>JARHVA010002954.1:1775000-2032500 GCA_037957365.1 Torreya grandis | reverse complement strand
ATAATTAAATTTTATCAACATAATCTATATGTATCTAGGAACTTCATATTTTATGTGAATATGTGGTGGCACTGCACATAATTTAGCTAATTAATGTCTATAGGAATGTATCTTTTGGAGTTATAAAATATCACTTTAACACAAATAAAATAGTGGTGGGCAAAAACATTATTTTTTTTCACATTGAAGTTAAGATAATAGGTAAAACATTATCCAAAATAAAATCATTATTATTTAGATTGTAAGAAAAAGAATTTTAGGTTATCTTTGAAAAACTTTTATGGCCTTGGATATTGTATTAAGATAAACATATAGAGAGTTTTTGCATTCACATTAAATGACATATTTAGTGTACGATAGAAAAAATTGAGGATGTCCAATAACTTGATACACCCATAACATGGGATAATGAGTATTATTTTGAGACTACCCTCGATTTAGTTTGGGATATAGGGTTGGACAAGTTTTAAAGTGAAGAAATACAAATTTGTTGAAATGGTAAGGAAACATTTATTGAAAAAATTACCACTCCTCATCTATAAGATGTTTATAGTTAGAGGAATAGTAAAAGGAGGTAAATAGTTCCTTTAGGGGACACAAACCTAAGAGATGGTGTGAGAAAAGAAGAAGGATCCTCAAAAGATGTGTTGATTTGAAATATATTTTGTAAATTGTTGGGAAGGTTAAATAAGATGTAGGGAGATATAAAAGTAAGTAAAAGTCATTTGATTAAGAAAAATAAGATTGTAGTAAAAGGATAAATTAAAGTATATTTAAAATAAAATGGTGAATGAAGAGATGAAGAATCAAATGGAGGATGAGATAATTCATTAAAAAATTAATAAAGACATACAAAATAAATAAAATGAATAATTAATATGATAGACAAAATGGATTTGACCTCTACTAATGAAAACCCTAATATTGAAAATCTTTATATTATCCCTCCACCACAAAAAAATGAGTTAGTAATTACATCGTTAGAAGGAAAAAATGTAGATAATGAAATAAATAGATATAATAATTGTTATATATAACACCAAAAAAAACCATGAATTCCATATGATAAGGATTAACATATTTATCTAGACTATTCAAAAAACCTAAACTATTCAAAACCTTGGGTGTGTAAAACTAACCAATTACAAATAGTTTGGACCATAGTGGAAAAGGCCTAGAGAGTAGTGAAATAATAATTGAGGAGATGATGATTAATATATGATATGTTAATTATAAAGTATAACCAAGGGATGATATTTTATCAATAGAAACAAGTCAAACAATAAGTATTCATGAGTAAAGTTTTATAGATATTATAGAAGAACAAATAGATTTGGAAAGAGCTATGAAACTTTAAGAGAAAGGTGAATCTGAGATAAGTGTTAGTAGTCATAATGTAGAGATAAAACATAGAGATCAGGAGGAAGATAATTTAATATAAGGATGATTAGTTAATGAAAACATTAGTGAATAAGTAAAATTAGAGATATAAGATGTAGAAGAAGAGATTAAAAATGATTGCAACACCCCCAAACCCCAACTACAATAGGCCCCAAGATGAAATTAAACTTTGGAATAATATCCATGCCCCATTAAATTTTAAAATAGACATGTACATCTATCCTTTATACACAAATACCAAAATAATAAGAGATTGAAAAAATAAGGGAATCTATAAGAAATTAGGATGAAGTGTTAGGAAGAAGATACTTCCAAACAAAATTGAAAAGAGATAAAGCTCATAACAAAAATTTGGCTATCTAGTGTAAAGATAAACAATAAAAAAATTTCCATAGTATTTTAGGAGCAAGTATAATAGGAAATCAAACAAACAATGGTAGAAATCCTAGTAGTGGGATTCCTAGTCCACCTAAGAACACTAAAATGGTGTCATGTCCCCTTCTAGTTGACATTTTTTCGAGCGGATGATTAGCCTATTATGCGACCCTCGTAGGCTGATGGGATGGATAGAGGGTCTTGATGGAGATGGGTTGGATTTCGTTCGGGCTCATTCGGACATGAATTAAGGGAGATATTAATATTTGATTGATTTAATCAAATATTAATTATTTGGTCTAATTTTAATTAATTATTAATTATTAATTATTGGGTCTAATTTTAGGATCCTAATTCTAATTTAAGAATTGGTCTAATTTTAAGACCCTAGTTCTAATTTAAGGAAGCCCTAAGTCTAATTTAAGGGAATCTAATTTTAGCAAGCACACCTTTGGAGGGGTATAAGGATCTCTCATGGGAGAGAGTTTGTATTCATGATTATTATTGATATTGATTCTTGTTAAGAAATTCTTCTGTGAAGACTGAGCCAAGGGTTCTAGGATTCCATTTGCATCGAAGAACGTTAACTCTTCATTGTGTGCAATTCAGAGGTTGTGAGAGATCAGCCGATCTATTGCCAAATTGAGAGATAACTTCATACAGAAGTTATCACATGTGTTTACAAGTTTGAGAGATAACCTCACACAGAAGCTATCATAAGGGTTTATAGGTATTTCATTATTTTTAGGTTTTGATTCAAGAATTATCCAGATATAGATCTTTGTATTAGCCCATAACTCTATAGATTAGGATCAAGCATACAGGTTGTGCTATATCAGCAGCCGTATAAATTCTGTACAGATCTGTGAAAATCCGTATGCTTCAACAAAAAGTTTACGCACCGACATCGGTGAATAGAGACCTATAGAGACCAACATCAGTCAACATATCATCGACGTCGGTGAGTTAACGACTACAGATCGACCGATGATGGCAGTATAACCAACGTCGGTGACTGTGTTTTTTACACAGCAGGCCGAGATGTACCAGATTCAGATTTCTTTCCTAGTTTGTGGAATATTTAGGCTATTAAGGCTGTACTTTCAATATTCTTTATATACTTGAAAGAGGACCTCTATTGTAAGCTTATTAGCAAATAAATAAGAGTTTATACTGTGATTTATTTATCTATTTGAAGATATTGTGAAAAAATTTAGATAAGCAATTCAGAGCTTTTGTTTTGATATCCGAAGGGATATTACAGTGGTATCAAAGCTAAATCCTACCATCCTGAGGGTTTGAAAATCTTATGCAACCACAAGAGTTGGGACCACACAGGTATTACACACGCAGTAGAGCTTTGCTTGAAGGTACCCAGTTATTAGAACAACAATAGATTATCATGAGTGACAGACGTGAGGGTAGCCCACCTAGGGGCCACAGGTATGATGCTAATTAGGACACCAAATAATTCCACCATGTTATGATGTCAGGGCAATAACAGATGAATTAGACACTATAGGCACTTACTACTATGATAAGGGGGATGAACGCACATGATAGATAGAATGGGGAATAAGGAGATAACATGAGTGCTACTGTTAATCAGAGACCACAGCTGACCCATTCCAGGATAGTGGGTAGACCTACACATCTTACATTTGTTCAAGAGGAACCAGACATTACAGCAGAAGAGGAGGCAGGAGATTCCTCATTTGTAGATGTTTACCTGGCTGCAAATGATGAGTGGAACATATTACCTCCTCATGTTCGAGAGAGGATGACCTTTGATCATTTTGTTAATCTGAGGAGAGAGCACTACAGATTGGCTAGACAGGATAGAGACCTAGACACCAAAACAATGATCTTAAGCATGCTACAAGCAGGCTCACACTCGCGATGTTTGATGGAAGTGGTAAGGTCACAATGCAGGCTTGGATTATTAAGTTGGACACCTTTCTCACATTACATCCGATGGCCGAGGAAGATGTTATCAGATATGCGACATTACATCTTGAGGGAGTAGCTCACGATTGGTGGCACCACGGGATGGTGACACTCCATCATGATTGGATCACATCTTATCAGGAGTTTGTGGACAAGTTGGTAGAGCATTTTGACAGGAGGGATCTAGAGTCCTATTTTTGAGAGTTGGCACAGTTGTGCCAAAGTGGCAGTCTAGAGTCTTACATTGGTGACTTCCAAATGTTATCAGTTATGGTTCCTGACATTTCAGAGAGGCGACTAGTAGTACTCTTCATGGAGGGATTGATAGAACCATTGAGAGGTTGGATTAAAGGCTTTGATCCTCCTTCATCACAAGAAGCTATGAAGAAGGCGTGCAGTATGGAGATGGTAGCCCCATCAAGTAGATCTAACTCCAGAGGTACTTCTTCATCCAAGGACAGTAAGGGCTTTAATAGGAACAGAGAAAGACCAGGTTTTAACATAGATAAATTAGGTGTTAAGAATGATTCAAAGGCCAATCCAGTAGTACCACGTTTGGATAGAGAGGCTCTTAATGATCTACGCAGGAAGAAGCTTTGTTTCTACTGCAAAGGTCCATATGATGCTAATCATGATTGGCCTTTTAGACCTAAGGGCAAAGCAAATCGGGTGATGTGGGCCTATTATGAGGATGAGGAATCAAAAGATTATGAACATCACAATTGTTCCAAGGAGCCAGAGGCTAAGGCTTTAGAGCCTAGGGTAGAGGTAGAGTCAGAGCTCCAGATTCAGGAGGCACGTCTATCTAGCATCCAGTACGAGGGATCATTCAGACTCCAGGGAGTTTTGGTAGGACAGAGGGTCATTACCCTTCTTGACATAGGAGCCACACATAATTTTATTGATACTAGATTTGTGGAGAAGCGTGGACTCACCACAGAAGAGTTCGAGGGCATTAGAGTTAAGGTAGCTGATGGTTACACCATCAGGTGTGAGTGGATGATCAGAGATCTCCCATTGCACTTGAACAACTATGAGTTCAAGGCTGATTATTATGTGGTCAACATGGGGGATATAGATTTGGTTTTGGGCATGAATTGGCTTCATTCCCTTGAGGTAGTCACTCTTAGTCTTAAGGATATGGAGATCTATTTTGATGTAGATGGAAAGATTCACATTCTTAGAGTAATATAGGATGGCAACATCAAAACCATTTCTTTACATCGGATGGAGAGGCTCATGCGACATGACATGGTAGAGTGGGCTACCGAGTGCACATTGGCACCAATGCAAGAGGGACAACAGAAGACCCAGTATCATCCTAACATTCAGCAGTTGAGAGTCAAGCATGATAAGGTATTTAGTGACATTCCACCAGGGAGACCTCCAGACAGGGGCATTGAGCACATTGTTGAGCTTGAGGAGGGTGCTAAGCCCATTATGATTACTCCTTACCGACATCCTAAGCGGTTGAAGGATGAGATCAAAAAAAAAATTAAGGAGTTACTGGCTATGGGTCACATTTGGCCAAGCAAATCACCGTTTGCTTCTTCAGTTGTTTTAGTGAAGAAGAAGGATGGCACCTTACGAATGTGCATTGAATACAGAGCCCTGAATAAGAGAACCATTAAGAATAGGTATCCTATACCTCATATTGATGAGCTTATTGATGAGCTCCATGGTTCACATTACTTCACGAAGATAGACTTAAGGTCAGGATATCATCAGGTCAGGGTTCACGAGCAAGACGTGGAGAAGACAACTTTCCATTGCCATTATGGACACTATGAGTTTATAGTGATGCCATTCAAGCTCACTAATGTGCCAACAATATTTCAGTCCACCATGAATAGAGTCTTCCATTCACTGTTGAAGAGGTTTGTACTTGTTTTTTTATGACATTCTTATATACAGTAGGACTTGGCAAGAGCATTTGGCTCATCTGGAGACTGTACTCAGCATCTTGGAGAGGGAATTCTTGTATGCTAAGGAGTCCAAGTGTGATTTGGGGATGAATGAATTGTTATACTTGGGTCATATTATCAGTGCAGGGGGAGTACAGATGGATCCTGAGAAGATCTGCGCTATCATAGACTAGCCTATTCCAACAAACCTAACACAACTAAGGGGATTTCTAGGCTTGTGTGGATTTTATCAAAGGTTCGTGAATGGTTATTCATGACATGCAGATCTTATGATAGATTTGACTAAAAAGGGTGCTTTTTGTTGGACACCTAAAGCATAGGAGTGTTTTGAGAGGTTTAAGGAGTTGATGACTACGTGCCCAGTTTTGGCACTACTTATTTTTTGAAGCCGTTCAAGCTTCAGTGCGATGCTTCAGGGGAGGGCATTGGAGCTGTGATTATGTAGGAAAAGCACCCCATAGTATATGAGAGCTGTAAGCTCAAAGGACCAAAGAGACTATACAACATATATGATAAGGAGATGCTTGCTATCATGCATGCCTTAGCAAAATTTAGGCAATACCTCGTGGGTAGCAAATTTTGCATCAAAATGGACCACAACAATTTGAGACATTTCTTGGGGTAGAGAGACCTCAATGATCATCAGCAGAAGTGGGTGAGTAAAATATAGGCATATGATTTTGACATCTCTTTCATCAAGGGCACCCAGAATGTTGTGGCTGATGCTCTTTCATGCAGGCCATTTTTGAGTACCATGGTCCACATTATAGAGGATTGGTGACATATGATTATGGTAGAGTATGCCAAGGACACATGGGCATCTAGCCTTGTTGAGGGATCGACGGTTGACACCAGATATACTCTTGTGAATGACTTGATCATTTACAAGAACATGGTTTATTTGATCCCAGGATCAACGATGAAGAACATTATCATGCGAGCTTTTCATGATATACCTATTGTAGGACATCTCAAATATTTTAAGACTTACAAACAGATTAGGGAGAGATTCACATGGAAAGGCCTCAAAGTAGATGTTCTTCAGTATGTGCATGAGTGCCTTATTTGTCAGCAGAACAAGTAGGAGAACACGTACCCAATAGGATTGTTGTAGCCACTTCCAATTCCTGACAGGAAGTGGGAGTGTTTGTCGATGGATTTCATTACGGGCTTGCCTAAAGCCTAAGGATGAGATTGCATATATGTAGTTGTGGATCGGTTAATGAAGTATGCCCACTTCTTTCTGATTACCACCACACACACAGCTACACAAGTAACAGAGGTTTTCTTCTGAGAGGTATTTTGATTACATGGATTGCCTCAGAGCATAGTGAGTGATAGGGATAGTCAGTTCTTGAGTCACTTTTGGTAGGAGGTGTTCTGACTCTGTGGGACCGAGCTTACACCTAGCACCAACTACCACCTGTAGATTGATGGACAGACAGAGATCATGAACAAATGGGTGGAGGACTACCTCAGGAACTACATTGCAGGGCAAAAAAAAGATTGGGTCAAGTGGATTCATTTGTGTGAGTATTGCTATAACATGACTTTCCACATGACCATTCAGATGTTTCCTTTTATGGCATTGTACGGGTATGAGGCACCGAGTTTTCTAGATTTGCTACTGAGCGACAGTAGAGTGCCGAGCACGGGAGACTTATTACAAGAGAGTCAGGATACTATGAGGACTCTCAAGGAGAATATTGCTAAGGTGCAGAATCAACAGAAGTAGTATGCAGATCAGCAGAGGACCAAGAGATCTTTTGAGGTGGGTGACATGGTCTATCTTATGCTACAGCCTTACCGTCAGTCTACTCTTAAGAAGAGTGGGGCAGAGAAGCTTAAGCCACGTTACTACGGTCCTTTTAGGATCTTGAGATGTGTTGGAGAGATGGCTTATGAGCTAGAGCTTCTGACAAAGAGCAAGGTACACAATGTCTTTCATGTATCACGCCTCAAAAAGGTGTTAGGACACTGTGTGATACCTTCTATAGTTTTACCTCCCTTAGATGATGAGGGAAAGTTGATTTTAGTACCTGAGTCAATCTTGGAATCTAGAGAGAGACAGATGCATAGGAGGACTATCAGGTAATATTTGGTAAAGTGGAAAGAATTGCCAGTTGAGGATGTAACATGGGAAAGTGAGGATATTCTACAACATCCAGAGTTGAGATTGCTTGAGGGCAAGCAATTTCAGGAGGGGCGGACTATCATGTCCCCTTCTAGTTGACATCTTTTTGAGTGGATGACTAGCCTATTATGCGACCCTCGTAGGCTGATGGGATGGATAGAGGGTCTTGATGGAGATGGGTTGGATTTCATTTGGGCTCATTCAGAAATGAATTAAGGGAGATATTAACATTTGATTGATTTAATCAAATATTAATTATTTGGTCTAATTTTAATTAATTATTAATTATTAATTATTGGGTCTAATTTTAGGATCCTAATTCTAATTTAAGAATTGGTCTAATTTTAAGACCCTAGTTCTAATTTAAGGAAGCCCTAAGTCTAATTTAAGGGAATCTAATTTTAGCAAGCACACCTTTGGAGGGCTATAAGGATCTCTCATGGGAGAGAGTTTGTATTCATGATTATTATTGATATTGATTCTTGTGAAGAAATTCTTCTGTGAAGACTGAGCCAAGGGTTCCAGGATTCCATTTGCATTGAAGAACGTCAACTCTTCATTGTGTGCAATTCAGAGGTTGTGAGAGATCAGCCGATCTATTGCCAAATTGAGAGATAACTTCGTATAGAAGTTATCACATGTGTTTACAAGTTTGAGAGATAACTTCACACAGAAGCTATCACAAGGGTTTACAGGTATTTCATTATTTTTGGGTTTTGATTCAAGAATTATCCAGATATAGATCTTTGTATCAGCCCATAACTCTATAGATCAGGATCAAGCATACAAATTGTGTTATATCAGCGACCATACAAATTTTGTACAGATTCATGAAAATCTGTATGCTTCAACAGAAAGTTCAGGCACCGACATCGGTCGACATATCACCGACGTCGGTGAGTTAACGACTACAGATCGATCGACAATGGTAGTATTATTGACGTCAGCGACTGTGTTTTTTACACAGCAGGCCGAGACGTAGCAGATTTAGATTTCTTTCCCAGTTTGTAGAATATTCAGGCTATTAAGGCCGTACTTTCAATATTCTTTGTATACTTGACAAAGGACCTCTATTGTAAGCTTATGAGCAAATAAATAAGAGTTTATACTGTGATTTATTTATCTATTTGAAGATATTGTGCAAAAATTCAGATAAACAATTTAGAGCTTTTATTTTGATATCTGAAGGGATATTACAAATGGTACAAAATAGGATGAAGTTGCCACTATTTGGTAAAGACATAAAGGATGTAGAAGAAAATTATTTCATATTAGACTCATACTAGAGGAGTCAAAATATTATTGATGAAAGAGTGATTTTATTTTATTTTTTTAGAATATTAAGAGATGATACCCTTAAATAGTACATTAATACTTATTCTAAACATTCAAATTCATGGGATGATTCCCAAAATGTGTTTAATGGTGATTTTCACTATCTAGACATAATAATATAAAGTGTCAAAATAGTTAGAGAGATGATTCAAATGGAAAAGGAAAATATAAATTATTATAATCAATAGTTTAAATACATAATGTAGAAATTAGAATAACCTTTAAATAAAAAATAGATAATAGAATGGTTTATATCTAGATTAATCCCATATATTAGAGCCAATATAGATGAAAATAGTTTAACACATTTATGATAACATTGGTACTCATGTCATAGTTAGAATCTTAGTCCTAGATATGAGATACATATACCTCATTAAAAGATAATATTGAAATATTACAATTACAATTGAAAAAAAAGAGGTTAAAAAAAGAGATACCAATGAAGAGGGATGAATATGGGACATCAGATAGTAGGAATATGCCATTATGGGAAAGAATTTGGTGTAAAAATTATTTTACATAAGGACATTCTAAAATAAAATGCTCCCATAATGATATGGCTAAGAGAGCAACAGTAATAAGATCAACACAACCATCAATACGGATGATCTCACCATTTTAACAAGCTATATATGGTGAGAATATTTATTGTAGAATATACAGAGTATATGATAAACATATAGAACACTTATGATCCATGTTGGAGGTGGTAACTCTTATGAATTAAGTAATTTACTACACCATTTTTAGATCATTGAATCACTAAAATCAAAACTATCATGTTATAGATGGACTCGTGGAGGTACATGATGTAAATTATACAATAGTAAAAACAATTTAGTAAATACCTTTACTATAATTAACATGAAAAATACTAGTATACCATAACTGAGTCAATAGTATCAAGCACCTCCTATAATTTAAAATTTTCAATCTCAAGATACCCCACCATAGGATTGTAATAACTATTAAGGATGATACAGAGGAGGATAATGTAGAAGGGGAAATTACCAAGGGGGAAGAGGATATAATTAGTATTATAACTAAGATTATAATCATGAGATAACCCCATCAACATGTTAAAAATGTAGTAAGGTGGGCCACATTTCTAGAAATTGTGATGAAAAACCACAAATAGAGTGCAAAATTTTCCACTAAATAAGAATGTATGATTCATTCTCATGTCCTAAATTAGTGAAATTCTATAAAAATTATGGAACAAAAAATGAATAATTGGTAGACTCCCCCTAGGAAAGTGGATAAATAATTAATACAAATGGAAAAAGGGAAAGATATGAATGTATGGTGCATTAAAGTTCATCGAGGGAATGAAGAAGAGAAAAAAGTAGAAGAAGAGGGAAGTTCATCCCAAAAAATAACAATGTCAGACCAAATTACATAATGTCAAGAAACTATGAGAGAATAAAAAGAGAGAATGTGCAATAATGATCTCCTTATTACGAATAATGATTCCATGAGTAGTAGTAAACACCATAAATGGTATGGATGTTAGTAGGGGTAAATAAGTATCCACTAAATCTATAGAATCAAACACAAATGCAAAAGAGAAAAATATTATATCTATGGACATGATTGAATTATGGATTTAAAATAAAAACAAAAAAAATATAGAATAAGTATTACCTTAAGTTTACCTATTTTGATGAAGATGATGTCAAGGATATCAAAATAATAATGAAATTGATAAAGAAATAGGACCTACTAACTAAACTCACTCAATTATGCAAATACTATAATACATAAGAGAGAGAGCATCAAGTACAAAGAGTGGGGGAAAACTAAAATAAAAATATAAACAATGTATTATGACAAACCAAAAATGGAAAAAGATTACCATTCTAGATCAATGTTAATAAATAATGGTTAAGAAATAGAGAAAACACTCTTAAACTTTGGCACAAATACAAATGTGTTTTAGAGGAGCACATGGGAGATTTTTGGGAAATCATAGTTGTGTGTAATAACCTATGACATATCCATGGTTGATGGTACTCCACACTCACCAATTGGGACTTTGAATATATTGATTTTTATTTTATGGGGATAAAAAAGAAGTTAGATCGGTAATTGATATGTATGATAACAAATATCCAACATTTTTAACCTAGAATGGTTTGTGGACTTTAATGGGTCATTAAAATGTAAAGAGGAAGAAATCACATTTGAAAGAAAAGGCTTAGCAGTCCATTTTCTATTAGATTTAGGAATGGAAATAACATGGTCAAAATAAATATGGATGGTAGATAAGGATAGTGAATTTGATAACCTCATTGGCATGTATACTCTAAATAAAATTATAAAAAAAAGAACTAGAACATAATGATGAGGGGGAAATAATAGTGGAAGAAAATGAATGAGAAACACCTTTAGGGGATGAAATTAAATCTTTTATATATTATGTGCTAGAAACCATAGTGTGAAAAGTATGTTGTATAAGGAAAATACTATACAAAGGAAAAATCATCACCACACTAGAAAATCCATTACTACAAATAAAAAAAACTCACCACAAAGAATGAGATTCACATAACAAATCACCAAACTTTTTGGGCATTGGACTAGTCAATGATTATTTAAAATACATGATGAGAGTATTTCCATAAGAAGAAATAAAGTTGAAATTCATTGATCATACACACAATATTACTTCCACAAGATGGTGGCATACCATAAATAAACCATCTTTACTTATAATTTTTTTTGCATACTACTCAAAATAGGGTTTATAAAATTAGAGAACTACTTTATGGAAATAATAAGTTATCTAAGAAAAACCAACCCAAGGCTACACATTGATACATGTCAAATATCATGGATGATAAGAGGGAAAATATATAAATTTCCATGGGCACAATTATTTTACTAGACATTAGATGCATTTCTAAAAACTTGGTACCTACATCAAGATATGTGAAAAGGAACCAACAGATGAATAGACCTAAAAATGGATTTGTGCATAACATTAAAATTTTGGGATCTAGATACTAGAGTATGTTGAACACTGTAGACAATTAAAAAAATGTATTTATGGAAGAATCTAAAACAAAGTAATATTTATCCAAATTAAAATTAGAAAAGCAAAGTTATGAAATATGGATGATTACAAAAAAAATGGCACAATTGTAAGAGAATGCCAAAGACTATAGAAATGAAAACAAACATAAAATAAATTGAACATGTGGCATACTATTAAAAAAATATAATAGAAAAAGAGTATGAGGAATAAAAATAAAAATACATAAAAATAGACATCAAGGAAGGTGAGATACAACTCTTTGACACTACATTAAAAACATAGTATTTATACCAACCTCTTAAAATTAGAGATGAGAATATAGCCACAAAGGGAAATCCAAATATGGAAAAAGTGGGTAATTATTAGGTGGAAGAAGAGGTGGAGAATAGAGTATAATTACTAAGGGAATTTTAGGATTTATTCCCAAGAACATTCCTTGAGCTCAAAGGAATAAAAAAATATGTGGGAAATATGCAAATCTAATTCAAAGAGGATTTTAAACCATTACAAAAATGACCGTATAGACTAAATATTAATGTTAAGGCAAAATTAAATATTAAACTAAATAAAATTCTAATTGATGGTATCATAACCCCTATGGAAGATATTTAATGGATAATTCATATGGTGATCAAGAATAAGAAAACTACTGAGATACAAATCTGTGTTGATTATAGAGAAGTGAATAAGGCAAGTCTACATGATCCTTTCCCAACACTATTCACTAGATAAATATTGGAGAGTGTTGTGGGAAGATAAATCTAATCCACTAATGTATTTTTAGGATACCATTAGGTCATAATAGTGCTAGAGGACAAATACAAAACTACATTTGATATATAATGGGGATCCTTTATGGATAAATGATTCCCTTTAGATTTAAGAATTCACCATTTATTTTCCACTATGTAGTGGTGAATGCAATTAGGGATTTTATACATGAATTATTGGAGGTGTATATTGATGATTTAATAGTATATGGGTTAATCAAAAACCATATTTAGGCATTATAGATGATGTTTCAAAGATGTAGACAATTGAAAATTTCCCTAAATCTTAAGAAATGCATATTTGCTACACTTTTGGTAATTCATTAGGACATATAAGATGTAAAGAAGGGTTGATGGTAAATATATTTAAAAATTCCATAATCAAAACCTAACACCACCTAAAATTTATAATGAGGTTAAAAATATTCTATGGTATATCAGATATCACCATAGATTTATAATAAATTATTTAGCTATAAGTGTACCCATAGAAGAATGGTTGAAAAAGTTGCATAACCAACTGCTAGATTGGTTAATACAATGTTAGGAATCATTTGATACATTGTAAAATAATATTTTAGATGCCCCAATTTTAGTTTTTCCATATTGAAAAAAATATTCCACATACATCTTAATTACTATATAATTGCAATAGGAGTATTGATAGAACAGCCCTATGGAAATATAAATCACCCAATCTCATTTACTAGTAGAAAATTAGCAAGAGAGAAAATAAATTACTCCACCATAGAAATGGAGGCACTCATTATGGTCTACATAGTGCATAAATTTAGGCATTAATTATTGATAACTCCTTTAATATTATTTATAAATCAAGTACTTAATAAATATAATAATAATATAAGGAAGAATCTATCACTTGATTATGTCATTTAAAAAATTTGATCTCAAATTTATGGTGAAACTTCAAAAAGCAAACAATGGTCTTGACTATTTATCAAGAATGACTTTAGGGGAAGATATGTGACCAATTGAGGATGAGTTTCTTGAATCTCACCTATTACACATAGATGTAGTCCAAAAATACATGGAGGGTTTTACACCATTTTTATCCATTGGAGATTTTTTATAAGAGTAAAATAAATTAAAAAATAAAATATTGATAATCTAATAATTTCATTTTATTTTAATTTAAGGAGATATATATAATAAAGGAAGAGATGAGGTGTTATCAAGAGTGTAATTACTACATGAGTGTCATAATATATTAAGGAAAGCGTATGATGGAGTCACAAGTGGACACAAATTTTGAGAAGCTACAAGAAATAAAATATTACTAGAAGGATTATGGTGGCCATCATTTTTTAAGGATGCACATCAATACATAAGGAGTTGTGACATATGCCAAAGGGTGGGTAAACTAAATTCTAAAGATGAGTGTTGGGAGAAAAAAAATGGATAAATAAAGCCACACAAAATATTCTTCAAATATTCATGCATTATGTATGAAATTATTAGCTATATGTATTTTTTCCTATCCTCCATGAGTTGTAAAGGGATAGAAGATGAATAGTCTTCCCTCTTTGTCACCAATGTATGAGAAGAATATGAATGATTAGGCACTATAGAGACTATAAATATGTATGTTTGTATGAAGAATATGATGAACCTTTGTTGAGATCAATATAGACTTTCTAATTATTGTTACCTATCATATTTCTTATTTTATTTATTATCTACATTATCATGTTTAATGTTTGGTTTAATCTTATCTAAAGTAATATGAATGATCTAAAAACCTTAATAAAACTTTGGATTAATCTTAGTTCATATCTATTGCATGATAACTCATCTCTATCATGAATCTATTAATTATGAATTCTCTGTACCATCCTATACAATATAACAAAACTTAGCTATCCTCATCTTTAGCATATTCTATTTTAATATGAACCTCTTATAGCAATGGTGTAGTGAGTGTGGAAACACTCTTTTTGGACGAAACTATGCTAAGATGGTTACCAAGACAATTAGAAATTGAAACATGGTTTAACCAAAAAGTATGGCACTTCACATAAGAAGAATCTAAAAGGATTGGTATTACCACAAGTGAAATCATTCAGAAGCATATCTATGGAGAAATATATGAAATTTTTTGGTGTGAGCTATCTAAAATACTAGATAATTGGTTTACAAGACTAGAATACTACTAAGTCAATCCTATAATGAAAGAAACTATTATATGGACTGAAGAGAAGATAGACCAATCATTGAAATTAGAAACTGATTGGATGAGAGTGATAGACTATTAGGTTGCCACTACAATAGATGGATACATCATTGAGTTTATGGTATATGGGTATATAGTATTCAAATTTTTGTAGGATAATTTGTTCCAAGGAATTAGAGGAATTTTTTTGTAGTGACTACCTCTCCTATTGGATATGTTGGTTATGGATAAGGCCATGGTGCTTACTCCAACCAATATGGAGTAGTCAATTTAGGTATATAGGGATGTGTGTGCTTGATGTTGAATGATGGATAGATGAGTAAGTAGATATTAAACTTGAATATATAATGGAAACACAAGAAATAAGAGTTAGAAGAGAACTTTTTATTTAGAACAAGAACTATGACAACAAAATAGATGGAATAAACAAAAGAATTCCCAAGTAGTTACAAGTAAAAGTAAGATTAGAAGTAGAGTAGATGATGAATGAGTGTGAATATATGATGAGTGAGATGATGTGCATAGGATTAATAAAGAGGATGATGATGTATTCCAATAGATAGAATGAGAGGATAAAGAATGAGATGAAGATGAGATGTGTGAAGAGGAAGATGAGAGTAGTTTAGGAGTAGAATAGATATAAGATAGAATTAGTGTGTAGCTATAAGAAAGGATATTAACAAAAGAAGAATAATTATATAGTCATATGTTAATCATATGTTTAATAATATTAGATGAAGAATTCACTATAAATAACTATTAATCGAAAGTGTATATGTCCCCATAGCCCAATCTTTTATATTCTAGTAGAAGTTTTTAGCTAGGTGAGTAGGAGAACAAAAATTGGGAAAGACCATTTTTAGAGAAAGTGAAACATTGGGGTAAAAAAATTCACACAAAATCAATTAGGAAGGCTTTGAAGACCATAGGATTAGTTAAATTTAAACAAAAAGAAGAAATCATAAACATGCAAAGTGTTCATGATAATTCTTCTAGTGCATTGAGTAGTATGCAAGTAAGATCACTCAAAATATAAACACCTCCAATATAAAATATGTAAAAGAATCCATTCATACCAGTTAATATATTAAATTAGTTATCAGGATTCTTAAACTTATCTATCTATGATGGGTCTATGGACCCTGAACAATAGTTCATAGCTTGGAAAATGAAAGGGTAAGTTAAGGGTGTCACTGATGAAAATTTACAAAAGTGAGAATTAGTAGTGGATCTACCTGGGAGAGTACTAGAGTTCGTATACAAAAGAGATATTCAACAAGAAATTTTAAAATATGTTCAATATTAGCTCATCAAAAAATTTAAGACTAAGAAATGCACTAGCTAGACAATACAAGACCTGAAGGGGATAAGGTAAAAGTTAGGTGAGTTGGTTTATGACTATGATCATATATTTTTTGATGTAATAAATAAAATATAATTTGCTTTGATAGATAAAGACAAAACATCATGGTTCATTATAGGACTATGAAATAGGACTTGGTTTTCCACTGTACAAACTCAATATGAGACAAAAGTAGATGCCAAAGCTGCTACACTACATGTAGAGTAGATTGAGGATTATGGAGAAGTTTTTTTTGCTAATTCTAAAATTGAAAATAAACCACAAGATTTCATGAAAAGAATGAAGCAATACCATGAGGTGGATAAGCCTAAATTTAATCTATGGTGCATACAACATGGGAAATAAGGACACCACCAAAATAATTATCCTAAATTCAAGATAGAATTCTATAAAACTTGTTGGGTACTAGGGAATACCATGACATAATGCCATATTCTATAATAATATATCAAAAATCCATATAATCTATATTGTAATTTCTACAAGTCAACTAACCATGATGAGAATAACTATAGATATTTGTATGAGATTAAAGAGGGAATCTCTAAAATGTATTTGATATCAAAATGAAAAAAATATCCTTAGTATAACATGCAAGCCCAGGCCCAAAAGCTGATAAGAGTTATGTAACCCAAATAGGTCCACAATGGATTTTGAGTTTATTATAGTATCAACCTTATGGTCTAACTAAATGGACTCCTTCAACAAGTTGGATACCGCTATCCCCTTAGTATTAGTATGAAGCACCTTAGAACTCACCTATAATGCAATAATAAAAAATGAATTATACCCCTCTGGCTATGCAAAAGTAATTCAACATGGGAGATAACACTTAGCAATACCAACATTGGAAATTTTCACAATAAAAAAGAGAATATAGATGGGGATATAAATCTAATAGAGGAGGAGGTTGAGGTAATTATAGAGGAGGATACCAAGGTGGTAGAGGAAATAACTATCAAAGGCCTCCTCTACAATGTTATCTATGTGGGGAATATAATCATGTCCAATGGAATTATCAAATTAATCCATAAAGAGAGTCATATTTGCATATTGTAGAGTCTCTAATTAGCATGACACAAAATATTTTCCTATTATAGAGAAGCATAGAAAGGACAAATACATATAAAAGGTAAATATGGTGAGTATAGAACCTAAATAAAATGTATTTAGAAATGTTATGACACAACAACAACATGCATAAAAAGGGTTACCTCCACTGGAGATGCCTTAAGATTAGTGCATTAGAAAAGATAAATAGGATAAATATCTAGATCCATATATAGAGATAAATCTAATGCATGAAGCTGCATAGTTGTTGGATAATATTCAACATTAGGAAACTACTGATGGTAATGCTATAGTAATTTTTAAAACAAATGTATGACTAAATTATGTGTGTTATAAAACAAGATAACGTTGTCACTACACTTATAGATCTCTTGAAAGTTCTTAGTACACTACATAATGAAGATATATCATAAAACATCACAAATATATTTCATAATCTTTTGGAATGTGTGTAGCATGGTTAATAAAAGATAAAAAAATTGTCTGGTATGTCAAGATGAAGAAACCCTAAGATGTTGATGCATAAATTAATATTGAGGTTGCTAGTTATAAGATCCCAAATATTATCTTTGATTTTTGTTAGCACACTTAATATGATTCCTAGTGTGATCTAGGAATTTGAATCAAGAGAGGATGGTTAGTATGGTGTTAGTTCCAAAAGGAAAATAAAGTGAAATAAACACACTAATAACATAACATATATGGGCCTAGACACTAGGGAGAGATTAGTTAACAAAATAAAATGACTAGCACAACTAAAAATCAAGGAATGAAAACACAAGAATTACTTTCACATTCTTTGGATGCTCCAAATGCCTTTGTAATGGTGGCTTACTTAGCTTGTGCTTCAAGTGGTCTTCTTCAATGGAGTGTGGTTACCTTCATCTCCTCTTGGCACATTTGGCTTGTAGCTTGGAATCAATTTGACATTATAACACTAGTTTCATGAAGCTTTTTGGAACCAATCATACATTATAACTTTACACTAATTAAGCTTCAAAATGATGTTGTGAGGCCTCCTATTTTTAGATTTTTAGATTTGATCAGAATCAACCTCAATCATCCATCTCAAGATTGAGATGTGCAGTTGAAGAAAAATTCAATTTTTAGAATTACATTTGTAATTATCCTCATCATGGAATTAGAAGTAGGGGAAATTAAGAGGCATGGAAGGCATCATGGAAGGCATTGATGAGGCATGGAGGGCATGAATCCTGATATTTGTGGCATTTGTGGCCTAAGGATGTCTTCTCAAGAAATGAGGTCACTTGATGATGTATATATTCAATATTTATTTCCAAAACAAATTATTCAATAAGTTTCAATGGAATTATTAATTGGGCCTTGATTTGGGTTAATTATCTCTTAGGCATGATTAAGCACATTGTGCACAAATTACCCAAATTGATTAGAATGCCTTGTTATTGGTCCTAAATTTGACTGGATTAGAATTGGAAGTCCATTTTAGATGCATTGGATGTCTATTCCCATTTATAATGTTTCCAACAATAAATAACAAAGGAATGAGTCTTGTGTAAAATATTTGATATGAAAGAGCAATCCAGAGCATGTGGGTGTAAAATTGGCATTTTGACTTGAAATGAATTGATCAAAGTTAGCTGGCCCATAAATTGCATTAGCCCATTTAGGGATACCATGGCCAAAATCAGAATTTGAATGTCATTTTCACATTATTTAACATGTTCTAGTGTTTTTAGGCCAAATTGTGCATTTTGGGTTGAATTTGGTCAAAAGCCTAGTTGGAGGTTATCGATGGCCAGTTTTAGGTGTCTACAGTTTGCCCCTATTTGGGAAGGTGTTATAAACCATAGGTAAAGTAATGTCTTCTCAAAGAATGAGAAATGGCCTGGATGTCAAAAAGAAGATGATGGTTGAATACCAAAGCTCCAAATGGTTTTTGGGAAGCCTATGATGATGCCCCCTCAAAAGAGTGGTCATCACATTTGTTGATGGATGGTCCCTTGAAAATAAACAAACATAAAGGTGAAATTAACCCATGGTCGTGATTAGTCCAAACGAGAAAATTATTTCATTTATTAATGTAAAATAGATTATAGATTTGCACAAAGGTGGTTATAATCAGGAGTAAGAGTCAAAATAATGATTTCCCCATAAGTGATTATAATCATTAAGAGGACCTAGATCAGATAAAGATGATTGTTCCCTAGTTAGGGCTGATTAGCAAGCATAACTCAAGGATATAGCCTAGAATATATATTAAAGATGAGAGGGTGCAAAGTGATGAAATATATGAATAGAAACATAAGATTGATCAATGTGAATGATTTAGTTATACCTACCAATAAGGAGATGCACATATTGACTATAAATGATACAACTAGAATGGTCATTGGGTTAATTTGATCAAGGGCGTGATGGAAGGATTTTCCAAGGTGCCAAGGAGAAACTTCTATGGTTCCATTGATTGTAGAACTTTGTGAAGTTGATTTTTTCTGTAGCATGTGATGGTAGGCTTTATGATAAAACACCATGAAGACATGGCCAAAATATGCATAAGGATTGACTCCCAATCTAATAAACATTCAAAAAATAATGCAGCAATGATAAAAACCATGTTGACAATGTTAATGGATGAATATGGATGGACTCAAGAATAATGTGCATAAGGAATCACCCAATGAATACATATAAACTGAGTCAAGGCAAGTGTTGAAAACAAAAAAAAAAACAAAAAAAACAACCTAAAATAAACAAACAGATAGAAAGTTTGAAAATAAAAGAAAAAGAAAGCATCCGAACGATGACAATGCCCTAGTAAGGCAAACCAAAGATAACCGACTAGTCTTAAACATGCCAAACATTTTTGGATTTTTGAAATGTTATAAATGTTTTTGGAATTTTGAGGTATCTTAATTTGTTAGATAATGACAAGATACCTACTCATAAAATGATAAAAGCATTTGGCTTAGGTTGCTCACAAAATGGTGAGAGTGTATGGAAAAGAGGATTGAGGTGACCTCAACATAAATTGAGCATGACCCATATAGTCCCAAAATGACCTCAAGTCATAGTAATTTCATCCACATAAAATGTGGGGAAAAACAAACTAGGTCCTAACAAGTTCTCAAATTTGGCAAATGGTCTATCAAATGAAAATAGTAATGACAAGGTGATGCAATAATGCATGATAAAGAAGTGTTGCCCCTAGTTTGTCCATAGGTAGTTATAACTAAGATATAATGGCATAGGTTAATGATACTAATTTTCCCATAGGTGGTTATAATTAGTAGCAAGACTAGTGAGACACTGATTTTCCCATAGGTGGTTATAAGTAGGTTTACATAAACAAACTTGATAGGATGAAAGATATCTTGCCAAATCAACTATCACACTACTTTCATAGATTGTCATTATAAACATGGATTTGATTGATTATTGAAACTTGATCAGAATCCTTTCCAAAAAAGTGTAGGAATAACCAAAGTAGCTAAGATCAAAATATGATTGGGTAGGATGACTAAAAATAGGCTTTGGTCTAGATAGGAATGGAATGATAGGATGGCATGGTCTTGCTAAGGATAATGATGGTTTTTGATAGATTGGATAAAATGGTAAGAGGATTACCCCCAAGTGATGGGGTGAATGGTTGGGTACTTCAACAATGGAAAATGGATATGTAACAATAGCAATGGTATGGCAATGTAATGGTATGGTACATGTTTTTGGCCTAGGTGTAGTTTTTGATTCGGTTGTTCCTATTGATGGGGTGATGCATGTCCTAATCAACAAATGATACAAATAGAATACTTGATCATGTTAATTTCTAGCCTAGACCTCATTAGAATAGTTGATTTATAAATAATTGGATGCATATTTAGATGCTGAGAATGTTGTGATCTTCATTGGTCATTTATTCTGATTCCTTCAAATGTCGAGACAAGATATCTATGTGGCCTTTGCAAAGGAAAATGTGACCATAGATGGTAAATAGGGATAAATAATGGATGGTAGGTTTGATTTTGAAATGAAATTGTAGATGATAATAGAATGTGGAATGGTGAGGAAACAAATGAAGATCAGGACATTCAGTCACACGTAATGTTGTTAATGCTAGATTTGACATATTTTTGGTTGTGGTGGGGCTGAAGACTTGTTCTTTCGATAGGACCACAATTTTTTTCTATTATTTGATCTTAAGAGTAGCTACCATCTAATTAGGCTATAGATTGGAAGCTATTTTTATTTTTTATTTAGTAAACAATGAAGAAATTTTATGCTCAGCTATTGGTGCTTTAATGATGTTTTTACCAATGAAGTTATCTTGATATCCCATAGCTCCTTCAAGAAGGTTTCACTAAGGAATATTGAATTTTGACTTTGATTATCTTCTATCACTTCTAAAAAAGTCTCACTAGAAGATGCTGAGTTCTAACTTTGATTGTCCCCTAGTGCCTTTGAAAAGGTCCCACTAGGAGAGTGTTCTTATACTACATGAATGTTATCTTGGACTCCTTACTCTTCTTCAACCACTATGTCACCATGGATTCATTTCAATGAAGTATGATTCTATCGGTCCCAATCAACACTTGTGGGAAATGGAATGTTAATGATATGTCTATTTTGGTTGATGGTAATGGACTATGGAATGGTAATGGAATGGGGAGAGGCTGCATAATCCTCATAGAAGATACTAGGAAAACTTGTGTCAAAGCTAAAGTACTCATCCTTAATAACTATAAAAGGATAAAAAAATTATTCAAATTGATCTATGAGGCATGCGTAACCAATGTTGTAACATCCATGAACATATTCTTCATCTAAATCTAATTTTAACTCAAGGGACCTTGAATCTGATGTTGAGACTAATGTTGATTTAGATTTTGATTTTGATGCTAAATTTGATGTCAGTCCAAAAATAGGACCTAACTCTAACTCAAATTTTTCATTTGATGGGTACTCTATTATAATGATGTCTTATTGAATGTTTGGTATTAGATAAGTAACAACCTATAATGGCATGATAGGCTCCAAAAATACTATTTTGTCAAAGTGAGACTCCTCTAGGATGGGAAAAAGATCAAGAGTTGTCAACTCCTCAAAGACTAGCTTGTCAATAAGAGGCTCTTAAAAAATAGGCACATGGTTGAGGTAATGATTTTCCCAAAGGTGGTTATAATAATTAACAAGTGACTCAATAAAGACCAGCTTGTTAGAATGAGGCTCCTTGACAATTGGTATAGGATCAATAGGCAATGTCAGGAATCTAGAACATAAATGCTCTGATACCAACTATCAGGATCCAAATCCTCAATAAGAGTACAATATGATTACCTTGTATTAGCAAATAATCATGGAATTAAACTAGAATTAACAAGTAACTAGAATTCACAAATGACATAGAATATAAGAGACAATACACAATCTTGTATTAATACTCATGCCAGAAGGAAATAAAATGAAGATGCCACACTCTTCCACACCTCTCAAGATGTACAGATCTCTTTCCCTCAAGAGTTCACTCTCCTACTAAAAATGGTCACAACAAACAACTCAAACACAAAGTTGGTGTTCACCTCCAACCAGTCAGTAATAACACTGCCAGTACACAAGTACTCAAAGTACTTCAAGCAGATCTCCCATGAACTTGTAACAACCTGCAACTCAAATGATCTTACTTACCATGTAGAACTTCTTCTTGATCTTACAACCTGCAAATCACTTTTTCTTACAATTGGAAGGATCTACCTTGCCTTCCTCTATTGCTCTTAAATTACAATACATGCCAATGGGTCTATAAATAGATCCCATACTAAACAATAACTTAGACTTCTAATTTACAATAATTAGACACGTAAATCAAGACTCAAAATAGTCTTTACATGCAAATAATCAGTTCAACAAACTAACTATTCATGCAACGAACAATTCTGGAACTACACAGGTGAATGACATCTATCCCTATCTACCTAGATATGACCGACGTCAGTCAACTCCTATCAATGTCGGTTGCCTTCCTATCCACCACTAACTGACATCCATCGACCTAACTAACATCGGTGACTGTGACACTTAGCAACTCCTCCATGTCTACATATAGTGAATCTTTTAGCTCCATAACCTAACAATCTCCCACTTAGAGATAAATAGCTGCACCTGTACCTATACCTGTACATCATCTAGTTTGTTTCTTAGCTTTGTATCCCTCTTCAATATCACTCTTGAAGACCAACCACCACAAATCCTATGGTGCACCTCCTATCATCCAAATCACCTTGCCACATCTGATTCTACAAACCCATGTAGAGAAGTGCTTGACCCTACATAACATGTATACCTGTTGCTAGTCCCTTTTAGATATCTGAGAATCAACTGAACTACCCTTTAGTGCTTCTTTCCCAGATTGGCTCCAAACTTGATGACAACTCCCACTGCTTGGGAAATCTCAAGTTTAGTACACATGTACTTAACCTCATCATGTGACTCAGGACACTATTCATAGAACTGTCCAACCATTGGCGTGCTAACCAGTTTCACACAATCATCTGGAGACAAAATCAACATGTGACCTTCCATGTCTCTAGAACACACTCATGCTAAAGAATCTTGCTGCTCCTAGATTCCTCATGACACATCTCTAAACTAACTTTACCTTTAGTTCAACAACTCCCTGCATATGTGACCCTGCAACAAGCACAATATATAGTAACAAGATAATGTAGCTAGTATTATCCACTTGGTAAAGATAACACAATGGTTAAACCTCCACTGTCTTGCAGCTTACTCGAGACCATATACTCTGGCCTTCCATCTCACATGTCCATTCCCACTCTTCTTTATCCTAAAAATCCATTCATCTCTCAGTGATTTCTTCCAGCTAGTAACTCTACCAAAAAACTCCCATTTGGTTCTTCTCCAAGGAATCACATTCCTCATCCATGCCAAGCTCCCACTATTTCCTAGATTCTACCTACTCTGTTTCTTTAATAAATTCCTAGTTCTTGACCATCAGTGAGCAACAAGTAGTGTAAAGAAGGGAAATGATGAATTTGAGGCTTACTTACCCTTTCAGTCCTCCATATGGGCATTTGAGACTCCTTGACAACTTGCTATCCACCCAAAATCCATCTCGGTGACCGATGTTGATCACATCTCAGTCTGCACCCAATTGACGTCAGTTTCATGCCACTGCCTCATCACCAACATTGGTTCTCCCTAACTGATGTTGGTGTTTATTTATTCAGAGTCACCAATGTCAGGTTGCACATAGCCAACGTTGGTCCCTGTCTGGATGTTGACGTCAGTTTTCTAACCGACGTCAGTCTCTGTGTTTTACTTGTGAGTGATGACTTCTACCCGTGAGATCCTTTTGGATCAAACCCTTGTCCATATCAACCTTGCTCTACTCAAAATTCTTCAACCTCTTGCACTAATCTCTATCTATCATCTTCTCCTTGAAAACCAAGGCTTTCCTGTTCTTGTCATGAACATCAAATTTCTCAAGAAATGTCACTTTCTTCTTTTGCTTATATAAATATCAATCCATGATTTTCAAATCTAAAAGAATACCTTTTGACTCAAGAACATGCATCTCCTTCTTATTCATGTGACCAAGCCTATTAAGCCACATCTTTGAATCTACAACTGAAGTAGATAAACTAGAAGAAGAATTAGTAATACAAGTAGATAGATAAAGTGTACCTACTTTCTTACCTCTTGTTACAACAAGTGCACCCTTGGAAACTTTCCAAGATTCCATTGTGAGAGTTACTGTGGAACCCTCATCACCCAACTTTCCAATAGAAATCAAATTTTGCTTCAGGACTGGGACATGCATGACCTCCTTCAACACCCATGTGTTGCCCGTCTACAATTTCAGCTTCACTTTCCCTTTGCCAACCATTTGACAAGGCTTACCATCCCCTAAATAAATTTCTCCAAAGTCTCCCTGGACATATTCATTAAAAAATTCCCTATTTGGGGATGCATGGAAAGAGGCACCAGAATCTAAAACCCAAGATTCTACTTTATCCAAGGAACATACCAGAGCATCCTGTGTAACAACATTTGCAACATCTGCTTCTTCATTTCCTTCATGTTGATCTTCAACCGACCAACAATGTTTCTTTTTGTGCCCTGCCTTTCCACAATTCTAACAGATTATTTTACCATACCTAGATTTGGATCTCCTACTTATCTTGGACCTTGATCTCCCATACTTGATCTTCTTTCTTTGCCTTCCCCTACTTTTAACACTCAAAGCATTCCCTGATGATTCACCTGTGCTTTTCCTATGAATTTCTTCATTCAAGATTACACTCACAACATCATCCACTTTTAATATTTTTGAAGTAGACGCAGTATTACTAACTACCATTACCAAACTCTCCCAACTTTTAGGTAATGAGCATAAGATTAAGAGAGCCTTAATTTCATCATCAAAAAAAATATTGACTAAATTTAACTGGTTTACCAAACCATGGAAATCACTAAGATGACGATGAATAGATCCACCTTCCAACATTAGCAAATTAAATAATTGCTTCATAAGAAATACCTTATTCAAAGCTGAGGGTTTTTCATATAAATTTTCCAAAGATTCCATCAACTCTACTATTGTCTTAGCCTATGATAATTTGGAAATCACAAACGATGCAAGGCTCAACCTCATAGATCCCAAAGCCTTCTGATAAAAAACCTTCCATTCTTCATCCTTCATATTTGTGGGCTTGCATGCAACCCCACCCAATGGTAAGTACAAATATTTTTGATATAGATAATCTTCTATCTGCATCCTCTATAATTGATAGTTCTTGCCATTAAACTTATCCATTTGTAGCTTACTTTCTTCTACCATTTCTATACTCCCACCCAAGCAGAAACCACTGTGAGTGACCTATAATCAACAAACACTAACCAGATTTGATACAACTTGTTAATAACCCAACAAAAAGCTCTAATACCACTTGTCAGGAATTTAGAACATAAATGCTCTGATACTAACTATTAGGATCCAACTCCTCAATAAGATTACAATATGATTACCTTGTATAAGCAACTAACCATGGAATTAAACCAAAATTAACAAGTAACTAGAATTCACAAATGACATAGAATATGAGAGACAATACACAATATTGTATTAATACTCATGCTAGAAAGAAATACAATGAAGATGCCACACTCTTCCACACCTCTCAGATGTATAGATCTCTTTCCCTTAAGAGCTCACTCTCCTACCAAAAATGGTCACAACAAACAACTCAAACACAGAGTTGGTGTTCACCTCCAACCAGTCAGTAATAACATTACCAGTACACAAGTACTCAAATTACTTCAAGTAGATCTCCCATGAACTTGCAATAACTTGCAACTCAAATGATCTTACTTACCATGTAGAACTTCTTCTTGATCTTGTAACAACATGAAAATCACCTGTTCTTACAATTGGAAGGATCTACCTTGCCTTCCTCTATTGCTCTTAAATTACAATACATGCCAATGGGTCTATAAATAGATCCCATACTAAACAATAATTTAGACTTCTAATTTACAATAATTAGACACGTAGCTCAAGACTCAAAATAGTGTTTACATGCAAACAATCGGTTCAACAAACTAACTATTCGTGCAACAAATAGTTTTAGAACCACACAAGCGACCGACATCAGTCCCCTGTCTGCTTGGATATGACCGACATCATCTGACTCCTACCAATTTCAGTTACCTTCCTATCCACCACTGACTGATGTCGGTCAGCATAACCGATGTTGGTGACTGTGACACTCAACAACTCCTCCATGTCTGCATACAATGAAGCTTTTAGCTCCACAACCTAACATGCAATTTATCATAGGCTAACTTATCACAAATGGTTGATTCAATAGAAACATCTTGGATTGGTTGGTTCTCTTGGCCTTGGTTTTTAATGAGTTAGAAAATACCAGTTCTGAACATAGCTTGGTCTTCAAATGATTGGATCAATTGAGGTTTGGTTGGGATTGGTACTGGATGAAGAATGGCCTATGGTTGGATAATGATAGGGCATTAGGGAGCATGATTGCTTGCATGAAACAAAGGATGAAGCCCTAAAATGGTAACAATAGGGTGTTGTGAGGCTTGATTACTCATAAAAACTAATGGATGAGGTCTTTGTATAGAAATGGTTAGGCATTATGGAGCTTGGTTGCTCTCACAAGGTGAAGGACTAGGTCTAGGTATACAAATGGTTGGGTGTTATGGAGCTTGATTACTTGCACAAACTAATGGATGAGGTATTGGTATAGAAATGGTTGGGAATTATGGAGCTTGGTTGCTCACACAAGCTAAAGGACTAGGTTTAGGTATATAAATGGTTGGGCATTGTGGAGCTTGATTATTTTCATAAGCAAAAGCATCCAAGTCTTCCTCATAAACCATATCATCCCAGTCACGATTTGGATCATAAGCTAGTTCTTGACTATGTTCCATGTACTGATTATTTCAAAGAGGGTGTGGATTCATATCTCAAACAACATTATCATTAGTTGGGTCTTTAAAGTCCTCTTCACAAGCCTCTTCATACTAATCAAGGTCTTGATCTGGATTGTAAGTTACTTCATGACTTTGTTCCCATGAATGATCAATATGAGGTAGATAGAAATCTATCTCAAAAACCATATTAGTATCATTAGGGTCTTGACAAAAGCCATAAAAGTCATTTTATACAGTTGTTCTATCATGAGTTAGATTTTAAGTGACTCAAACATAAGTGTAGTGAGACATGTATATGTAAATGATGAAAGCTCCAAAACTAAAGAGACTTAGGGTTCTATAAACTCTAAAAAACTATGTCCAAAGGATAAATGTTTCAAACTTGGTCTAACTTGGTCAAAAGGTGGAGTTGTATCTCCAATGTGGTTTAAAAGTGGAGCTATATATCCAAAATGATTTGTGTTAAGACTTGACATAAAATAGCCTAATGTCAAATGTCTAACATCAAATGTCACATGCATAAATGGTCAAGCATCTGAATAAAAATTGGCATGTCAAAGGTCTAGGTTAAAATGTTCCAAACAAGGTCTAAAATAGGAAAAGGAAAAGTTGAGTTGCTAGGTATTTTATCCAACCATAGAGTCAAAAGCCAGGCTCAAACAAACAACCATGTATTAGGACTTTTAGCCAAATGGCATCAAAATCTAGACTTAAAACAAAGGCTGACATGATTTGATTTAATCTAACAAGTTTGGAAATAAATTTGACATATACCTAGCACATGGAATCAAACATAAACATGATCAATTGGCATAAGGCATAATAAAAAAATATCTTTGAAAAAGGTTTTGTTCTCCCAAATAAAGGCACAAACAATGATGAGGATAGGCATTAAATAGATAAACCATCAATAGTCTTCAAATTTGGGTAATCAATTAACTGAAGTTATGCAACCCAAAAGAGAAAGATTGGTGAATTAGACCCACGAATTGAGGCCTAAACATAAATAAATCAATGTTTGGATCCAAACTTGAAAAGGCTAATTAAAAAATCAATGTTGAAAATTAGGATCTAACTAAACAAGCTAGACAAGATTGGACAACATGACAACACAAGACAAAGGTCTAAATGGTAAACATGACATGGTTTGAAACAATGGTTTTTGGTGCAAGGTAATCTAGTCTTGAAATAGATTAAGCAACCTAATGGTGTAAGCATGCACAAATGATGTGGTCAATACTATGTTTTAAAGACTCAAAGGCAAAATGGTTTGACATGATTTGGGTAGCATAACGGTACCCTTTGTAACTGAAATGACACACACACAAACAAGTTTATCAAAAATTTTAAGGCACAAGTGTGGTGTAAAATGGCTATCATAATGCCTCTTTAGACAAAAGAGTGATGTATAGACAAATTGGTTTTGACATGAATTTATGAACAAACAAATGAGTTTTAGTCTCAAAACATACCAAATGAGAAAATGATCCAAAAATATACTAAGTATAATCATCCAAATCTTAGCAAGGGTATGGCATGTGGGGTTGACTAAACTATCAAGTTTCAAATGTTTTTAGGGGAATCAATTACACAATGAGTTTCACACCAAAAGATGCAAAAGAAAAGCATAGATTTTGGGTTTGTATCACTCAGCTTGTTGCAAAAAGGTCTAGTCCTTTTTTTAACCACTACATCCTATTGTTTGTTTAGTGTAGTGTGATGTCCAAAGTGCCACTGCATCCTATGTGAAACTCTAAAAGTGTCAAATGAAGTCAATCCCAAGAGATGAAACCCCAAGTCAAAGCTTACCTAAAGAAATTTTAGGAGGTGATGAAGTCCCCATTGCAAGCCAAGATGCATAGATAAATAAATCATGAAAATAGAAGACTTTAGAGTAATTTTCAAGGTCACCCAAACTTTGACAAGTTTATAGGGAGTGATTTAGATGACTTTCTTTCTAAGCCTTGGACTAGGCTACTTGTAATAGGAAATGCCACTTTTGATTTCAAGGGTTCCCTAGAGGGAATAAATGGAATATCATACACACAACAACCTTCTTTTTTCCAAACAAGATTTGATTAAACAACTATTACAAATAAGAATTAACAAGTGTGTTCAATTTTTAAACCCAAATAGAATGTTTGGTGGTGTCCATTTGACCCCTTGGTCTTTGTTGTAAACTTTGAAAAACATTCACCAAAGACATCTTAAAATTCCTTATTAAATACCAAAACAAAGTTCCTAATCAAATGTTAAGCATACAAAAGTGATTTAAACATGTTTTGAGAAAATATACTATTTGGTCTTGTAGCAAAATGGTTGCCATGTTCTTTAGCTTTGAAACCCTTTTGAATTTGAAACAAAAAACTTTAAAAAAGTAGCTCTTGGGTTTGTGTTTTTAGAAAAACATAGTGGTCGATGTTGATCAATACCACTAATGTTAGTTACAGCCAATTAAGATCTGATCAATGTCAATTCTATTCACTGACATTAGTTAAGCCAAGTAACTGATGTTGATATTTATGTCGACATCGGTTACTATGTAAAAATTGTGGCAACTAAAAACTATAAAATAAAGTTAGAAAACCAATTTTCAAGAGTTTTAAAGTCTTATATATGTTTTTTAAGGTTACAAAAGGATCTCTTTCATGTGTAGGATGTGTCTATTCCCACTAGGTATGCCATTATTTGATCTAGGAATTTAACTCAAGAGAGGATGGTTAGTATGGTGTTAGTTCCAAAATGAAAACAAAATGAAATAAACACACTAATAACATATCTAGGCCTAGACACTAGGAAGATCTTAGTTAACAAAATCAAATGACAAGCATAACTAAAAATAAAGGAATGAAAACAGAAGAATTCATTTCACCTTCCTTAGATGTTCTAATTTCCTTTGTAATGGTGGCTTGCTCAGCTTGTGCTTCAAGAGGTCTTCTTCAATGGAGTGTGGCTACCTTCATCTCCTCTTGGCACCTTATAGCTTTGGCTTGGCTTGGAATCAATTTGGCATTATAACACTAGTTGCTTGAAGCTTTTTAGAACCAATCTTGCATTATAAATTTTCACTAATTAAGCTCAGAAATGATGTTGTAAGGCCTCCTATTTATAGATTTTTAGATTTGATCAGAATCAACCTCAACCATCCATCTCAAGATTGAGATGTGTGGTTAAGGATTACTTTAATTTTATAATTAAAATTTGTAATTATCCTCATCATGGCATTGGAAGGAGTAATTAAGAGTCATGGAGGGCATCATAGAAGGCATTGATGAGGCATGGGAGACATGATTCCTAATATTTGTGGTTTTTATGGCCTAGGGATGTCTTCCCAAGAAATGTGGTCACTTGATGATGAAAATATTCCATATTCATTTCTTAAAAAAATTATTCAACAAGTTTCCATGTAATTATTAATTAGGCCTTGATTTGGGTTAATTAGCTCTTAGGCATGATTAAGCACATTGTGCACAAATAACCCAAATTGATTAGAATGCCTTGTTATTGGTCTTAAATTTGACTCGATTAGAATTAGAAGTCCACGTTAGATGCATTGGATGTGTATTACCATTTAGAATGTTGCCAATAACAAATAATAAAGGCACAAGTCTTGTGTAAAATATTTGATAGGAAAGAGTAGTCCAGAGCACATGGGTACAAAATTGGCATTTTGACTCAAAATGAACTGATCAAAGTTAGTTGGACCATAAATTGCATTGTCCCATTTAGGGATACCCTAGCCAAAATCAGCATTTGAATATGTCATTTTCACATCATTTAACATATTTTAGTGTTTTTAGGCTAGATTGTGCATTTTGGGTAGAAATTGGTCAAAAGCCTAGTTGGAGGTTATCGATAGCCAATTGTAGGTGTCTACACCTAGATCTACATGGGAAGCTATTGGATGACCATTTTTTATCTATAGACTAGTGACTTTGAGCTTATTTGATTACAAAAAAATTGATCCTATTGGTATATTAGAGGATGTCAAGATCAATGTCACAAAATTATATCTGTGAGGTGACTTTGATGTCATAGACATGAAGAATACAACAATACATGATGCTATGTTGATAATAAAAAAAATGGGCATATGATAAATAAATGCCTATCAATATAATTCACAACTAGCTTGAATCACATTAAGGTGATAGATTTTTTGTCATTCCTCTCAACAGAGCATACAAGCCTTACATAATTTTAGCTAAACCAAACTCCCCCATGTTCTATAAGAAACTAGTTGGATGAAGGTCAATACTAAAGAGAATCTAAAAGATCTATGCACAATTGAATACAACATATTGTTCTATCATGCCAAACCATATGTACAATCACTACTCACTCAATAACTGAAGACATAAAAATAATGTAGGCCCAATATAGTAACTACGTAGTTGGTGGTAGATTAGTTTGTCATTAAAGAATGTGCCTCTATGTCTACAAAATCTCTAACTCAATCATAAGTTGATTTCCTATATCAAGCCAATGAACACATGCAAGATTATATATAGCCACCAAGGGAAGGCACTTTACCATGGGAAACAAATTCATTTATTAGCAATGAATTAGATTCCCACCTCCTTAACTGGGCCTAAGGTGATCATGAACTCCAATTGATGCAAATGGTCTTTACACATAAGCAATAATTGCCTGTATACTATGTAATGAATGACATTAATGATTTCATCTTATGCTTGTAAGTATATGTCCTAACCATCAATTAAGGATTCAATTATTTAAATCATTCTCTAAATAGAGTTGTTATGACATGGTGGGCAGCTCATCGTAAATTGCTAAAATGGGATGATGCATATGAGCTCATGATCAATAGATTCTAACTATCATAGTTCATCCACAATAATTGGCCATTATTTCAAGAAGGTGAGTACCCAAATATTTATGTACATAAGTGTGTTAAATTCTAGAATGAGGAATGTGTTACACCAAAATATTGGGTTCACATCTTCCACTATACACTTTTTCCACTACAAGTAACATGGTACATGCACCAGGAATGCAGAAGGGAGACCAAGCATTGGGCACAAGTATAGAGTGATTTTATATAGACCTTTGTGTTTTAATATGAAAATATTATGGTCCATAATGCAATATATAAACTCAAGTATTTTTTATGCCATGGGTGTGTAGAAGACTTGAGCACTACAACAAAATTGACTACATATAAAAATGCAACCTCTAATATTAATGAGGTATTACAAAGGTAAAAATATGCTAAGAATGAAGAATAAGCTTTGAAACAACCATGTCACCACATAAAATATGAAACATAAGATAGTGAAGATTCATACTTTGATGGTGATCTAGATTTGAATGATTTATCTAAGCCTGAGTGACCTATAGAACCATTCAAGGACATTGATGCAACATTGACTGAGGAATATAAGATGCACAAAATCCAAATTATTGAATATTAATGGAAAATGAGTATACAAGAATATGTGGATGATGAAAAACATAATAATTATTAGCATCTTCTTTAGAATCATGTTGTTAACATCAAAACTGAAGAGGTTTGAAAACTGGGAAGCATAGGTGATTATTGGATAGAAATTGAAATTTTGGATGCTCTACAATTTTTAAGGTATTACAAATACATATTTCCCACCAAATTATTAGAATATTTATGAGTTAACCCATCTCTTTAAAATATTCACATTAAGCTGAAGGAGTGCACATGATTGATCAAGAAGTGGCCATATAAGCTCAATCTTAATATGAACCTAAAAGTAAAGGCACAATTGGATAGAATGCAAGATGAAAGGATAATATATACAGTAGAGAACACTAATTGGGTACTCCCCATGGCAGATCAACCCAATAGGTTATGATAAATTCAAGTATGTGGGGACTATAGCATTATGAATGATGCCTAATGATGTTGAGCATCATTTACTTACTTTGCTATATCAATCTTTGATACTTACCAAAAAACCATATTCATGAAATCTTTACAATCTTCTATTTGAATTAAACTCTTTACTCCTTGGTCTTATTTCATAGACTTTATTATTTGTTCTCTCTACCATCAAGTTTTTCATATATTTTATAATAATACTATATGTCATACAACACATTTGCACTCTCACTTTGACTTAACTTAAACATACTAGGCCTCAATAGGCTTCAAACATATTTAGGCCAAAAATACCTATTCTTATTGAATCAATGTTTTATGCATACAAACTTTTAACTCATGCTTTCATTCTACATAATATAGTCTCACTATCATAGGTTTAGGCATCTTTGACATTCTTTGTTTCTTGTCTTGACTATCTTCTTTTTTTAAACCTCTCTCTCTCTCTCTCTCTCTCTCTCTCTCTCTCTCTCTCTCTCTCTCTCTCTCTCTCTCTCTCTCTCTCTCTCTCTCTCTCTCTCTCTCTCTCTCTCTCTCTCTCTCTCTCTCTCTCTCTCTCTTAGTTCTTAGTATTATAAATTGTCCACTCTCAATTATCCTTATTACTAAATTAATATGGTTTATATAATCTTTATATATCATATCTCACTTGATGAAATTTAATCCAATCCACACTTTGTCACTCAATCCCTCCATTACAACTTTGCCCTTCTCTATCTTGTCCTAATAGCCCTTTTTCTTACAATATTGACTTGTACGAATTGATAACTTATCATATTGGGAATATCACCACATATTATGACACCCTTTATGGATTTAAACCTCTCTATGAATTTTCAATATTCAAATCTTTCAATAGATGCTTATTTCAACACTAACCTAGACCTAATTAAGTCTCTCTAAACTTCTACAACACATAGTTGCTCTTTTATCATACTTTTCCATACACATGCAATCTAAAACCTCCATAATCACCTATTATACCTTGTCACATATCAAAATAATTTTTTTTGAGAAATTTCATTAGTTAAAATATAAAATATTTCATGTTTAGTCTTTGAACCCTTAACTGAGTGTTTCATGTATACTTGTAGGCTCGAGAGGGCATAAAAATGGTTTACTTGTTTCAAAGTGGATTTTATGAATTAAAAATTCCATATTATGGTTTTTTAAAAATGTTCACAACTTATCTATTCTTAAATTCTTGGGTATAATATTTAATCCTATTCAAATCATGAATTCCACTACACACTATGTCACAGTCTGTTAGTTTACTAGTGAGATAGGGTTTACTACGCAATAAAAATTACTAGATGTCTTAAAAATGTTATTTAAAGGGTTATAACATATTTTTTTATTCATTTACCATATTCACATCATAAAAAATCTTTATAATGCATTATACACCATCCATATAAGGTTTCTTGACTCAGTCACCCATGAGTAGAGTGAATATACAAAATCCTATCCTATTTGCATATAACCACTATCACACATGCAATATTAATAATTTATAAAATTATATTAATAAATTAATATCTATAATAATACTCCACAAACCCTACATCACTCACCATTTTATCACTCAATAAGTAGCATGACTATCACAAGAAAAATAGGGTTTGTTCTTTTACACTTCTAAACATGATTTAAAGAATGCACTTACCTTCTAATTGATTTATAACCCTAATACATTGTTATATAACCTTAATAATGGTATGTTATAATGTATTAATTTTATATTAATCTTATTATTCACATATTTACATAGATGCCATTAGTTCTTTGTAGGTAGACCACTCTCACACTATTGTTTTATACTTAGTGACTCCCATGTCCTGTTATTCTCAAACATAGATATCAATTCACAAAAGATAATTTATTATTTACACTCTTTATAATCAATTATACACAATAAAATTTCAATTTATAAGGTTTTATATTTATTCTACTATGTGTTTTGATGAAATTACACATCATACATTTAGTACTACAACATTACAATCTTAACCTTCTATAAAATGAAACACTCCAAGATTCAAAGACTCTTAATTATTAAATTGAAATTGTAGACTATATAAAAATAAAACACAAAATATTATAAATCAAACATGCTATTATTTATTTAATTTCTTTTTATTTACACACCACTATCTCAATAGATAGAGTATAAGGGATTTTACAACGTTTCCTCCATTCCTGCATTTCCTCCATGTATCTTTTGTCTCCCAAAAAGATCCTATCCCTAATTGAATTATTTTACCAATCATCTATGTACTCTTATATTAATAACTTCTCTATTCAAATCTAAAATTTGTTACAAAATAAGAAGCTACTTCTTGTAACTACCCATCCATGGTAACCACCTTCACACATGAGTGTGACATTCAACATTTTGGTTTTTTTGGACATTTTCCTCATAATATGTACATGAAACACCTAAAAATATAATCATTTATGACCTATAAGATAAAATATAAATATTTATAACTACCTCTAAAAACTACTAACATACTAATATAAATTCAAATATTTAAATTATGTTTATGGCAAAAAAAGTTCCCAAACCAAAGAACACTCACAACCAAACTTTCCTAATGAATCCAATGCCTTCTAAGGTATGTTATAAAACTAAAAACAACTAATTATGAAAAAATTTATAATACTTACATTATGCTCATGAATCACTTTCATAAATGATCCATATCCAATACCATTCATAGATTAAGTTTTAGAGTTTGTCACATGACATGAAGTATATTCTTTCACAAATAGTTTCAATGGATATCATCAAATCCCGATCATAGAAAAAGATAGAGCCAAAATAATTTTTGTAATAAAATGGGGTTGTTTTTATACAAGGTCATGCCTTTTGTCCTTATTAATGCACATTTGGTGTTCTCTCATGTAGTAGTTATAAAATTTAAAGATTTCATTCATGATTTCATCAAAGTTTACCTTGATGATTGGGTAGTCTTAACCATATTCAAAGAGAATTTATCCAAAATATGTTTAATGTTGGAATGATGTTGATATTTGCATATCACTTTGAATCTAAAGAAATGTTTTTATTTTTTACATGATTTAGAGTATTGCTTAGACATGCAGTATGTAGTAAAGGTATTTTGGTAGATCAGGAAAAAATCATAGTAATACTAAGTATGCCTCCACCTGGAAGTTCCACTAAAGTGCACTCTTTTCCCAAACATACAAGCTGTTATCACAAATTTATCAAAGGCTACATAGCTATTTCATCTCTGCTAAAAACTTGACTATACAAAAATGCAAGATATGTCTAGACCTCATAATGTTAAGCAACTTTCATTAATTTGTAACAATTATTAGTTACTACACCCATAATGGTTTTTATATATTCAAACAAGAATTTCCACATACATGTAGATGTTTTGCGAATTTCAGTTGGTGTTGTACTTGTGTAGCCTAGAAATGGTGCACTTGACTAGTTTATCCACTTTACTAGCTAGAAACTATCAAACATAGATAAAAATTATAAAAATATAGAATGAGAAGCATTAGCCATTGTGTTTACACTTAAAAAATTATATCATTATCTACTTGTAGCACTATTTGAAGTCTTCACTAACCATCAAGCCCTACGATATCTGGTCAACAAACCAATATTAGGAAGACATTTCTCTCTATGATTGATGTTGTTTTAGAAGTTTTGATTCCACATATATATCAATATAAGAAGGGAGAATGTAGGATTATACCACATTAGTCACATCCCAAATGGGGAAGAGCCAGAACAATTACAAGAAAACTCTCCTAACACCCATATTTTTCATGTCTCTATAATTCCTAAAAACTTTAAAGCCATAGCCAACTTCTTCGAGCAAGGAATATTCCTTATGCACTTTTAGGAGTAAGACAAAAAATAAATTTTTGAATAGATCATCACCATATACCATCATTAATGGACTTATATATCACTTGGGAAAGGATGAAGTCCTACGCAGGGTTGTCCTCAAACATGAATGACCTAAACTCTTAAAATAAGCTCATCAAGGAGTTGTAGGAGGACATTTAATAGGAGAAGTTACATATAAAAAAATTATACAAAGTAGACTATGGTGGAAAAATTTGTTCTAGGATGCACATAGAGTTGCAAAACACTATGATGTCTACAAATGCATGGGTAAACCACTCTATAAAGATGAGATGTATCAGCCCCTATTAGGAGAGTATCCATTTGAACAATGGGGTATTGATTTTATTGGACTAATAAAATCACCAAGAAATCATAATAAATCCAAATACATCATTATTATTATAGATAATTTTACCAAGTGGGTTAAAGCTACTATCACACCTAGTTGTAGTATGAAGGACACATCTGAGTTCTTATATGAAAATATCATTACCAAGTTTAGATTACCTTTAAATTTAGTCAATGATAGAGGAACACACTTTTTAAATAAAACCATCAAGGCCTTAACTAAAGAGTTTATGATCTTCCATAATAAAAGCACTGCCTATCATCCACATGCTAATGGCCAAGCTAAAGCCTCCAATAAGGTGCTGGGGAAAATGCTTAAAAAATATATGACATTAGGTAAGATGACTGAGAAGATAAAATTCCTATGATATTATAGGAATATTTCACACATAAAAAAATAGCTAAATGATTTATGTCATTCCAGTTGGTGTATGGTTTGGAAGCTGTCATGTTGATGGAATATTTAGTACCCAACTTGTGTATTTCCATGGTCATGTCACTTAGATATTAGGAGTCTCTTACTAATCAGATCTTATAACTAAATTTGATGGATGAATTTAGATGTAAAGCACCATGGGTGAAAGAAGTGAACAAGAAAATCTATAAAGCATGGCATGATAGGAACTTACACCACAAATAATTTCACAAAGATCAACTAGTTTTACTATATGATAGCTAGTTTAGAGCATTCTGAGGCAAACTAAAAATAAGATGGAAAGGGACATAAATTATACATGACTTAATGTATAAAATAACCATAATTTTAAGGTATTTTTAGAGAACCATATTACTAGGATAGGTAAATGGCTATATGATTAAGCCCTATCAGTAATAGTTTATTGATATTATTCTGTAAGTTGAGTGGGTGATGAGTAGCACCATGTATATTAGGATTTCTCTATTTTTTAAAGTTTTGTGTGTGTGTGTGTGTGTTTATTTTATATTTTATTTTTTATATATTATCTTAGAAAAAAAATTGGAGTATAAGGAATAATTATTGCACACACCAGATGAGCACAAGAGGATCTACATGTACCACCATAAAAGTAAAAGAGGAGAAACTAAAAAATATTAAGTCTGAGAAAGATGTTGAAATGTCCCATCAAAAATGTATCCATTAGATAATGGTCATCCACTAGAAGAAATTGTAAGACCCAAGGGTTGATTTATGTGATCTTCAACAAATCAATGACTAGTTAACATCAACTGCTTAAATCCTTTATACAAACACCAAAGAGAATAATAATGTAACTCCACACATGTGAAATTGAATAAATGCCTTAATTACTAAATTAGATGCAAATTTACCACATACACCACTGTATTAAAGATGACTAGGTAGCTAAGCATGGCCTAGATGTGGAAGCTAAGAGGTGCCAAATCTATAAAATCTAAGTTAAACACTAAGTTCACATTTCATCCTTAGCATATTTTCATGATCTACAATTATCAAGAGCTAAACCATTTTCATTGCATAGATCATATAGAGCATTCAAATTTCCTATCACATAGGCATGGATACCATGTAGCTAATCCAACCCCTCTCTAAAGTAGAAAAGGAATCCATGGGTGTCAACCTGATGTTTCAACAAACCAAGTAAAATAATTAAGATCCATTTTAGTACCTCCATGAAGTTGAGAAAAAAACTCTTCCACCTTGATCCTATTAATGTTATGAAACCACTCAACCTCACATCTCCCCATCTATTTTAGAACACAAACATTGATTACCTACTATAGATGTTGACATTTGGTAACCTAAGAGAGATAGTTCAAATATTTCTTGGGTGATACAATGAGGGCACAATCTATTTGGGCCTAGATGAGACTATGGTAATCAACACATAAGTCATGGCTTGATCTTTGGGCATGCTTGCATGTGGAAATTCCCTACTACCCTATAAGACAAAAATGCCACCCATCTTACCAAAAGTATAGAGCTTATATGTACTAAGTAACCAAGGGGTCCCCATTAATGAAATTCTAGATGAACTTATGTGCATTCTTGTTTCGTGTATCACTATAATATTTTGGTAGATAACTAAGTCTACGAATAAAATACCCAAGGGCATTATGTATATTGGTCACATGATGATCCACCAAAATGAAGTATTCAATTGTACCAAACACTTCATATAGGAGTTTCTCAAAAACATTGAAAAGTGCTACACCACTCCTAGGTAGACCTTATACTATCATTTTTTATCCTCTTGCTTTGTTTCACATAGTGGAAATAACTAGAGGGAGAAGTGCACCCAGATATAGATTACTAGCTAGTAAAGTAGTTCCACAACATAATATGGATGTAGGAACATGGATCCCTTACACATCAAGGGAAGTTTAAATATTAGTGAAAAGAGTGCCTAGACTTCATTACCACACACCCTAGAGTCCCACCCGATGTCCTACAGTACTTGGGTTAACATGCCATAGTCACTCTATTACATAAGGGAGTCTTTCTCATAATTCATGATCTATCATATACACCATTCAAAATTCTCTGCTTTTTCATTATGATGAATATGGAAGAAGCCAAAGTGGCTTGACAAAAAGAGCACACAGCTAGACATGTGACCCCCTTGTAGTCTATACCACTGAGCATAAACATTCCTATTGTATAATCACTAGAGTTAGCATGAATCTTGAAACAATAGAAGGAGAAGCACAAAGTATATCTAAATTTAGTGTCTCCTCACCTAAAGTGAACAACACACAACACTATGACTTGTAAGGATGACCCAAAGGTGTTGTAGATAGCCAACTCTTGTGACCTCTTACAAATGGGAATAGATGAACAAGAAGTGTACTAGGTCATATTGGTGGAAATGGATAGAGATTACTATGAAAAGGAAAAGGAGAAAGATTTTTTGAAAGGAATTACATATAGTGAAAATCCATAAGTAGGTTCCACTTGAGCTATGGGTGGAACTCCTAGTTTTCTCACCTTCCATAATTATCAACATAGACTAGGACAAAGCTGAGCATCTCCAATATAGAATGGAATTCTTCTAACCTTTGACTACTCCAACATTCGTACCTAATGTCATTTTTGTACCCCTACTAGAGAGTCCCCTAGAACAATTTGTGTGTAGGCCCATTATATGGTGAGAGGAAAGAGTTTCCCCTAGTTTAGAGGAACATACATTTGGTTAACCAACTACTGTGTAAGAAGAATAACTTGCTGCTAAATCTTATACACCACCACCATGACATAAACTGGTCATAATCAATACAAAACAATAGGTTCCACTTTTAGAGATTAGGGTATACTTTAAGCAACCCCTCCTTTAGAAAAGGTGTAAAAAATTGGTGAAATGTGTAAAACACCTGACAAATAAAACTATTTTTTGTGGCAAAAAAATAGTTTACAAAGAAAAAATAATAATGTCCATTGGCGAATCATTCATAGTCTCTCAAACAATGTGTAAAATTTGGGTGAATTGTGTTATTTTAAAACCACAAAAAAATTATACATTGGCAAACATAAAATAATAATCATAGTAAAATTTTAATTTTTTGGGCACTGGGAATGGGGTGGGATCGGCTTGTGGCACTTTGCGAGAGATATTTTCATACTATTCTATCACGCATACATCCCTTCATGCAGCCTTCATACCTCCTATGATGTCTCCTTGAAATCTTGAAACCCTAAAATATGGCTAAGTTTGAAACCCTGAAACCTTGGAATCTGACTAACTCTGAAATATGATAGGATCCACCAAAACCTAGAATTTGTATTATAACTCCTAGCGGTCCGAAACCCCTCTCAAACACCCTAAAAGTATATAAATAAAATATAACTTAAAGTATAAGAAACTAGTTTCTTATACTTAAAAGTTTATTTTATTTGTATACTGTTCGCTTCAGAAAAAAAAAGGGTTATTGAATGTCTCATTGTTATTTTCTTGAATTCAGATTTATACATATTACAAATGAAAGTGTGTTGGTGAAATGAGCTAACTCCTCCACTTCCCATAACGTGAAACCCGATGAACATTCCACATTAAGCGCTACCTGGTCGGCTGTGTGAAAGGCGAATACTGCCAGGTAGAAACTCAAATGAAACATTTGCCTTAGTGATTACAAAGCTAAGCAATCACGAAACCCAAGAAAGCTTAGCAACCAGGAAACCATGGAATGACATAGAAATTTCCAAAAAACACACTGACAAAATGTAAAATTTACCAAAGTATGAATATTCACCACTAAAATATTCCCTGTTAGAGATGTGACTAGAGGATTCCCCATCATCACTATAGGCACATAAGGCTGATGAAGTTATATAAGAGTATCCAACATCAGAGGAATAATAGGCCACTAGGGAGGAAGCCACTCATGTAGCTAAATGTCAGCTTAGGAAGGAAGAGAAGAATAGAAATAAAGAAGAAGCACAATAACAACACATAACACAACAAGTTGAAGAAGTTGAGGCCTCACAAAAGGCCAAAGATGTAAAGGTAGACATACAGGAGGCCCAAGAAGCAATCATCATAGCACAATAAACATAGGAGGAGAAAAAGAAGAAGCAAAAAAAAAAAAGACACAGTAGACTAGGCATAGTAGCAAGAAGAGGAAGGTACTATGAAGGATGAACATGATGAATCCCTATAGTAACAACAAGCATAAGCACAAATACAAACCTAGGCACATACCTAAGATGCACATATTAAAAGAAGAAGAAAGAAGAATAAGAAAAGATGAATAAATAAGAACAAGAAAAAAAGTAGAAATAAGAAGAAGACAAGATAAAGAAGAAAAAGAAAGAGGAAATAGAAGAGAAAAAGAATAAAAAAGAGGAAGAGAAAAGCAATAAAGAGGAAGAGGATAAGAAAAGAGAGGAAGAAAAAGAAGAAGAAGCAAGAAGAAGAGGAGGAAAAAAAGAAGAGGGAGGAAGAATACTAGAGGAAGACATCAAATAGAAGATGGATAAAGATGTTGTGTAACAATATAATCTAGCAATAGAGGCCATAGTGCAACAATAAGTTCTACCCATAACTTAGGCAAGATCCTAGATGCCACATCTTCTATTAGGAGGTGTTTGGATTTGGGATGTTCCTTCAGTCACTACTCAGTGTACTAACTTTTCTCTCCCTCTATATACTATGCCACATCCTAATGCTATATCCTAAACAAGCACATTAGTTGTGCCCTTAGTTAAGTAGGAGGCTTCACTTAATGTCTCTTGGTTACCTTTGAAGAAGTATTTGGAGGGTGTCATAGATTTTCAAGAGTGCATCACATAAAATAATGCCTTCCTAGATAAATAATGGGATCAAGTAAAGAGAATGTGGACTCAAGGGTCATCTTCATGAAGCATCAAAGATGAACATGAACACTTTCCTAGACTTGGCCTCTCGAGTAATTAAGGACAAAGTGATGTCAAATTTTAGTAGGCTCAAGACCTTAATTATGGAGCTCAAAAAAGATTGGTATGTGTATAGTAAACTTAAAATAATTATAAATGTGGGATAAAATTTGAATATTAAAACCATAACTTTGGTTACTCTACTGGAGGAGTATTAGAGCATGATCAAGATTGAAACTCTTTAAGCCCATTAGGTCATACATAGTCTTCTATATTAGAAGCAATAGCTTGATAATTCCCTTGCTAGAACCAATGTATAATTCACTATAGCTGCCATGGAAAGTAAAACCATGCACATCCAAACTACCTTGATAAAAATAAAATCTCTCCAATAATATTTTAATTCTATAGATGATGTGCATGATTGGCTCCTTAGTTGGCATCAAGACCTATAATATATCACATTTATAGGTCTTCAAGCATAATGACATAGAAAAAAGTTGGAGTATCTAAACATAGAAATTCAACTAAAGGTCATTAATATAAAGGTAGAAATGAGTACCATTGAGGACTCAAACCTAAAGTATCTCATTGTATGTTACACACCAATGCGTACCCTAATGCATATGGTCTAAGAAGTGATGCTTGATTAGGATGCCTTCAAAATTGACTTGGATTCATTCTATAGTGAAGTGGCCCCAATCCTAAAAGTTACTATTTATAATCCACCATTAGAGCTCCAATAAGATATTGCATAATTCATGGTTTCTTAGTTTGGCGCCAAGCAATCTACTAGCTAGCTTTCTTCCTCAACAATGCCACCTCCTTCTAGTTGAATACTACACAATGTGAATTTTTTTAAAAAAAATTGTAAAGTTTTGAGAATTTTTTTATATTAGGAATGATTAGTGAGATAAGTGGGGTCAATATGGGTAAAAACCCATAAAGGGTCATCTTGTCATGCCATCCTATTGAAAACTTGAAAGGGTGGTAGGTTGGTATAATACTTAGTTAAAAACCTAAAAGAACAACTAAGTAGTGTGTAAAATGTGAAAAACATAAATGGAACCTTAAATGATTACTAAACTCTTGCTAGTCTCCCTAATTTATTAACTTATTCCCTCAACACATAGTCATATTAACCTTTGACATTGTCTCAAGATGAGATAACATTTTAAGTCCAAAAAAGTGTTTGTAAAATAAAAATGGATAAGTAAAGCTTCACAGGATAATCTTTAAATATTCATGCATTATGTATGAAATAATTAGCTATATGTATTTTTTCCTATCCTCAATGAGTTATAAATGGATAGAAGATGAACAGTTTCCTCTCTTTGGTGCCAATGTAAGAGAAGAATATGAATAGTTTGGAACTATAGTTACTATAAATATGTATGCTTATCTGAAGAAGATGATGAACCTTTGTTGATATCAATATATACTTTTTGGTTATGGTTACCTATCATATTTCTTATGTTATTTCCCATCTACATTATCATATTTAATGTTTGGTTTAATCTTATCTAAAGTAATATAAACTCTCTGCAAACCTTAAGAAAGCTCTAATTAATCTTAGTTTATATCTATTTCATGATAACTCATCTTTGTCATGTTTCTAGCAATTATGAATTATCTATACCATCATGTGAAGTATAACAAAACTTATATATCCTCATCCTTAGCATTTTCTGTTGCATCAGGAACCTCTACTAATAATGAGATACATCTCCACCTAGTTATGGAACTGGATCTATTTGATAAATTGGAAATTTATTTTATAGGCCCCATAAAACATGTTGTAAAGAAGAACAATGCCAGGTTCATTATTATTGGTACTAAATACCTAAAAAGATGGGTAGAAGTTATGCTAATAAAATAATGTACCGCCAAGACTGATAAAAATTTACAACATGAAAACATAATTAAAATCTTTAGATTCCCATTAAGAATCATGAGTGATTAGGGTAATAATTTTTTTAATCATATGACTATATAATTTCTTAAATAGTTATTAATCCAACATTATAGAATCACTCCTTACCATCCTCAAGCAAATAACATTTTTGAGGAATTCAATAAGGTATTGGAGAAAGAAGGATTATTTTAGACAATGTGGACTTATCAATAATCCAAATTTTTGAAAACTATTAGAGATAAATTAGACTGTATCAAGATTTAGTTGGACTTATTACCAATAAATTAGATCTATTTAATGTATTTGTAATAAATCCAAATTATTTGAAATAATTAGAAATAATTTGTAGTCTAATTTTTGAAAACTATCAGAAATAAATTGGGGTTTATCAAAAATTAATTGTAATTTTCAAGAATTAGTTGGACTTATTACAAATAAATCACATCTATATAATGTATTTGTAATAAGTCCAAATTGTTTAAAATAATCATACACAATTAATAGTTAGAATTTTGAAAACTATCATAAATAAATTGGACTTTATCAAGATTTAGTTGGACTTATTGCAAATAAATCACATCTATCTAATGTATTTTTAATAAGTCTAAATTATTTAAAATGATCAAACATAATTAGTAGTCCAATTTTTGAAAACTATCATAAATAAATTGAAATTTATCAATAATTAGTTAGACTTATTACAAATAAGTCACATCTATCTAAGTGTGCAAAATAATCACATTACACCATTATAAGGCCCATGGTATTTCTATCTTTCATCAAATTTATATATCCATCAAAACTAGTTCATAGATCATGCATTTACATATATTAATAAGACCATGTACCATATTTCATAAGGAAAGGTAATTCATACATCAATTGGTCCAATCACAGTGAAAATTTCCATTTAATATAGTCAAGTTTTGATCTTAGGTTTTGATTATCTAGTTTAATTATGTCATATACAAACTCCTAATATCATGTGTAAATATGTGATTAGGCCACTTGGGATGACTAGGATGCCACATGTTAGAAATTGATTGGATTATGAACTTTTTGTTTAATCTCTAGGTAACATCCCCATAACTATCAAATATTAGTTCACATAGGTCATGTGTTGATCACTCAAATACTTGGTAGTTCACCCATGTTGACTTTGGTATTCATGAGAGAGTCCTAAATATTGTGCTAAGTGGTATGATCATGGGTTTTTGGGTTTATAAACACCTCCTATAAGTTTATATAGTCTCCCACATAGCTAAGTTATCAAAATTGTGATACATGTCACAGTCTCAGTCACTCATGATGCTTGAGAATTTTTTTTTGACTATTCATCCTTCCACATAAATTAGTCATTGAGATCATACCATGTAGCATGATATTTAGTGTCCATGATGCTTTTGAATTTTTTTTGATTGTTCATTGTTCTACATAATTGAGTAATTGAGATTGTGCCATGTGTCATGATATTAGGTGCTCAATCTTTCACACTTTGAGTTTACAGTAGATGAGATTTGTGAGTGTTGAGTTACCAAATACCATTTTACAGTACTTAAACAAAGTTTAATTTTTTTTTTTAAAAAAATTTAAGACCATTTATTGATATGAAAATTCCAAATGACAAAATTTCTTGATGCACAAATGACAAATTCCCAATCCTGATTGCCAAAGCATAGAATGTAAATGTGAAAAACTCGAAGACCTTTTCACAAAAATTTAATTATAAAGTGGAAATATCCAAGACATAAATACCAAAGTGAAATTGTAAAACATAAATTCCAAAGTCAGACATTCCAAGGTTTAAACCCTAAAAATAATAAGAGATCATGTAAATAATTCTTTTACACTAATGAAGTGAGGAGAATATGCAAAAAAAATTGAACTTGTTACAAAATTAAAAAAACACATATAAAAACATAAGCATACCATAAAAAGTGATTATATGGGGAAAAACCTTTCAATAAAAAACCCCCACACTCCAAATCATCCCAATGTATTATCTAATAAACAAGAATACACCATACACTTGCAGAGTAACCTTTTAGAAGCATCACTAGTATACTACACCTAGGAAAAGAATTGGTTACATAGAGCTTCAGTGCCTTTGCATAACTCTATCACTTATAAGTTTACAAAGCTTAGATGATTACATATAATATTCACATAATATTCATTCTTATTAAAATTACAAAGGAGAATGGTTTCTACTTATATAAACTACAAATCAGATTACATAATGAAGAAACTTAATGGGCAAGGCAAGAAATTCATCACCCTCTAATGACACCACTATTTAACAATAGTATCATGATTATAGGCTTGTTATTTAGTAATAAATGTATCCTCCACTTATGACACATCATCCTTAACTCTTACAAGCCTCAAAAATTGTGCCCCACTCTCACATGTGCCTTCAAACTGGAATAGTAACTTGTTCCTCACTATCCCATGTGACTCCACATTCTTCCAAGAGAGTCTCCATCAACTTTTGATTTATACTTCCACTCAATATCATGAATCCACTTATAAATTTTCCCTATATCCATTATTTTGTCATTTTTACCTAAATTGAAGTCATGTACATCTCAAAAGACAACTTGTCTCCTTACTGAAGTGATATGCCCCACTTCTACTCACATGAACTTACATCATGTAGATTCCTCCATGGGCCATGCCAACTCATCATAAGCCACATAAACACCTACATTAACACTTGCATCACCACCTACATCACCTGACACATCACTTTCAATGTCATTTCTAACTCATCACTTCTACCTCATCATATGAATAGTGTCTCATGAATAATATCTCATGAATAGTGTCCTAACTTGCCAACATTGAGACACCTCAATTTCCAACATTATCCCACTTGTTGAATACCTTTCAAGACCCAAATTAATTGTATCAATATTAAATTAACACCTAGGGGCTAAGAGGCCCATATACTTTGAACACCATCTAAACTTCTCTGTGCTCATGGGATTAGTCAATGAATATAAAACATTCATCAAAGTCTATACCTTTATCAACTTCACCCTACCATCCTCAACCATGTATCTCACAAAATTATATTTTACATCAATAGGTTTGGTTATAGTATGAAAATTCAAGTTCTTTTCCAGGAAAATAACACTCTAACTATCATAATAAGTTGTCATTGCGCCCCATTTTAACCTAATATTTGAACATGGTCTATTAATCCAAATGGATTCATTATAAGCATGAGTAATTTCCATATATTATGCCTATATAGTGGATAAAGTAACCACAACATATCACTTACTCATCTAAATTATTGTACCACCAAACAATGTAAACACATAAGCACTAGTGCACCTACCTAATCAAAATCACAACATCACCTACCCAATCAAAATCCACATAACCAAGAATGTCAAGAGGATGCCTGTCTCCAATCATGTTATCATGATAACATAAGGAATACTCTAAGGTACCCCAAAAATATTTGAAGAGCCTTCTAACTTCATCCTAATGAACTCTACCAAGATTAGACATATAAAAAGAAAGAACTCCTACTAATTTGGTAATGTCTAGTCTAGTGTAAATAATAACATACATCAGACTTTTGACTGCACTCTAGTAAGGTACTTTTCTCATTTATTCCATCTTTGATGGGAATGTAGGACATTTTGGAATAGATAACTTTGTTCCTACTAAAAAGGGGACACATAATGGCTATAATCCTGCATGTTAAACCTCTATAAAATAGAATTCACATACTTACTCTGGCTAATCCATAACTTTCTATTCTATCTATCTCTAATAATATCCATCCAAAGAAAGTTTCTCACAACACCAATATTTTTCATCTAAAATTTTGATTCAAGTTGTGATTTAATCTCTAAAATCAAAATTTTCCCATTACTAACAAATAAAATATCATCAAAGTATAAGGAAATAACCAAGAAATGATCAACATCAATTTTATAATAAACATAATGATCAAATTTAGACTACTTAAAACCCAAACTCAATACATATGTATCAAATTTTTGGTACCACATCCTAGGACTCTACTTGAGATCAACAAGGATTTATTCAACTTTTAAACCAAATTTATTTTACCTTTCACCATGTAATGCTCTGGCTTTGCCATATAAATTTCCTCTTTCAAATCACTATGAAGGAAAGTAGTCTTCAGATCGATTTTATCAATATATAAATCATGAGATGATGTAATTGAAATCAAGAATCTAATAGATGTCATTTTTTCAATAGGAAAAAATATCTCATCGTAATCAACAACTTCATCCTGAGAGTAACCTTTTACAACCAATTGAGCTTTGTACTTCTCAACATTACCATCTGAACAAATCTTTTTCTTAAACACCCATTTGCATCTAATGGGATTACATCCTTTAGGTAATGGTTCAAGGTCCCATGTATCATTATTTTTCAAATATACCATTATTCTTCCATAGAAACCTTCCAAGACTTTGCATCATTCATACCCAAAGCTTTTTCTACAGTTCTTGGTTCATCAAAGTTAATAATCAAAGAAAATATACATCTCCAATCATTCAGAGAATATTTTTCTAGTGGTTAACTATGCCTTGTGGAAATTTGAACAAGTTGAGATGGAGATTCTTCTTCATCTACCTCCTCTTCAAAATATTCAAATCTCAATTAGTTGTCCTCAACTTCTTGTCTCTCTCATGGCCTCGACTCAACTTTCTCAAAAATAGGAGGAAGTTAAAATCACATTTTATTTTTTATTCTCTCTAGCTATAGTGTAAGAGAATAAGGCTTACTCTTAACAAAAATAACACTTATAGAATAGATTACCTTCTATGCTATCAGATCCCAAATCTTGTATCCTTTCACAACATATCTATACTCGATGAAGATGCATTTCATAGCCTTATTATCTAACATTTTTTGCTTCACCTTGGCACATGTGTATATGCCTTGCAACTAAAAAATATACGATGTCTTAATGAAGGCTTATAGATAATAAGCTTTTATGTAGGAGACTTATTGATTAGGTAACAAGTAGTGGCTACAAATTCAACCCAAAACATTTGTTCTAGTCCAAAACCACTAAGAATACTCTTAGCCTTTTCCATCAATGTCTTATTAATTCTTTTTGAAACTCCATTATGCTTAGGTGAATATGGAGTTGTCTTCTATCTCTATATACCACAATCCTTATAGAATCTATCAAAATCATTAGAGCAAAACTCACTTCCATTGTCAATTCTCAAATAATTAATTTTCTTTCCATTCTACAACTCAACCATTTATTTAAACTCTTTAAAATGATTTAAAACTTCAAATTTACTCTTTATAAAATAAACCCATGTCCTTCTACTATAGTAATAAATAAATTAAACATAATATGTGGATTTTAAAATTGAAAGAACTAACAAGACCAAATACATCAAAAAGAATTACATCTAATACACCACATGATTTATGAGAACTTGAGTAAAATTGAATGCAATTTTATTTACCATAAACATAATGCTCATAAAAATCAAAATCAATATTTCAATCAATGAAAACTTTAACAAGGTTTTTATTCTTCAAGGCCCTAAGACCTTTTTCACTAATGTGGCCAAGTCTCTGGTGCCATAACATAGTCTTCTTTGCAAGTAATTTTAATTCCATAGAATGAGCACCCTTAGGTACCTAGAAACTATGACCATCCATAGAAATAGTGATTACCTCTTCATCTAATGGAGTAGTCTCAAATGTAGTCTTCACAAAAGTACAATTGCACTCAACCATGCATGCATTAATATTATACAAAGTGCTAATCCTAAAACCTTTATCTATCACCATATCATCTCTAACCATATTAAAACCTGATTTAAAAAATACAACATGCACACTTACATATATTATTTTTTCATAGATAATAAATTATCAGCTAGCCCCAGGATATACAACACACCATCAAAGTGTTTAATCCTTCCATGTGAAAATTTAATTTTAACTCTACCATAACCAATAATGGTTAAAAAATAATCATCACCCAAGTACACCTTATCTCCATCAAACTCTTTATACTTTAGAAAACTAATTTCTATTATAGGTCATATGGTAAGATGCACCTAAATAAATTAACCATGCATCATTACCTACATGGGTTACCAAGACTGTAATGAAAGCATCACTACCTTCCTTCTCAGACTCAGAATCAAAATTATACTTCTTATTTTTCTTCTTTTCCTCTTTACATTCTAATTGGTAGTGACCATGCTTTACACACTTCTAGCATCTTATGTTGTGATTTTTAAGATATTTGGATATTGTCTTAGACTTGTATTTAGAATTTTCATGCTTCTTATTCCTTTTGCCTCTTTCTTTAGATATTCCTCAAACATGCATGACCTCTTTGGAACTGATATAAACTTTCATTTTCATTTCTTTAGAAAGTAAGGAACCTATAACATCCTCAAAATTTAAGGTTATATAAGTACTTCATATAGCCAGAATAAGAGAATCCCATGAGTTAGGCAAAGAATAAAGAAAAAATTGACATATTTATTCCTCATCCATTTTAACACTGACTAATACTAATTGAGCCACCATCATATTAAATGATTCTAGGTGGTTTGTAATTTGTCCACCTTCATCCATTCTTAAATAATACAATTTATTTCTCAAGAAAATATTATTTACAAGAGACTTAGATTGGTATATCTCACCTATTTTATTTCACAATTTATTTGTTGTGGTCTCTTCATGGACATTAATCAAACTAAATCTATCAAGCATAATCTAATGGGACATTTAGGTTTTTGGTTTATAACATAATACTTAGATTCTTTAACTAGATCTACAGGTCTCTAGACATTCTCATCAATGGCATCCCATAGATCATGTTCAATCAATAGATCTTCCATCTTCAGCTTCCACATCTCAAAATTGCTGCCTAAAAACTTTTCAACCTCCATTCTCCCTGACATGTTTGCCATCTTAAAATTCTTTCAATAAAGAACTCCAAATATCTATTGCACAATATCCCATTCAACATTGGATTGGTTCAAAAAATCCAACAAACCCACAACTAGAACCAAAACTGGATAGGCTTTGATACCACTTGAAAGGAATACAAGATCATGGAAATAATTTCTTTACACTAACCAAGAGAGGAAAATATGCAAACAAATTTGAAATTGTTACACAATAAAAAGAAACACATACAAAAACATATGCATACCATAAAAAGTGATTAAATGGGGAAAACCCTTTCATTATAAAAACCCCACACTCTAAAGCAAGGTAATGTATTATTCAATCAACAAGAATACACCATACTCTTATAGAACAACCTTTTAGGAGCATCGCGAGTATACTACACTTAGGAAAAGAACTGGTTACATAGATCTTCAATGACTTTGCACAAATATATAGCTTATAAGATTAAAAATCTTAGCTACTTCCATATAATCTTCACACAAACTTCATGCTTCTTCAAATTACAAAAGAGAATAGTATCTACTAAAAAAATTAAAAATTAGATTACATGTTGAAGAAACTTAATGGGCAAGGCAATAAATATGCCAACTTTTAGTGAAACCACTATTTAGAAATATTATAATGATTGTAGGCTTATTCTTTAGTCAAAAATGGATCCTCCACTTATGACACATCATCTTCCACTCTTACAAGCCTAAAAAATTATGCCCTACTCTCACATATGCCTCCAAACTAGAATAGTAACTTGTTCCCCACTATCCCATGTGACTCTTCATGCTTCTAAGAGACTCTCTATCAAATTTTAACTTCTCTTTCCGCTCAAGATAATGAGTTCACTTAGAAATTTCCCCATATCCATTATTTTGTCATTTTTACCTAAAACATAATCATGTACATCTCAAAAGCACTTACATCATGTAAATTCCTCCATGGGCCATGCCAAATGATCATAATCCACATCAAAACATACATCACCACCTACATCACCTACCACATCACTTGCATAGTCATTACCAACTCACCATTACGACCACATAACATGAATAGTGATTTGTGAATAGTGTCTCATGAATAGTATCCTAACTTGTCAAGGTTGATACACCTTAATTTCAAAAAACTTTGAAGATCATTTCACAAACATAATAATTTTGAAGTGTATTTTATAAAGCACAAAAGCCGATGAGCAATCTTGATGTGAAAATTGCAAAGACCATTTGTCGAAGACCCTTTCACGATTCTTAAAATTTAAACTTAATATTTCAAATACATAAGAGCTAAATATAATTTTTAAACACTCAAAATTCAAATTTCACATTTTAATTCACAAATTATGAATACCTTTTATTGATGTATAGTTGTCAAAGATTAAATTTTTGAAGTAGAAAATATAAAACTCAAATGTTGTAGTGTTTATTTTAAGACCCAAAATGTGAAGACCTAATTTAGAATACACAAAATGCAAAGTACCACTCGAAAAAGTCTCTAAAAATAAAATAAAATAATTAAAAAATAAGGCATATCATAATTAAATCTAATAAAACATTTTGCATGTCTAATTAAACATTTTACATGCCAAAAATATGTGCTAAATAAATAAAAAAAATTATACTTCTCATTTTAAAATTAAGGAAAAACCATTTCAAGTTGCCAATGTCATGAAATAAATCAATAGATCCCAATCCTTTATCACTATTATTAAAGTTCTTAATGTGATGTTGTATTCAAATAGTCTATTACAATGCATTTCAAAAAACTAGCGAGAATAAGTGTATGACCTCTCTAATTTTTATTTAGTGTCCAAGAATAGTTGATACTATCTATAAGAATGGATGGTAAAGATGTGTTAGTTGGGTTTGGCTTACATTTATTGTCTAAATAAATTGAATAAATTTTTTCTTATTGTACATCTTTTTTTCCTATATGAACTAGGATGAAACAAGTTATTTTGACACTTTATTCTATATCTCCATCTATTTTCAATATCTCAATATTTCTTTCATCTCTAGCAACCCATATTGTGTAGTTCACAACTATAGAAATGTTAGGTCTCATAAATAACATATCTATGTTTTTCACATATTGATATGGATGAAATGAAAATTTTGTTATTTATCTTCTTGGACCAACATATATATCTATATATGCCACTTCAAAATCAAGGGCCCTATCATGAGTCATTCTATGCAAATATCTATGTAGGGGCATGTCATAGTGAGTTCTAGGCCAAAACTCTCCTTTATATTCAAATTCATAAGGGAAAATGTGTTCATTCATTGTGTCACGTATATTTTGTAAGTAATATGCTAGATCCTTCCAATTATTATTTCTAGTCAAACCAAATTCATTGAATTTATTTACATACTTAATCAAGTTATCTTTAATTTATTTTTCGCTCTTTTTTCTACTTGCATCTGAGACTTTTGTAACAATGTAATCTTGTGACTTTTCTCTATTTTTAATTCTTTGAAAATTATTTTCATTGATTTACCTTTTAGAACATTTGGCTCACCATTTTCTTTGTTCCCCATAATTTAATCAAGGAGAACCAATTTTATGTATTATAGAGTTTTTACAACACATAATGGGCTGACCTTGTTCCATGCATAGAATAAAATATTGACCTTTTGTCAAGCATAATATTTCATTTCATCCCTTCACCTGATAAATATTAACATAATCTTTGAAATCTAGTACTTCTTTAATCAAATATGGTGTGAAGTTTTTTGTATTTTCACATGTCCTATAATTGTCCATCATCTCTACCACACTCCATACATCTTTCCTATTTATAAATTCATACAGTTTTCCAAATGTGCCATCAATGTACTTATGGGTATGTTCTATAAGGAAAAATCCAATCTTGACATTGAGAAAAATACCTTTGTATACAAGGTAAGATAAATATTGAAACACAAACATGTACAAAAAAAATTGATTTTGTGAATTTTTGAATGTAATAGAATTAGATTTAGTTTCATATAAGGTTGGACATTTTTGTAATATAATAATGGATAAAAGAAAGTACATGTTCTTATTTTCCCCAAAATAATTTTATAGTTAAAGGTATATCCTATAAGGAAGTTTATTGAAGGCACCAAATGATTATGCTTATTCTATGTATTTCTTGAATTTAGGGTAGTAGTGCTTACACAAAAGTACATCATACAATGGATATTCTAAAGATCCAAGTTTATATAGTAAAGATCCATAAGTATTTGGCATTATTGTTTCAATATCCTTCAAACATTTATTAATTGAGGTGATATTAAATTTAGACCCTTCAAGAACATATGGTAAAAAGAATGTCCATATCCACTTGCACCATGACCATGTGTGATAATCCATGCCATTGACAACTCTACTATTCTATCAGTAACTACTTTGATTTTTATCATAGTCCTTGGCACAAATTTTTTTTGACATTCCACCTTGTCATGAATGACATTGAGTTATTCTTCAGGGTATTACTATGACATTCTTTTATGTGTGTAATATATTTATCTTGCAGAAAGTATCTAATTTGAGTGCATCATAAATTCTTGATCGGTATGATATTTTTTGATCTCTAGAAAGGGACCCATAGATTTTTTTGAGTAAATAATATACATGTTTTACACCTAGTGAAATCATCAAACTTGGCAATGGTCACATCATGAAAATTAGTTTTCTACATGTTATTGAATGTTGGCTAAGTTATTGGCTCATATTTCATATCTACTAGTTTTGCATTGATGTGGTACCTCATAAATTCTTGAGTGAAAGATGATGGAAGATTTTGACATTATATTTTGTGCCATCTATATCTACCTAGCATTTAAGTCTTGGAAAAACCTACTAATTGGTCCAATAAATCTCTAGATACCATTGTCTTCTTTTATGGATTTTGTCAAAACCTCCTTACATGGAATGCATTTCATTCCCCATTTTTGTGATAAATTTTAATGTCAAAAAATATACTCTCTTAAATCCATATATTTTAAACCAAGATTCTAAATAGATCTCAGCACCTTAAAAATAAATGGTAGTTTTATTTTTATTAAACAAACTAGCAAAAAGGGCATGCAAGACATGTTTTAGATTAAGGTAAAAATAGGTTTTGAAGGGGCCCCGAAACCCTTTACATCAGAAGAGAGATAAACCTTAAGCACTTCCAAAAAACAAAATAGCCTAGAACCTGCATAAGCAAGACCAGATTAACCAAGAATCTGAAAACAACAGACTAGTGCTGGACAAACAATAAAATTATTTTTTACAAGACCAAAGTTTCATATCTAGAGGGGGGACCAAAGGCTTATACTTCTTCCTCTTTACTGTTGTCCAACCATCCTCTACCTTAGCTGCCTCATCAACCCAGTCCTCAGAAGGCCATGATCCATGAAGTCTAGGGGGCATCGAAGCTTCAGCAAAATCCTTATGAGAACTAGCCAACTTCAGGTTCCTAGGAGAAACCTTCAAAAAATGTGGAGGAACCACCACCTCCTCAATAGTCAGTTCAAAACCTCCTTACATGGAATGCATTTCATTCCCCATTTTTGTGATAAATTTTAATGTCAAAAAATATACTCTCTTAAATCCATATATGGTTTAAACCAAGATTCTAAATAGATCTCAGCATCCTTAAAATCTAACATAAATGGTAGTTTTATTTTTATTAAACAAACTGGCAAAAAGGGCATGCAAGACATGTTTGGCCATAAGAGGGTATTTACCCTACAATAAAAGATTACTGTTGGACAGAATAGTCTTCCTATCCTTAGGGATTTGGAATAAAGCTATAAAAAAACCTTTAACACAAGGGTATATTTCAACATCTCCATCAATCAGTGGCAGCCAGGTATTAGAGATCCAGCCATGTAGATCAGCTAAAGATGGCCAGCAGCCACGAAATCTACAAATAGCCCCATACTTTGAAAAATAATCTACCTGATTAAAGATTGCTTCAATAGTTTCAGGATCTAGATTGACCCTGATAGGATTTAAAACACTTACTTGTGAAACGCAGTATCTCCCAGCAGAAGCTTGATGTTTTGCATCTTGTATTTCAGCTTCATAAGTAGCCACATCCGCATAAGATCTTCCCTTTGATCCAAGGATAGAACCAGAAATAGGGGATCCTTTTGCTATTTTTGTACCTGGAAATGAACCCCCTTCCGCAGTAGAGTGGATGATTTGGATTCATTCCCCATTCCCAAGTGGAGGTACGTGCTCAGCAAAGACCCACTGTATCAATGGCTACCTGGTTCAGGGTATGAGCTCGCGCTCGTGCATGCGCGCTCTCAGCGTTCAAAATTTCCATGCGCGCGCTCAGCGTATCAAAAGGTAAATTCAAATGTTAATACCTTCTCACAGCATGCAAGACATGTTTCCTCCTATATGGTTTGGTAGAATCAAGAAACTTTATATTTATAGATTTTATCATCTCAAATAACAATCTTGATTGAATTTTTTTTAGTACAACACGTATCTGCATAAACTTTTGAAATCTCACTATCTATGCTTGCATCAAAATGCACTTGGCTAAATGAAGTGTTTGGCTAAATTCTTTTTCAACTTGAGTAATTGTAGGCAAAATTTAATGATTTTGGATGCATTTTGTTTAGGTAATTTAATGTAAGGAATGACTTTAGTATCCACTACTTCCTAAATATTTCCAATTTCTTTCTCCTTTGGTGTCATGTATGGTAAATAAATTGCTATAAATTTAATGTCCACCATCTTGTTGGAAGGTCATCTAAAAATATATGTTTTGGTTACCTCTATACTACAAGTTTCACAATGTTTTATAATGTGCCTTATGTAAATTACCAATTTATTTATCACCATTGGGATAGGGTTATAACAAAAAATATCCCATGGTTGAGCAAATTCAACATAAAAAAAATAATTTTTTCATCAGTTGTAAGATTTGTACATTTATAAAATAAATGTACCTTTTCCCTATAAACTCATTTATTAGAATGTTAAATGTGTTAGGATCATTGATATATCAAACCAATGAATCCAATCAAGGTTTATCTTGTTGTAATGGTTGTATATGCAAAACGTAACTAAAATTATTGTGTTCTTCTTCTATGAAATCCTTTATAAAAACTTATTTGTGACATGATGCATCATTATTGTGCTCTATAAAGTAAAAATATCAACTACATCCCCCATATTATCCACAAAAGATCCAAGAAATGGAAGTGGTAGAGTCATGTCAAAATATTTGACTACATTAACACTTACACATTCAATAAGTGTTTTTTCATTGTGGCATGTGGAAGTGATATTTATGGATTCCAAAGAGTCAGCATCTAGACTTGGAACCTTTTGTATTCTTGTTTCACCAATGACCTTACCTTTATTTATGAGAGATACATAGTCTCCACATTGGAAAGCCATTGATATATGATTTTTTATCCTCAACATTTGCAAAAGACATGAGCAAATTTTTAATCAGGGTATTTATAAAACTAGTCCAATTTATACCTTTATGTAGAAGATAAAGCATTATGTATACCATAACACAAGCATATATATATATATATATATGTATATATGTATATATATATACGTATATATATATATGTATATATATATATATGCGTATATATATATATATATATATATATATATATATATATATATACATATATATATATATACATATATATATATATATACATATATATATATATATATATATATATATATATATATATATATATATATATATATATATATATATATATATATATATATATATATATCTGTGTGTCTGTGTGCGTGTGCGTGCATGCGCATGCGCATGTGTGTGTGTGTGTGTGTGTGTGTGTGTGTGTGTGTGTGTGTGTGTGTGTGTGTGTGTGTGTGTGTGTGTGTGTGTGTGTGTGTGTGTGTGTGTGTGTGTGTGTGTGTGTGTGTGTGTGTGTGTGTACGTGTGTGTGTGCGTGCGTGTTAAAACCTAAAAATGTTAAAAGGTAATTTATAACACATTTTATTAACAACACTATTTATGTCAATCCAAAAAAATAATAGATTTTAATATCATATACTGCATCCTTAAATCCTCATTTCATCCCAATTTCATTGTATCTACTAGGAAATACCTTTCAAACATGCATAAAAGTGGAATAAATGAGTAGAGAGAAATAATTAATTAAATCAACATTAAACCGTGTATTTTAATAGTATACAAAATGATATTGAGAAATTGGGGTTTTAACCAAAATCATGGAAAATGATTAGCTACTTATATTTTAGGATATTGTATGTGATTTGAACCTCTATAATTAACCTAAGAGTTTGAAGGTATATCCTAGGAGATACCTTTAAAACATGCATAAAGGTACACTTGAATGTATTACAAGGCCCTTCAAGGTATTTTTGAAGGTATTAATATGTGATACCTTGAAGGGCCTTGTAATACCTTCAAATGTACCCTTATACATGTTTAAAAGGTATCTTCTAGGAGACACCTTCAAGGTACTCTTGAAGGTACTATAATTTCCTTCAATATATATCATTGATGGAACTATTGGGTGATACCTTTAAGGGATTTATAATACATTCAAGGGTACCTTTAAGGTATCTCTTAGAAAATAGTTGTTGGACCCCCAACACACCCATTTAAAAAGCATCTCCTTGAAGGAACTATTAGGTGATACCTATTGGTATCAAGAGCATAAAATAGGTTTCATGTTTTAAATGTATATCCTAGGAGATACCTTCAAGGTACTATTGTACCAAACATCCCCCACTCTCAAATTTATTTAGAATAAGGACCCAATACACCTTAAAGAGAAAGTATCTTTAATTTGAGAGTTATTATTGACATTTGAATTCATGATTGATAATATAAGGTCTCATAAGTTATCATTTATTGAGTAATAATTTCTTGTTAATATGCATTTCTCCAAGCTTTATTAGAATTAACATTTTCCTTGTTATCTCAATATTCAATACTTTACTTTTAGGACTAACCTATTAATGGTTGTCAAAAGACTTGTGTGTATGTCAGTTTTTGAAGTTGCATAGCATATAATTCCCCAATCAGTCTTCAACATTTTGATTATTATAAACTTATATGTCACTTCCTAGTTTTAATTTTTATTTCTTTCAAGATAACCATCTAACTAGTTTATTGGATCATTTTTATTACCTCATGTTATTCACTTGGATTTTTTCTCCATTTTACCCAAAGAATTGGTAGGTTATTGAAATCTACCGTGTGGTCTCTACCTTCTTTCTTATGTCCATTAAAACACATAAAATCCTAAATATTCCCAGGTGTGTATTGTCTATATTTGTTCACGTGTTCACATCCCATTCACCTAGAGACTAATAAGGTTAAAGATAATTTGTATAAAATTTCCATGTAAGAAGAGTAGTAATAACCATCCATATGTCACAAACCTATTATCCCACTACTGTTAAATCATTTTAAGAAGTCTTCAAATCCTCCAAGTTAGAAAGGTGTACGATGCTTTTGATTGAATAGATCACCTAGATTATGCCATGTATTATGATCCTGATAGCTTAGGGTAATAAAGTGAAGATAAAAAAGAAAAGGCCCTAGAAAAAGTGGAGAGGTGAAATTTCACCATGTGCCTTTGAAAGGACACATCGATTGGGTAATAATAGTATGAACTTATTGAATGGAAAAATCCATGTGAAAAATTTCAAGTAATGATGACAAAACATCTAGAGGCATAGGGAGGAGAATCCATAGGGTAGTAGGACTCACAAAAGGTGGTACTTTGTTGGCCATATTCAAAATATAAAATAAGTAAAGAGCAAAAAGGCAAAGGTTTTTTGTAGTCATTAATACACAAAAGTTGGTCAAGTAAATGCATTATGTTTAGTAGGGTTATGAATCCAAAATATAGTATAGATAATCCTTCAAGTCAATTAAAATTAAACTATAATTAAGTTAGACATTGACCAGTAAATTAAAGCTCTATTGCAACGAAGCTATTTTTTTTACAATTTGAAATAACTAGAGCTTGAGTGCAAAAGCTATGGCCTATGATTTGCATCTTCCATGTCCCCCCTATGTTTACTTAATTATAGGGTTAGGTATATAAATTTATATAAGGTTTTATGAGGTTACCCTTAATAATGATTTCAAGAACTATTTTATTATATGGGAAGAAGTTAAAGAAGTAAAACTATGTGGTTCTATAAAGTAAATTTCTACCTTCACATGACAATATAGATAGGGATTGATGGAAATAAATAAAGTGTCATTAAATGATGCAAAAAAAAAATTAAGGTAATTCCATGAGTTGACTTAGTTTTTGATCTATTTATAAATCACTATTTTTTTAGAAGGCTTATGCACTTGCAGCATAATGTGCCAATAGCTTATATTAGTGAACAAGATTTTGAGAAGTACTACAAAATACCTACCCAAAAAATATGTTACAATCAAGCCCTAGTGAATCAATGTATGTCTTAAAAAAATGTAACTAATATGTTACAATAGTGGGCAAGTGACCCAACCACCTTCATAGTTAGGGGAGACATCTATGCTATCCCAATTATCACTTTCAGGCCTAGTGTAAAGATTGTGATAACCCTATTGAATATAGTTTATGGCTTCCCAAGCATAACTTATGTTAGAAAGGTTTGGATTACCCTAATAGATACTATCCTAAAATCTACCAAAATCATTTCCATAGTGGAAATCATTAGTAATAACTTTATTTACCAAGCTAATAGCTTAGATAATAGGCTAAATGGTAACTTTTTATTATGTTTTATCTGGTGGACATAATAATTGGGACAATCCACTCATCCTTTGAAGAACATTGGGACCCATATTATAAGTATCCAAATAATATAATTTATGATGAATTCAACATTCTTCACATCCATAGGTTTAGAAAAAACATGACCTAACTGATAGAGACTTTAAATCCCATGGCATACCAAGCCATTTATGAAAATTATATGCATAGAATTTTATATCATAATAGAAGAACTATTGAGAATATTGGTAACATCTAGATTTATCCAAATTACATAATCATTAGGATAGAAGACACCATAGACCTTCCCATATATCTTCCTCAATTGGTCCTAAACAAAGTGACAGAGTGAGAGATTATATCTCAATTAGATAATTATGTGGATGTCACCTTGAGGAAGGTTAAGCTAGGGGTAGTCCACCAAACTCCTTACAACATTGGTCAAACACAATACTCTATATGGGAACATTTTTAAGTAGTGGAAAAAATCAAAACATCTTATGACTTCAAATGGGCACTATATAGACCATGGGATCCATAGAAAAGGGTGAGGAAACACCTAGAAAAAGTTAAAGCTAGGGTGAAGATTGATTATGGATATGTTTCATATCCACATGACGTACTATTCATGAATTATTTAAATGACATGGAGTTTCATAAGAGTATCAACAAAGATAATATGCCTCTAGTGGTGGACAAGCATATAAAATATAACTTAGAGACCACTAATGAAGATTTCAAGAGAATTAAAAAGGAACATTGGGTCTCTATACCTCCATTAGTACCCCTCTCAGAAGCCGAGATAAAATAACATGCTAGTCCATATAGGTAACCACATGTGGAGGAGAGGCAAAGAGTTAGTAATACCCCTCTTTGATAACCTAGCCTAGTGGTTACAATTATGGTAACCACTCTAATTACCACTGCTCCTTAGCTGGTTGCTATGCCACAAGGTTCCTCAATTATGGCTTAAGTGGAACATTCTCCATGTTTCTATTTCCTCCACTCACTATGGAACATCAAGTAAGCCTTCCATATTTCCTTTCCCCTATTAGTGGTTTGATTCCACCTTCATCCCTAGTTCAAACCATTTTTATTCCACCTCCATCATCTAATTTACCTATAAAAACCACTACTACTCTCATTTATTCACTTGTTCCATCTTAATATATTTTTATTAATCCCACCTGACCCCTTATATATCCTTGAGGTGCACCCATGATATGGAATTGATGGAAATGATGAAGAAAGTAAGAAGTTCATAGATAGATAATGGTCTACTAAAGAAGAATGGGAGGATAAAATTGAAACATCCTTGTCAAAAACTATCAGTGAGACCACTGAAAGTGACCCGCATGATGAATTACTATTAGAAGAGGAATCCCAATCAAGGGATAATGAGATCATAAGGAATAGTTCATTTTACCTAAACTACGAAAAAATTTAAAATAAAATAATGAGGATGAGGTAGAGTCTAGGCCTTAACCTCACACATAGGGATAACTAGTTATCATACCTTTAGTCCCAACACCATCTAACATAACAATATTATCCATAATAGTAACTTACCTAGCTATTTATACATAAGGGGTAAGTATTTAGGATCCCCATTCCTTATTTATTATTACAACCACTATTGTTATAGATAGTATTGTGGTAACTATTTCCCCTATCATAGGCTCTAATAATGATTAAATAACTATGACGCAAATTTGGGAAACCCCAGTCACAACCCCTATGACCAATGTAATATTTACCCTATCTCACCTTCCACAAACACTTTTATGGATAGTTGTGAGTCGATGACTATTTATTTGAAAGAGTTGTTTAAAATACCTTTTACTTATTCATTATTTTCCTCCCCAGACACTCAGGTGTATGGAATGAATGAGTAAATACATTTTGAGAGTTTCATCTCATCTTCTTTTTTTATTACCTATATATCCTTCCCCATCCATATACTTAATTGGGCTTGCCAATCAGCATTGTATGCCAAACATGATCCATTATCATTACATAAATAAAATTGTTGGATGAAGGAAGGCTATTAATTGATATAATAACCCCTAAAAAGTTCACTATATGGAGAAAGGTTATTCCCCCCTTTCCTCAAATGGGAATATTTTATCCTAAAACTATTATTCCTCTAAGACAATCCCCATATTTTAATTCTCTTGAGAAGGCATAGCCTACAACACAACTAGTCACCTTGAATGTCCATGAATGGATTCAAAATATGTAGCAAGTAGAATAGGGTAGACATGATTTGGTTATGGTGGAACAACCCATAGTAAATTTCCATTTTTATAAAGAAACCAAGACTATGATGAAGATCAAGAGGAAAATAATGATAACTAAAGGGTAAAAGATAGAATTAGAGCAAAGGGAGGATGTGTTGTCCCTAACCAAATGGAAGAAACTGTTCCCCTTTGACTTGGGCCGTTACATAGAATATCCCTAATCTTTTGTGGATTTAATGAGGGGATTGATAAATTAAACATTTAGAGGTTATGACCATGCCATAGGGTCTTTTTAAGGGAGAATCACCATACAACCTCTAAGTTACCTTATTGATAGTGTTTAGGGAGTACCGTAGAAGTTTTATGATGTTATCTAATTGATAAGAAGTGCCAAGAAAGAGTCATAGCCCAAGTGGGGATATATGGTTCCATTTTATAAAAAAATGAAGAAAATGGAGGCCAAAATCCTTTTCTTAAGCTAAGCATCTAGGAATAATTCACATTATCATCTAAATTTTATAACTACTCATGATGTAGCATGGGCCCAAAATTATGTGGCTATGAGAAGAGATGACTTAATCAAGTGGCATCAAGAGACGTGAAATTTAGTGTTGTAACTCATTGTATATGAGGGGTAGGACATTTATATTTTTGGAGAGATAAGGATCAATAATGTGATCAATTATCAAGGATAACTAGTCCTTAGATCCATCTTTGAGGATCTACTTCAAACTGCATCAAACAATTTCAAAATAGAGATTGAAGGCACATTATATAAAATGTAGGATGACTTATTTCAATTGGTTAACTTCACTAAAGGTAAATTCATTAATACATAGATTATCTATGTGTAACTTGGGACTATGTTGAATACACACATAAAGTTAATGGATAACCTCCCCCATCTCTTTAAGAGATCCCTATTAGACTTTGAGGAAATAGAAGTTGATTTTTAGGCAAACCATGGCCTTTACATCTAAATTTAGTCAAGCAAAGAGGATTATCAAGCCACTTTGCCTCCATCATCCACCTAATCAACACATATTCCTTTAGTATCTTGACTTACCATTGAAACAATTTCAACAACAATAACTACTAGAATGCTAATGTCACTGAATATAACTGCTTCCTCATAAACATATTATTTTATCAATTTATGGTGAACATTATTACTAAAAATTTATTATGATAGTCTTATCTCCTATGGGATTTTAACAAAATATTTGAGCCATACATGTCATATATTTCTCTTCATGAGATATTTTAATGGTGTAAACTTTGAAATGTGTGATGAGGCATCCCCATCCATACAAATAAATACATTAATCTATGCATTCCAAAGGGAGAAGAAATTTTGTTATTCAATATAGATAGAGCATTTTGGTTATTCTAAAAATTTGTGTTACATGAATAATTATTTCTATTTCATCTATTTGTTAAAGTGTTCATGTATATTTTTCTAACTAGTAGCATAGTTTCTTGATATATGCAATAGCAATTTCAAGTAGCTTGTGATTAAGTAGTAAGGTTTTATAAATTAAAAATATGAAATAGTAGTTTTAGGTTGATATATCTTGTTTTCATTTTCTAGGTTGATAGATCATTGTCCTCTCATATGAATGAAACATGCTCAATCCTCACATGAGTCCAATGAATGAGATAAGACAAGAAATTAATTTAAAGATCATAATTCTAATTAGATGTTATCCCACCTAACTCCACATGAATATAAAATCTAAAAACATCATTAAATAATCAAGATTTAATACCTTGATGAAAATTTACCATGTACCCCTATCATTTTACTCCCATCTAACTTCAATATACTTGATCCATACATTAGCCAAAAAATCAGCGTCTAGATTAGCCTTCCTATATCAATTTGAAAATTTATAGTTCTAGATTATAGAGACATCATACCACACTTTATCAAGGATTTTATTCAAATTCAAAGGTTTACCACTTTGTTTAAACAAGGCTTGAATGATAAATTTAAAATATCCTTCAATTTCAAGCTTAGGTACACCACATTTAAGCATAATATTTTATCCCACGATTAAAACTTGGGATTAAGACTCATTATTCATCCCATACAATATATTGATAGATGTTACTCTAATTAGAGACCCACTAAAATCCTTAAGCACACACCCTACCCTGAAGGCCCATAGAATCCCTTGACAAGCTCCTTTGAAATTGATTTTGAACCACCCTCACTACAGAACTTGCCAAGTAATATCAATCCTATTTTTCTTATTACAATTTCCATTTCCATTTATGATTAACCCATTAATGGGGTTCAATACTTTTTATTTTTATATATGTTATTAATTTGTTGATATAAAGGGTATTTTTTCCTTAAAATTTCATAATTATTTTTGAAATATTTTATTGTGAATTCATAACCCTAATGTTTATTTTCTTTGCTTAATGTTAGTTTGACTTAAAACTATGTGTAATTATGCATATTATAGTACTTAATAAAATATCTCATGACTATTTATTTTTCCTTAGTCAATAATGATTTTTTAATGTTCATCTTATTTTTCCTTTAAGGTATCTCTTAAGAGTTACCTTTCAAACATGAACAAGAGTGGATTTTTCCTTCAAGATAGCTCCTATGAGATACCTTTAAGTTACCCATGAAGGTATTTTAAGGATCGTGATGGCATCTTATAAGATATACCTTGAAGGGAATTATCATACATTCAAGGGGAAGTTTAAGGTATCTCCTAGGATATACATTTAAAACATGCATAATGGTACCTTTAAAGGTATTACAAGGCCCTTCAAAGTATGTTTGAAGGCACTACTAGGTAACACCTTGAAGGGACTTGTAATAACTTAAAGGGTACCATTATACATATTTGAAAGGTATCTCTGAGGAGATACCTTCAAGGTACCCTTGAAGGTAATATAATTTCCTTCAAGGTATCTTCTAGGAGATACCTTGAAGGGTCTTATAGTACCTTCAAGTGTTATCCTAGTAGATAACTTGAACATGCACATGATTGAAATTTTATTTCAAGGAATCTCTTAGGAGATACCTTGAAGGACCTTATCATAACTTGAAGGGCCTTGTAATACCTTCAAAGGTACCCTTATGCATGTTTAAAATATATCTCCTTAAAGGCACTACTGGGTGATCCTTGTTATCCCTTTTTTGGTCACCATTATCCTTTGATAAAATAAGATAGGCTAATCAAGATTATTTGAGCCAAGGTCCATTATGAAATAAAGGTATAATCCAATTCGAGTCCTTAATCTACTCTAAATTGATCCATTTTAAGTTGGAGTATTTCTAGGTCTATTCGATCCAATTTAAGTTGATCTTGAGTCATTCTAATTCAAATTAGTCAAGCTAAGTCAAGATGGTTCCCAAGTCAAGTTGAGTCCATAACTTAAGTCAAGTTACTTGAGTTGATAACATTTTGTTATTAGATATTTTGTAGTATCATTCAAGGGTACATGGTAATCTCTTGTCCCATCTTAAGATCTATAGCTAAATGAGACTTATCCAATTTTTCCATCTCTTTAGAACAACATGCCAATATTATAAGGCCCTAGAGCATGTTTAGAATTATATTAGCATTTATCCATTTCTTTAAGATTTTTCCTAGTTATCCCCATGTTATCAAGGTCAGATAGAGTAGTGGGTTAGACAGATGTTTCCATGTGGTTTAATCCTAGTGACCTAGATCTATAGAGCTATCCATAAAAAGTTATAGAGCCATGGGTGAGTGGGGTGATGCCACTTTTCATGATCTCATAATCTTAGGAGTCCTAGCATGATTAATATATACATAATATCATAACATGCCCTGGGTGAGTGAGATCAATCCAAGTGGCATTATCCTTCTTCACTACATATAGAGAGGCTATTGGAGATAGTCAAAACTTTAGTAATGATGAGAAACCATGAGGATGTACTACATTATGAAGACCTCATAGAAGGAGACATAGTAGAAACTCAATTAGTAATTCATATACATAAAGTAAATGGATCATCTATCTATCTAGGCCATCAAAAGGATCTCAATCAACATAGGAAGCTTTGAACCTATAAGGTGACATTGTGAATATGATAGGTAGTAGGATAATGATCAAATAATTAATGATAACCATGGTTTTGAGGTTTGTACTAAGATAACATTAACTATAGTCATAGTTTTTGATGTGAAACATTCAATAGAATGGTGGGATCATCAAATATTAAATATTAGTTATTCTCCAACTAATGAGAAAATAATCTAAACTAATGGTTCTGAGTTCAAGATAATTATTTCCATGATTTGAGGACAAAGGAATAGTTCTCATTTATTTTTGACCATTCATATCTACTTGCATGAAAGAGCTATAGTTTCCAAGTCTTTATTATCACACTTAATTTTAGTATCCATGCTTTATTTTTTGTTAAATATCCTAAGGACTTCTTGATGCCTATATAATCTAGGGTCTTTTATTGTAAAATCACCTTCTAATTGTGTAAGGTAAAGCCCTGACAAATTGATATTTTTTGTTGCCTCTAGAATATAAATAAAGTTGGATTATATTTGATTCATTTCAAATTTTAGTGAATTTGATATGTTCTATTGATGAATGTTAATGATAATTTATCACTTGAATTTTTCATTTTCATTCATGATTTTATGTGAATTAGATATCTTTCATAGGTCATATAAAGTGCATCATATGTTTGTTGTATTCAAGTGTTGGATTATCATTAGCACCTATTTTTAGACATCATAATTGATCACCTTGATTTTTGTGTATCTTTATCCTTCATATTGAATTATTTATGTGGAATAAGTTTTCCTAAAGTAGTTTAATCATCCTATAATATGTCATTCAAATAGTACAAACATTGACAAGTAGAGGAGGTACATTTGGTTCATTGCCTATAGATTTCTTTCCCTATTTTCAATATTTTTCTACCCCCTTTCACCTAAAAAGTAGTATTTTAATAGTAATTTCAATTTGAATCATCAAGGGAGCTAGCCCTATCTAAAGATTCATCTCATTGATTAGGAAACCCACAACCTAGAGGTGATTTCATGATATCACCTCAATGAGGAGGCATGCACAAATTTATCAAGGGTGAAATTTAGAGTGATAATAATACCTTGAAGGGATTTCTAATACCTTCAAGGCTACCTTTGAGGTATCTCCTAGGAAATCCCTTTTAAACATGAATAAGAGTGGATTTTCCCTTCAAGGTATCTCCTAAAATATACCTTCAATTTACCTATGAAGGTATTATAAATCACTTGAAGGCATATCTAAAGAGATACCTCAAAGGAAATTATCATGTATTCAAGGGGGTGTTTAAGGCATCTCCTTAGAGATATCTTTTAAACATGAATAAGGGTACCCTTGAAGTTATTACAAAGTCCCTTGAAAGTAGGTTTGAATGCATTATTGTATGATACCTTTAAGGGCCTTGTAATACATTAAATGGCATCCTTATGCATGTTCAAAAAGTATCTCCTTGAAAGCACTACTGAGTGATACCTTCAAGAGAATTCTAATACCTTCAAGGGTACCCTTATGAATGTTTGAAAGGTATATCCTTGAAGTCACTATTGGGTGATACCTTTAAGGGTATTATAATACCTTCAAATTTACCCTCAAGGTATCTCCTAGGAAATACCTTTCAAATGTGAACAAGAGTAGATTTTCCTTCAAGGTAGCTCCTAGAGATACCTTCAAGTTACCCATGAAGGTAATACAAATTTATTGAGGTCCAGTCCTAAGAGATACCTTGAAGGGAATTTTCATACATTCAATGGGAAGATGAAGGTATCTCTTAGGAGATACATTTCAAACATACATAAGGGTACCCTTGAAGGTATTACAAAGCCCTTCAAATTATGTTTGAAGGCATTACTAGGTGATACATTTAAGTGCATTGTAATAAATTCAAGGTTACCCTTATGCATGATCGAAAGGTATCACCTTAAAGGAATTATTGGGTGATAACTTAAAGGGCCTTCTAATACCATTAAAGGTACCATCAAGGTATCTCTTAGGAGATACCTTTAAAACATGAACAAGAGTTGATTTTTCCTTCAAGGTCACTCTTAGGAAATACCTTCAAGTTACAAATGAAGGTATTATAAGGACCTTGAATGCATATCCTAAGAGATACCTCAAAGGGATTTGTCATACATTCAAGGGGATGTTGAAGGTATCTCTTAGGAGATACCTTTAAAACATGAATAAGGGTACCCTTGATGGTATTAAAAATCCCTTAAAATTATGTTTTAAGGCACTATTGGGTGATATCTTGAAGGGCCTTATAATACCTTCAAGGTTACTCTTATGCATTTTTAAAAGGTATGTCCTAAGAGATACCTTCATGGTGATCGTGAAGGTATTACAATGCCATTCAAGGTATCTTATATGAGATACCTTGAATTCTCTTTTAATACCTTGAAGGGTTATCCTAGTAGATACCTTAAACATGCACATGATTGGAATGTCATTTCAAGGTATTTCATAAGAGATAACTTATAGGGCCTTATAGTACATTCAAGGGTTCTCCTAGTACATAAATTGAACATGCACATGATTGGAATTTTATGTCAAGGTATCTCCTATAAGATACCTTGAAGGTACTAAAATTCCCTTCAAGGTATGTTCTAGGAGATACCTTGAAGGGTCTTTTATTATCTATAAGGGTTCTCCTAGTATCTACCTTGAATATGCACATGATTAGAATTTTATTTCAAGGTATCTCCTAATATATACCTTTAAGGGCCTTGTAATAAATTCAATATTGATTTAAATGGTAATTTAAATGATTTTGATATAATTGTGGCATGTGGGGGACAATTGAGTTATGTCTATATAGAGTGAATGTGTAGAGATATTAAAAAATAATAAACAAAACACTTTCAGTGGAGTAGAAGACTATTTGCAAGAAATGAAATTTATCTTTATTCAAGGTAAATTTATTGTCTTAATAATTTTTGAAAGACTTATACATTTTTAAAAGTATTTGAGCTCATCTCTACAGACCAATTTCACACAATGAGTCTCTACAAATCATGATTGCATAATTTAGTGATATTTGTCCCATAAAAATCTCATTGGGTTCCTAATTTGATGTATAATAAATCATGTTTCTTTTTAAATTTAAAAAAACTATCTAATTTAAGCTGATATGTAGTGGAAAACCACCATTTTTACCTTGTGTACACCATGACTCAGAGTTGACCCATCCATCTATCTTTATTTCGCATCCTGTCCACCCCTTTGCATCCTTATTAACATGCATCTTATATATGGAATAATCATATGTTTTAAGCACACTTCTATGCCAATAATTTCTAAAAAATTACATTAGTCATCATTTATAATTATATAACATCCTTTAAAAATATGGTATTGGAACACTTCTATGAAATAACTATGCTTCAACCATGGGGACAAAAAAGATACAAATAGAAACCAAGACACTTTAACCAATGCAAGTGTCAAACATATTTATAATATTATTTTATGTAATTTTTGTTACAACATTACACAAATCAGAAATAAAATTTGTAATTTTTGTTCTTTAATTATCAAATGTCCAATCTATGAAATCATTGCAAAAAATGTTGAATTAGGGCTAAATTATGCATAGTGACTATCTCACAAATTTTATTAGATTTCAGGGTTTGTACTAAATTAAAAATTAAAATTTTAAATACAATTTGAATATCTAGTAATTAAATAATTAAAAAAATTACTTGAAGTCAATACAATGTGGAGCTAGGGTCACCTAATAGACTGAACTATATTATATCAAAAACAAGAGAGCTATATACTTCTAATATAACATTAAACTATATTATAAAAAACTTCATAGTCAAATTTTATATAATACCAACTTTTATGTAACATGTATTTTAACCATAGCATCCCAAGCTTCAAATTTCCCATGTTCGGCTTCAAAATCTGATATTTAGCATCAAAATTTGGAGCATCTAATTATATAAAAACATAATTTCTAGCTCCACCTTGATGTCATGAGTGTTATCAAAATTTACTCAAAATTTAGACTCTTTAGTATGTGAGAAAGTAGAATTTATAAAATAATAATTATTAAATATAAAATTTAATCACTTGGAAGGACAAACTCACTATTAATCCCATGGAGTGGAGATTCATTGCATCCAAAATAAACCTACCAATATGATAGGGTTATATACATGCATAGTTTGATATTGATTCCCAAATACTTCAGAGTTAAATCAAACATGATTTTCATTTAATTTTATGATTTATCTTTTATAATTTGATAATAAAACTAGTGTCAAAACACATTCTAGCTAAATACAAATAATCTTTAGACTATTTATATGTAAAAAAATAGTTAATATTATTACTCCTCATGATCACATGTCTAGTTGTGAATGAAACCTTTATAAAATGTTAAAGCATACAAAAATTGACACCTTATCACAAGATTAATCAGTCAATTATCACAAATTTAATCCCACAATAATTTAACATGTTCTTGATATTCAACTTTGACACCTTAGCAGAAGATTAATCACTTGAATATCACCACTTTAATCTCACATTAATTTAAGATAATATAAATCAATCATTATGAATGTTGGATGCCACAAAAAGAGTACTTAAGCAAATATTTATTTTTTATGATTCGACTACTAGGGGTTTTTTCCACCAATGATGCTAATCGAATAGGATTTTGACATCTGATGAGAACATAAACTATATTAATTATTCTATAGTATTAATTTTTATGAACATATAAATGATGTCAAGCAAATCTCATCATATCTAATTTAATTTCACAAATTAAACGTATGTATTAAATTATGAATCAACACTATAATTAATCTACTTAAATTATGAATTGACACTATTCTATGTAATAAATAATTTGTATAATTACTTTGTTTAAAATATTTCAAACCATAATACATTCTAAATTCTAATTGTATCATCCAACCCAATACCTTTATCTATCTATCTATATAAAAATCACATGGGATATTTCAATGTTGTTATGTGTTTTTGTACATTGTGTTGGCTATATTGATATTTTTCTATGTGCTTACAACTGTATTGGTTAGCTTGATAAAAATATATTTGATTATTTTTCATTATGATTATCGACCAACTTCATACCATTTTTTTCTTATTTTCAACTTATTTAAAGAAAAATGTACTAACTTGGCTATGGTTTTGTGACAATTTGAGTCCTTGTGAGGTTTCCAGCTGGTCCTTGTGGTTGGCTTAGGTGATTATCTATAAATTTTTTAGATCTAAACCTAGTAAAGTAACCTTGTTCCATACCAAACTCATAAAATAAAATTATATCAACCTCATTGCATACAAAACACCATACAAAATATCCCTGACCTATGGTAATTCTATTTTTAGTTGATTATGCATAGCAATTCAAGTTAGTATAAAGTCTATGCATCTGCATATTAATAGCTTGGGCAGATCATTCCAAGTGGAAAGAGTATTTAGACATCAATGGGTCCTTGTGAGGTTATAATCTGGTCCTTTTGGTTGGTCTAAGTGATTATCTATAATTTTTTAGATCTAAATCTATTAAATATATTGGTTACTAAGATTATTTGATTATAGTTATTAAAAAATGTCAACTTTACACTAACGTTCATCATTTGGGTCCTTATTGGTTTTCCACACACAAGTAAAGAAATAATAATAAATAATAGTAAGTACTAAACAATGCTATTATCTACCATTTCATAACAAAAATTTAGGTAGACTATCTAAATCTCATCGATTTCATAACATGAAACACTAAATAATGAATAAAAGGGCCAAGTCAACACAGAAAAATCACACATTTTAGATAGAGTAAAAAATATATTAAATACTATTAATATTAAATACATGAATGTAAGGATATGTATAAATGACAATAACAAATATGGTCAACACTTCAACCTCTCTACAACCTAGTCTACTATGATCTATTAGTGCTCTATAATGTATGTTTAGAAAAATTTAGAATATGTATTTTCTTAGACATGTTCGATGGTTTTGGTTCCTATTAAAAATGTGTTGAAATTATACTAACCCCATTTTTCAAAGTAAATTTAAATTTCAAATTCATTGGGGACTCTTGCCTATTTTAATTGAATGCAAATGCACCTCAGTAGTCAAGTTAAATTGAATGTAAGTGATATATTCAATATAAAATGATATTTATTTATACTATATTAAAATATATAATATTTTAAATAAATATATACTAAAACTATATTAAATAATTTAATATAGTATTAGATATTATACAAATTAAATTTAAATATATTATACTAAAAATATATAATATATAATCTTGATTTATAAACTATATTAACATATATTATATAATTGGTGTTTATTATATAAAAATATTATAGTATATATTATACGATATTTATATAATAACTAATATTATATACATATATATAAACACATACACACACACACACAAGTATGCATCATGTGTGTGTGTGTGTGTGTGTGTGTGTGTGTGTGTGTGTGTGTGTGTGTGTGTGTGTGTCTATATATATATATATATATATATATATATATAGACACACACACACACACACACACACACTATATTATATATATATATATATATATATAGACACACACACACACACACACACACACTATATAGACACACACACACACACACACACACACACACACACACACACACACACACACACACACACACACACACACACACACACACACACCACACACACACACCAACACACACACACACACACACACACACACACACACACACACACACACACATTGGTAAGAGGGGTTATGTAAATCGAAAGAGTGTAAATCAATAATTAAACTTAGTTACTCTAAACCCATGGAAATGTCAAAATAAGTTCACCTAATGTGATTATGGGTACAAATATTTTAGGATCTAAATCACCATGTAGTGTTTTAGTCTAGGATGGCTTGCATTCTTCATGCAAAGAGATAGCCTCTTAGCACAATCTCTACATAAAAATTGGAACTCCCTTGGTTTTGATTAGGGGGCATCTATAGTTTTTGGATAAGGAGCTCAACTGTGGTTGATCAATTTTTATCCTAGTGATTGCAATGGATAAATTACATTTTTTACAATAGAGCTATAAAAATAGAAGTGACGAAGAGGAATTTTGGGTTTAGAAATTGGATATAAATTTAAAGTGGACATATATGTTGCAAAGACACCATTTATTCCATGTATTCCTACTATGCCTAGTGATGATGAATTCTCAACTATACCACCACCACTTGTTTCTCCTAAAGATACTATTAATGTTACATCTTCAAAAAATGTGGATGAAACTCCACTTATTATGCAAGAGCCTATTATTTTTAAATCATTACTGTTGGTTCTAAAGTTCCACGATGATAATTTTACTTCTATTTATATATTTGAAACTATGTAATTTTCATTGTATGGTCTTGTAGTGGATTATTGAACATTTTTTAATTCTGATGATCCCATGGATGTGATCCAAATCCCATGGTATGGACCCATCAAGTGTAATTTGTTGAGACTCATATAAGTCATGAAACTTATATCTCAAGGAAAAACATCTAATAGTGGAATCCTTATGGCCTTGTTTCAAATCACAATATGCATTTTCATCATATCCTCGTGAAAGAGGTTTACTCATATCAACCTCAATAGGTGTATAGAATATATATTAAATAATGAAATAATATAATATTATATATTATATAATATAAATTTAAATATGTTACACTAAAATATATAATATTGATTTATAAACTATATTAACATATATATTATACTTAATATTTTATATATAAAAATATTATGATATATACTATACAGTGTTTATATAATAACTAGTACACACACATATATGTATGTGTATGTATTGGTAAGAGGGGTTATGTAAAGTGAAATAGTGTAAATTGATGATTAAACCTAGTTATTCCAAACCCATGATAATGTCAAAATAAGTTCATCTAAAGTAATTATGGGTACAAACTTATCAAGATATGAATTACCATTAAAATTATTTAGTTTATAATGGCTTGTATTATTTGTGTAAAGAGATAGCCTCTTAGCATAATCTCTACATCAAAACTATAACTCCCTTGGTTTTGATCAAGGGTATCTATATTTGCTAGATAAGGAGCTCAACTATGGCTGATTAGGTTTTGTCTTGATGATTTCAATGGAGAATTTTTTTTTATTTCAATGGCACTAAAAATTAGAAGTGACCAAGAAGAATTTTGAGTTCAAAAATTGGAAATAAATTTAAAATGGAAATATATGTTGCAAAGACACATCTATTCCATGTATGCATATTATACTTAGTGATGATGCATTATCAAGTATACCACCACCACCTTATTTTATTAAAGATACTATTAATGTTACATATTCAAAAAATATGAATGAAACTCCACTTATTATGTAAGAGGTTGATATTTATAAATCATTACCATCAGTTCTAAAGTTCCATGATGATAATTTTACTTCTATTTCTATATTTGAATTTATATAATTTTCATTTTATGGTCATATGGTGGATTATTAAACATTTTCTAATTATGATGATCCCTTAGATGTGATCCAAAAACCATGGTATGAGATCCATCAAGTGTAATTTGTTGGGACTCATATAAGTCATGAAGCTTATATCTCAAGTTAAAACATATGTTAGTGGAATGGCTATGGCCCTGTTGCAAATCAAAATATGCATTCTCGTCATATCCCTGTGGAAGAGGTTTACTCATATCAACCTCTATAGGTGTAATGAATATATATTAAATAATGACATAATAATATATAATGACATAATATAATACTATAGTATTATATAATATAAATTTAAAAATATTGTATTGAAAGATATAATTTAATAATATTGATTTGTAAACTATATTAATCTATATATATATATATATATATATATATATATATATATATATATATATATATATATATATATATATATAATGTTTTATATATAAAATTATTATGTTATATATTATACAATATTTATATAATAACTAATATTATATACACATTTATACATATGTATGTATGTATGTATTGGTAAGAGGGGTTATGTAAAGTGGTAAATTTTAAATCAATAGTTAAACCTAGTTACTCCAAACTAATGATAATGTCAAAATAATTTCATCCAAAGTAATTGTGGGTGCATACCTATCATGATTTGAATCACCATGCAATGCTTTAGTAAATGATGGCTTGCATTATTCATATAAAGAGATATCCTTTTAGCATAATCTCTACATCAAAACTATAAATCCCTTGGTTTTGATCAAGGGCATTTGTATTCACTAGATAAGGAGCTAAAATGTGGGTGATCAGGTTTTGTCTTGGTGATTTCAATGGATAAATTTATTTTTTTACAATGGTGCTAAAAAAATTAGAAGCGACTAAGAAGAATTTTAGATTTAAAAATTGGATAAAAATTTAAAGTGGACATATATGTTACAAAAAAACCAGCCATTCCATGTATGCCTACTATGGATAGTGGAATGCATATGGCCTTGTTGCAAATCACAATATGCATTCTCATTATATCCCCATGAAAGAGGTTTACTCATATCAACTCTATAGGTGTAGGGAATATATATTAAATAACATAATATAATATTATAATACTATATATTATATAATATAAATTTAAATTTAAATATATTATACTGAAATATATAATATAATATTGATTTATAAACTATATTAACATATATATTATATAATTAATGTTTAATATATAAAAAATATTATGATATATATTATAAAATATTTATATAATAACTAATATTACACACACACACATGTATATATGTATTTATGTTTGTATGTATTGGTAAGAGGGGTTATGTAAAGCAAAAGAGTATAAATTGATAGTTAAATTTAGTTACTTCAAACCCATGACAATGTCAAAATAAAATCATCTAAAGTAATTATGGGTGCAGACCTATCAGGATCCAAATCACCATGCAATGTTTTAGTAGATGTTGGATTGAATTTTTATGTAAATAGATATATTATTAGTGTAATCTCTACATCAAAACTATAACTCCCTTGGTTTCAATTAGGAGTCATCTATATTCATTAGATAAGGAGGTCAACTATGGATGATAAGGTTTTGTCTTGGTGATTGTAATGGAGAAATTAATTTTTTCACAATGGCACTAAATGTTTTAGAAGTGACGAAGGGGAATTTCAAGTTTATAAATTGGATATAAATTTGAAGTGGACATATATGTTGAAAATACACTGTCTATTCCATGTATGCCTACTATGCCTAGTGATGATGCATTCTCAAGTATACCACCACCACTTGTTTCTCCTAAAGATAATGTTATTGTTACATCTTCAAAAATTGTGGATGAAACTCCACTTATTATGCAAGAGCTTAATATTATTTATAAATCATTACCATAAGTTCCAAAGTTTGATGATGATAATTTTACTTTTATTTATATAATTGAACTCATATAATATTCATTCTATGATATTGTAGTGGATTATTGAACAATTTATAATTAAGGTGATCCCTTGGATGAAATATAAAACCTATGGTATGAGACCCATAAAGTGTAATTTGTTGGGACTCATATAAGTCCTGAAGCTTATATCTCAAGGAAAATCATCTATGTGGGATTCCTATGGCAATATATATGTGTAGGTAATATATATCAATTAATTTAATCTAATATTTAACTATTATTATATATTATATAATATAAATTTAATTATATTATACTAAAATATATAATATATAATATTGATTTATAAACTATATTGATATGTACACACACACACACACACACACACACACACACGTGTGTGTGTATTGGTAAGAGGGGTCATGTAAAGTGAAATAGTGTAATTGATAATTAAAATTAGTTACTCAAAAACCATGACAATGTGAAAACAAGTTCATCTAAAGTAATTGTGGGTACAGACCTATCAAGATATGAATCACCAAACAATGTTTTAGTCTATGATGGATTGCATTCTTTATGTAAAGAGATAGCCTATTAGCACAATCTCTATGTCAAAACTGTAAATCCTTTAGTTTTGATTATGGGGTATCTATATTTGCTAGATAAGGAGCTCAACTATGGCTTATATCTCAAGGAAAATTATCTATTATTGGAATGTCTATAGCTTTGTTGTAAATCACAATATCATTCTCATCATATCCTTGTGCAAGATGTTTACTCATATCAACCTCTATAGGTATAGTGAATATATATATTAAATAATGTAATTTAATAGTATAATATTATATATTATATAATATAAATTTAAATATATTTTGATTAAAAATTCTCACACATTTCGAAATTAGGTTTGAGTTTAATTATTTTCTCTTGTAGTTATTTTATTACCCATTAGAAGGCCAAAAAAATTCTGTTATGGACTGTTAAGTGTACTATGGTGGAAACACTGACCCCATTTTTATTGTAATTTATACAAATCCTTATTGTTAGGTATTTAATATATATAATTTATTTTTTAATATTTATAAAATGTGTTATTTGTTTGTTTTGACATGGCCCTTTTATTCATTGTTTACCACTTTATGTTATGAAATCACTGAGATTCAGATAGACCTAGATTATTGTTATGAAATAGATGAGATAATGACATGGCAAATATTAGGATTATTTAGTGCTTAATACTATTAATTATTATTTATTTCCTTTTGTGTATAAAACTAATAGGGACCCAAATGGTGAATGTGATGGAAAAGTGGATATTTTTTAATAACTATAAACAAATAATATTAGTAAATAAGTGATATGATGCAAGAGGGTTTCAATGGTGCCCTGTTGGTTAGACCATACCATGCCATGCCACACCAATATTCCATATTTTATTATATGAGACAATAATTTATAATCAACCCATAAGCCTATTTGATTTAATAACAACCATAACCTTCAGTACTAGTTGTATAATGTCCAAAAGCCATGGTTCTTTTGTATGGTTTGTTGTATGGAAAGAGGTTGAAATGAGGTTGTTTTACTAGTTTTGTGCTATAGGAGCATCATTGAAAATATGTTAATTTGGTTTTTTCAAGATTATTATATTCTTAGGAGGTCAATTAAAACAATAAATTCCTTTCTATAGGCCTTAGAGATCAGTGTATATGTTAGTTAGTGTAGATCATATATTGATGACAATATATGAACTAGTCTATAGGTGTTAATGGAGAGGGTCAAAATGAAGATAATTGACCATATTTCCTTTATTTTTTAGGAACTCAAAAATTTTATAAATATTAAAACACCCTTTTCACCTTTGATTCATAATTTAGAAGCAATGAAAAGTTTATTTAACAATTTTGATAAAAGAAATATAACAAGGTCTTGATGTTGATATTTCTTATCGAGCTCTATTTATTTTCTGTTGAGTTATTAAAAAAAAATGACCTATGGTTTAAAAAAAAATTGAATTCAAAGCCTTGGATACTTGAAACATATTTATTCATTAGTCATTCTTTAATAATAGTCCATTTCCAATAAGGTGTTTAGAATACCCCAATGATACCTTTGCATTAATCCCTGAAACCAACCAATTATTTTGAGTAAAGTCTTAATTTTTTTAGATAATTAATAGGGTTCAATAGATCCCCTACCCAGAGAATATACCTATAAAGTATAAAAAATAAATGGTCAACTCAAATTTTTAAAAATACTTATCTGAGATCCTAATTAGAATGGAGGCAAATCCAAAAATATGGTGAGCCATAAAATATATTACTACAAAAAATGTATATAGCAAAAGGGCCAACAAGGCCATGAGTTATACTACCAAATAAAACATATAAACCAAAAAGGTAATCACCAAATACCTAAACCCATAAACCCATAAGATTCAAATATTACCTTTCTTATCATCCTATGCCACTGATAAAATAAGGGAGCCACACAAAATTTGAAGAGTCATCACAACACAAACCCCTATCCACCACCCCCCTCAAAGCCTAAGTTTTATGTCACCAAAAGAGACTATAACTTGATTATTATCTATCCTCCCTTGCATCATTGAGTTCACCACCCTTTAGGGAGCCCTAACTAGCCAAGGAGGTGTTTCACCATTGCATCTAATTACCAATTTATCTAATAAATTAACAAACTCTACCCACTCCCTATTGTTCCTAACACCCTTACACAACTCTAGCTCATGAATTGGGATATTAATTAGATCCATGGAAGGGAAAGACATAAAATGACATTTTGAAGACACATAATCACAAACATTATTTGAAGTTTCTTCCAAGAACCATATGAAATAAATAGACATTGATTTAAGAGTTCTAAATGTTGATAATGATATCAACTCAAATCTTTCTAAAATATAAATAAAAAAATTAAGAAACAGACTAGAGTCCACCATGTGGACATCCTCCAACAAGCTCTAATGATGGTTTAGATCCATGAATAACTCAACCATTTTAAGTATCACTTTTTTATCAATAAAAATAACCAAAATGTTATTATCAAACATTTCTCCCACCACTAAATTTATCCTACTAAAGTGTCTCTTAAGTAAATAATCTTTCCCTTAAATACACATAATAGCTTACAATATCTCCACTATCAGGGCCTAAAAGATATTATTCATCCTTTCTCTATAAATACACCCTTTGAAGACCATATCCCTAACCAAAAAACCACCTAGAACCATTAGGACCCATACCACTAGGGTAACATTATAATCTATCCTAATTAATCACCATCCATGATAGATCTATCCTACTCTAGATTCACATAGATTACCTCTCAAGTCTAACACCATGTTTGTATCTTCTTGAGCTAACACCATGAACCAAAGAGTGTTAACACCATATGGTATTATGTGTGTTTTCCCTATCATGGATGGTGATTAATTGGGATAGATCATAATGTTTGGATCTTATTGAGATGACACCATGAACCAAATTATTAAATAAGGCCATCCATCAACTCAATACACATGAAAAAGGCCATGATTTTATAATTCCCCTTCCCATGAGCCAATAAGATATATTGAAAACTAATTAATTCCAGAAGTGATAGTCATATGAGGAATAATTATGAAGCTTAAAGACCAAAGTTTATGAATGAGATCTCATCAAAATCTTCCCATGATTATTGTTAATTATCCATTTGAATTTCTCCCTCTATATATACCACAATTCTCTAAGAATTATGTAATTTAATTAGATTCCCTAAATCAATGTTTGTAATCCCAAAACAAAAGGTTATCTGAACTTTCCTAGGCTTTAACCAAAATTCTCTCCAATTTCCAAGATGTTACTAACTTATTTTTTAGATAAAAAATTAGGATTTTAGAATATCCTTAAATCAAAATCTTCTCAAATTTTCACTGCATCACTAACTCAAGCCTAGTTATAAGAACATGTGGTTTAGCTTCATTATTCATGTCATCTAAGATCTTCCTAGAGGTAGGTCTGATGAGAGAGACACTATAATTCCTTATTATAAAACCTACTCTAGATTCACCTAGATTACCTCGCAAGGCTCCATCAAAATTCATTTTAAACCACCTTGGAGGAGGGGTAAGCCAAAACGCTTTATCCTTGTAATTTTACTTGAATTTACTATTTACCCATTAATAGGTGGTTGAATAATGAGCCTCCATTTGACACACATTCTCATATCACATGCCAAAATATAAACATTTCTACATTTAATTAAAAAGTAAATGACCTCAAAGATAACAAACTCTAACTCTTTTAAAATTGAAGCATGATATCTCTCTTTACCTTCAAAAATATTTTGATTTCTCTCCTTCCAAATTATCCACACCAAACTAACTAGTCTAACTCTCTAAAGTTTGAAAATAAAATTTTTACAATCCCCAGTTGGCCAAGAGGAAATTGCATTTAATAATGAGGAGATCCAATCCCAAGACCATTCAAGCTTACAACAAAACCACAAACATCACCAAGTAGCAAAGGGGAAATAATAAAGTAGGTGATTGGTAGTTTCTTTCTTAGATTTTCAAAGACTACAATGGGAAGGGACAATAAAATTGATTTTAGCCAATAGATCCCAAGTGAGGATATGATTTTTAACTAATAACCAAGTGAAAGCCCCTAATTTTTAAATACCTATCTTATCCTAATGGAATAATCTCACTGATATAAAAGCATCATCTATTAATTTATCCATTTGTTAACCAAGGCTTACTTTAATAACTATAATTTTGGAATTTATGTATCCATTTGATTTACAATTTCAATGAAATGATTTATTTTTAAACAAATGTTGTAGGCTAGTAAAGTAGTATATATTAAACTAGAACCATAATGTTTTTAGATTTAATGTTGTTAAGGTCAGAGTTGTCTAAAGTTATTGTTTTATTTTTTGGCATGTCCATAATCCAACTAACTAGCTAATTTGAAGGCCTGCTCACCATATTTACTAGGTTTTTCAAATTTAACATCACATTACGTTAATTGAATCAACATTTCTCTTCAGATATTAATGAGTTCAATTGCACAAATGTCCTTTATTATTTATATTGATTGAAATAATAACAAGATCAATTGATATGGTTTAACCAATCGCATTCATCCATTTCAAATAGGAAATGCTTTTTGATGCTAGACATTACATCTTATTGATAATGTTCCCACTTTTATAAAATCAAAATATATGAATAGATTTAGATTCTAAAAATATCTATTTCTCCTTTTATTTCAGCCCTATCTCATTTCCATTTCTTGTCATTAATAACTTAGTTTCAACATTAAATAAAATGATATGGTATTATAGTTAAAGTCTTGTGTAATTTTGAATTATGTAAATAATTAATATGGTGATACTCTAATAAAATAAAGGAATAGTGTGAGATTGTGAAACATTATTCTATAAAAATCATAATATCAAGAGCTACCACTCTAAATTATCACAAAATACAATAGTGTTGATGCTAGATTTATAAACATCTCAGAGTTGATCCTAAATTTATAGAAAGGTATGGAATCTTACCAAATTTATATCAACAAAATAATAATGTGCTAATGAAATGTTGAAAAATTCTCATAACCATATTGACAAGGATTTTCTATAAGGTTACTTCATTGAGCTTGTTCAATGTTTTACTGTAACTCAGTTATATCATTCACCTACACACTCAGGTCATAAACACTCAGATTCATCATCAGCATAGTTAGTCTAATCAATGAAACACAAATTATAAATGTAAAAGGATGCTCAAGGTATCTCTTAGGAGATACATTGAAGGTACCCTTGAAGGTATCACAAGGCCTTTCAAGGTATCACCTAGTAGTGCCTTCAAGGTAAATTAAAATTCCACTCATGTGCATGTTGAAGGTATCTATTAAGAGATAATTTTAAAATTCCATTAAATATATGATAATTCCCTTCAAGTTATCTCCAATGAGATGATTTTAAGGTCTTGGTAATACCTTCATAGACAAATTAATTGTATCTCTTAGGAGATGCCTTAAAGGTATTACAAGACCTTTCAAGTCATCACCCAATAATGATTTCAAGGTGATGAAAAATTCTACTCATGCGCATGTTAAATGTATCTCATAAGAGATAATTTCAACATCTCCTTGAATGTATGACAATGATCTTCAAGGTATCACCTAGGATATGCCTTCAAAGTCCTTAAAAATACCTTTTTGGGTAACTTGAAGGTATCTATTAGGAGATACATTGATGGTTAAATCCACTCTTGTGCATGTTTAAAATGTATCTCTTAAGATATACCTTGAAGGTATTACAATTCCCTTCAAGTTATCACCTAGTAGTGCCTTCAAGGTGAAGGAAAACTCCACTCATGTGCATGTTTAAGTTATATTTTAGGAGATACCTTAAACATCCCAATGAATATATGAGAATACCCTTCAATGTATCTCTTAGTAGATATTCTTATCTCTCAAATCATCCACCTATAACAACAAAGTTGATTTACATACATAATAAGATTAGCTCCAAAGTGCAGGACCTAAGGATCTTTAAGCTAAACCTCCAGAGATGGGCCAACTTCCATTAAAAAATAAGTGCATCAAGTTTAATAATTCTATGTAGACCTAAACTAAAATGAATGAAAATACCTACAACTAAACTATGCTCTTCATTTGGGAAAAGAGAGAAAATAAACTAAAAATAACATGAGGTGATGTACCAAAAGTTCATAGATCTTCCCTGCCTACTCTTAAACAATAAACTAAAGGTTATAAAGATGGATTTTATTGATGTGTGTTTTACACACTCCTTTATATCCTTTTATTACGTAGCCTCTAAAGTTTTAGGATCATTGAGTATATCACTCAAATGCATGAGTTAAAGGGTATTTAATTTTATAATAACCTATTGATGGAATATTGGTGAATGATACATATTATTTACCACAACTGGATTGGTAATAAATGAACACATATATACTTGGATTGGGTGTAAATATGATTATTCTAACTAAGGTGGGTAGGATATAAATAAAAACCAAAAAGGAGGGAAGAGTAGGGCATAAAATAAGGCCTATAGATAACCTAGGATAAAACCCTTAAAAACTAGCACTTGAACTTAGGTAGGATAAGGAATCTACACCAATATTTATTGAAAGATGTTATAGTAAACCAAAAATCATATATAGTTAAGAGTCAAAGGAAAAATAATATAATATAATTTTATAAGACTTGAATGAAGTGTAATTTTAAAAATTGAAAAGCCAAAGATCATTTGTTGATACACAAATACCAAAGAAAAAAATTATTGATGCATAAATGGCAAATTCCCAATTATGATTGTTGAAGTATAGAATGTGAATGAAAAAAATTTAAAGACCTTTTATAAAAAATTAATTATGAAGTGGAAAAACCTAGGACACAAATTCTAAAGTGCAATTCTTAAAATGCAAATGACGAAGTGGGACATTCCAAGGCATAAACCTTGAATACCGTTTTGAAAACATAGGAATGCCAAAGTGTATTTTGAAATGAAAAAAATATGATGATTAAATCTTGATGTCAAAATTGTGAAGATCATTTATGAAGACCCTTTCATGATTCACAAAATTTGAGATTACTATTTTGAATACACAAAAGCCTAATACCATTTTGAAATAATCAAAATGTTAAGTGCATGTTCCAATTAAAAAATGTTGAAGACATTTTGTTAATTCATAGTTATCTAAGAATGAATTAATGAACTAGAAAATATAAAACACAAATGTGATATTCATTATTTTAAGTCCCATAACGCAAACACCTAATTTGTAATTCATAAAATGAAAAGTACCATTCAAAAAACTATCCAAAAATAAATAAACTGATAAAAACATAATGCATATTATAAGTGAATCCAAGAAAACATTTTACTTGTCCAATTAAACATTTTACATGCCAAAAATATGTACTAAATTTAGAAAAAAACAATTTGTACTTCTCATTCCAAAATTAAAGAAATACCATTTCAAATGGCCAATGTCATGAAATAAATCAATATCTCCCAATCCTTTATCACTATTTTTGAAGTGCCTAATGTGATGATTCTTTATGAGTTTTGAATTGTCAAATATCATTTTTTAAGACTTGAATAAAGTGTAATTGAAAAAATAAAAAGTTAAAGACCATTTTTTGATATGCAAATTCTTAAGAATAAAATTTCTTGATGTGTAAATGTAAAATGCCCAATTTTTATTACTAAAGTGAAGAATGTGAATGTAAAAAATACAAAGTGTCAAATATGTTATAGCACATAAATAATAAAATGCATTTTACTCAGACCTAGAAAGTTAAAGGTTGCCCAATTTTTAGACTACTATTACACATCTTCAAAAAGGATTATGGTTAACATGCAATAGATATTCAAATAATTTATATCTTAAAATGAATGACTATATTTAAAATGGATAAATCATACACAAATATAATAAATAAGCTATAAGAATAATGGAACATCTCAAGTAATTAACATAATTGGAGAAGAATAAATATTTGCACATAAAGATAAATTCAATTAAAACTCTTTCAAATTTCCTATGAGTATAAACAACTAAAACTATCCTCTCTTTGGGACTAGGAGGTTACATGTATTTATAATCTTGGGATGGGGATGTCTCATCTCTTCATTATTTGCCTAAAATTACAATTCCAAAAATAGATCCACAAGATCAAGATCATATAAAAGATGCATGCACAATGGAAGTGTTTATACTTAGAATATCTAGCTAATATACAATATGTATGTATAATAAATATATTATGAACTATAGTTCCACCTTAGATATGAATGCACATATATAATCATTTAAAATCCTGGTGTTGATGTGGCATTGCTAGATATAGGAGGTGAAGAAGAAATTGAAGTTATCATAAGAGTAACTATGAGTGAAATGAAAACTAAACCTATTGGATTTTACATTATCGTAAACCCACAAGATTGAGAGTCTTTATCTATTATAGCAACACTTATATCTTGTTAAGTAACTAAAAAATAAGATTAAGATTTCTATTTTTCTTTAATTTTCTCCAATAATGCACCCCCTACCTCAAATCATTTGTTTACAATATCAAAATTGAGAAAGGAGGGATTAAGAATTCTACTTGCTTCAGCCATTAACCTACCTTGATCTTTATACAGGATATTAAATAAAAGTACTAAGGCTTCATCCTTAGTTATTTTATTCTTAGAAAAATTGACTAGCTATAGAACCTCCTCCTTGGTTCTATAGATTGTTTCCTCCACCTCCTTAAAATTGTTTGTTTTTACATGAAGGAGGATCCCAAAATTAAGCCTATTGACCAACTCACTAATATGAGTAATCACTTGAATGAACCTCATATCTAATAAATTTCAAAGGACTCATTATGATATTTTTTAAAGACTCCCAATAATACCTTCATTTGATTATGTCAATCGAGAGAGTCATCTCTTTTAGTAATGACATAATTCAAGCACCAGTTCACATCTATACTAGACATTAAATTCAAAGGTTGAAAGAATATTCCTTAAACACAAAATCAATAAATTCAACCTCATTTTCAAATCTTTCATCTAGTGACATAACTTGGTGATGTTTACTTGATTAGGCTTGATATCTTCTCTAGAGGCCTACATAATATACAAAATATCATATAGTTTATTGGCTGCACTATACACATCAACAATAATTTCCTAAGGGGCTTAAGTGATTTGCATTTATTTCCACCTTATTGATTCATCCTCAATACTTTAGTGCATTTGTTTCAAGGATTCCCCTATAGAATCAATTAAATTATATTTTGTAGGGTCCCTTGGGTTCTTATTTGGTTTACTTGTAAGAGAAAAAATATTCTCTCTTTACTCAAACTCCATATCTTCACTTGTACCAAGGTACACTACCTTCCTCTTCCTCTCCCTCTAAATTTTCCCACTCTTCTTATCAAACCTTATGGATATTGTGGGAAATTTAGTTACAATTAATATTTTATCCCTATCTTCTTTCATCTCTTTTACCCATTGGGGAACTATGAGAACCCATGTTTCTTCAATTAGAATTGGGCCTTGAGATTAATAAGGTGGAGGAGTCATAGGAAGAGGTGTAATTAATGAAGGAACTATTAAAGTATTAAATTGAGTGGGAAAAGGATAGGTTAGTGGAAAATTCTCTCCTTAGAGATGACTCTCTTCTTGGCATGACCTCAACTATATACCTTACCAAAGTTGGGGTTATCTCTACTATCAGTATGGTTGAAGATACTGGAGAGGCCTATAGAATGGGCACTCTTATTTTATCCAAATTTATTTTTGAAATGGGTTGGATTTAAAAATTAAAAATAGACATAGTTACCTAGTCTTCAAAATGGGCCCTCTTCTCTAGTGTCTTTATTGACTAAGGGGAAGAATTGATGAATCCTCAAGATGAATAAATACAAAACCTTAAGATATAAAAAAGGAATAATAATAGATAAGATTTAAACATTTATAGATGAATAAATAGTAGAAGATACTACCTCATCAATCCTTTAGATTGGTTATTTTGTGAGGACTTGTTTCTCTCCCAGACTCAAGGCTTTCACTTTATCAAAATCTACCTCTTTATCATTTGGGTGAGCCTCTTCAATCTCTCCTTGATCTACTTAATTTTTTCCTCAGAATTATCTTATTCATCTTAATCATTTAGGTAATTAACTAATGATACCAATTTTATTTCTTCTTCCATAAGTAACCCTTCATAAGATTCTCCTTCATTTTATTTCTCATCTTTATCTAATTTTTCCTTCTTAGGAGACTCCCTAATAGTAGCTAGACCAATATATGGTCTTCTTTTTAATGAATTTCTCTTAGTAGGAGTATGAGAATCCTTTGGATTCTTATGGTAGGTGAAGATGGTGGGAATGGAAGTTAGAATGGAAGGTGACACAACTGAAGGAATACTAGTGGTGGGAGGCATCATAGGATATGGAGGTCAAGGCATCGTAATAATTTATATGGAGGTGTGTTGAAAGGTGTTTGGAGGTGAAATAGTAGAGGTACCTCGAATAAAGGTATCCTCATTAGTGGATGTAAGTTATTAAGGGATATCCATAATAGATGTGGAAAAATCAAGAATAATTAGAATAGAAGAAAAATAAGCTTATAAAAATCTATATGACTCACTTGGGTCATAGTTGTTAAGGGGTCAAAGGAGTCATCAAAAAAATTCTCTTTCTTTTTTTTTCTATAGACGCTACCAACCTATCTCTTGTAGTTATTATTCTAAAAACTCAGGTGTCAGGAGCTATTGTTGAGAAAGGGACATAGGGATTTTGAATACCCCTTAAAATATCCATTTTAATTTGAGGATTAGATTCCATTTGGATACCAAAGTTAGTTGGTTTCTCATATGTATTTTCTTATAGAGGTGAAGGAGGTTGATCTTTTTTTTGAGAGACATTACATAGGGATGGTGTCCACTAGTGATTCCATGCCCTTTGAGATTCTTCCTTAGTGGCCTAAGAATTATATTGTAATGCTTGAGACAGACTATGGACATTAACTTATCCTTCATATTATTTTGTATTATATAATAATTAGACACATTATAGAAGATGAGATCATGGTCATACTCCTCATGCCCATAAGAAACATGCACCATCTTATTCTCTTAAATTTGTTGAAGGTATCCTCTAACCCTTTTCCTTAGATCCTATTATTTGAATGGTGCCAATTTTAGATTTTAATTATCCTTAATTTTTTTGGCATAGTTTAAATGTGATCTAACCACATAATACATTTAGATGATACTCATAGGAGTCTTAAAATTATAATCCATATGCCTTTAACCTAGTTCTTCATCAATATTATTATAAACATAAAATTCTATTTATTTTTTAGTAATCACTTTTAAAACATGGTGTGGTAGTAATAAAGGATAAGTCCTTGTACCTTCAATTTGAATGATAATAACATATAGATAAAATTAATAGTCTCCCCATTTGTGGAGTGTCCTCAAAATGTTCTTGGACAACTTGGGTATAAATTTCTAATAGACTTCATGATATATCTAAGGGTAAAGTTCATTACATATTTTTTCAATTTCATATCTATATCTATGAATGAACATAAATAAATGATCTTTACCAAAATATTTTGTAAATAGTTCCCATAATAACATCCAAAAAATAAGACATCATGTAAAAACTACCATCCAAGGGCCTTTGGTATGGATATAAAATTTGAGACTTCAATCTAATACAACCAATTGATCATAGGTAAAAAAATGGAACCAACTCAACCTAAACAAATGAAATACTCAAAAATCCATATATTCTATTCAATAAAGACATTTCTATCTAAAACTTAGGCCTAAATTTAATGATGAAATTGGATGTAACTTGCCTTTTGTAATTTAACTTTTGGTCCTCGATAATCCACTCTTTCAATTTCACCTCAACTTTGTTTTCTCAAGATAAACATTAGCCAAGTTTTGAGTGTGGACTATTTTAGGGGAAGGTAACCTAAGATACCTCTAGAAATCCCTACCCAAAATGTACACAACCACTTTCTTGTTTTTACTAATATATAAGTAATCACTACAAAAAGTGTCATTTAAAAACAAATCTATGAGAAGGTATATGCATAAAATTACCTCTAGTTTTATAGTTTCTTGATGAATATCCTATGCCTTGATGGGAAACACATCATCAATGTACTAATTGTGGGTTGGCACAATTCTATCTTGAGTTTAGTATAACATTAATGATTCTTCCTCATCCCATAGTGTATAATAATGGTGGAATTTGAATTTTAAATAAATTTATTCAACACTGTATTAGGGTAGTGAATCACACTAGCCAAAGCATAAAATGAAGGGAAATTAAATTATTTAAAAGTTGATGACATTATTGAACTAGATGTATGTGTCTGGTTATGTCAAAAATACTAGTTCAAAATTGAAAACACCTATGAGGAATTAGGGCTTCTAAACTTACTAGATATTGAAGATGTAGTGTTATCTTGAGAGTAATAGCTAAATCAATTCCCCTTCAGTGTAGATTTTGAATACATCATTCAAAATCTTTAAACGTTAAATACATTTATCTACCATTAATGTAGATAAAAAAATTGGTTTAAATTCCCATTTTATTATGAAAATGCTAGTCAACTTTAATGGGTTCAATTGCCTACCATGTGGAAAACCTTCATTAACTTTGAATGTTCGATCATCCAATTTGAGATAGATGTTAATGATGATTACTGCATACTTAGGTTTGGTTCCTCCAAATGATGATAGGTGTCAAATCCTCATTAATTTTTGGATTCATACCTTTCACTATTCTTGAACCTTTCATGGTAATGAGTTGATGAGATCATGCCATGTGTTAAGATCTTAAAGGTCTAAAGGTCATGAAAGTCTAAGGCATTAGAATACATAACAAAGAACTATTTAATCTTATACAATACCATTTTATTTAAGGTATTCTAAGTATCATACATTCAGGGATGTAGAAGTACCAAAATATAAGGTGAAAATCTTTTTAACTTTAAACCTTTTTGATGAACTAATAAAATTTTCATGTCTTCATTCTATCGATGGGGTGCCACCTGGTAGGTCCATAGAGTGCATGAGCATGAAACAATTAACACTTTTTCTACCTTTTAATACTTTCATGGGTAACTTAAAGGTATATCTTATGAGATACCTTGAATCTACTATTGTTCATGTTTTAAAGGTATTACAAATCCCTTAAAGGTATCACCTAATAGTGCCTTAAAGGTGAAGTAAAATTCCACTCTTATGCATGTTGAAAGTATTTCCTAGGAGATCAATTTAACATCTCCTTGAATATATTAAAATTCCCTTAGAGGTGTCTTATACAAGCCTATTTTAACTAAGGGATGTCAATTATCTTAATTTTGGGGATCTAGGAATATTAAAATATGGGGTGCAAGCCTTTAAACTTTATCAAAGAGTGTTTGAAACCTCCATAATACATTTGTGTGTAACTTGAAGGTATATCCTAGGAGATACCTTGAAGGTACCCTTGAAGGTATTACTAGTCCATTAAATTAGTGACTTCAAGGTGAAGGAAAATTCCACTCATGTGTATGTTGAAGGTAATTACTAGGAGATACATTAAATATCCCCTTGAATCTATGACCATTAAAAAAACTTTTGAGGTATCTCTTAGGAGATTAATTTAAGGGCCTTGAAATACCCTTGTAATACCTTTATGGGTAACTTGAAGGTATCTCCTAGGAAAGACATTGAAGTAACAATTCTCATTTGTGTATGTTTAAAAGGTATCTCCTAGAAGGTACCTTAAAGGTACATAATGATGGTAATTTTGACACAAAAATCAACCCTAGGCTAGGTTTGAGAGTTTTAGTCCATTGCAAACCTCTCTTGAAAGGAAAATTCCAACCCACTCCTTCAAAGAATGGGTGAGGGCACTTCCCCAAGGTTTATTTCACCTAATTTAGGTACATTAAACCTTACTTAATGGGTCATTGAGACCATTCCATACAAGGGGCCTTTACTAGTTTGAATTGAAGGTACTTCAATAGTTCCTATGTAGTGGTAATGGGCATAGCTTTGAGTAAACATACTTAAAGAGAAGATAATTTCTCCAGGCTTAAGTTTGGCACCAAATTCTCTAAAATTTTGATACATGAATAGTTTTAAGGTTTTTTGTTTTTTAAGTGTTTGTGTTCTTAGGTCTTGGCAATGGCTATGGTAATTTTTGTAAACTTATCCATCAACAAACATTGTAATATAGTTAGCATTTTGGCTCTTGTCAATTATTGGGCATTTAATTAATGAAATGGTCTAGAGCTTCCCATAGTTTATATAATGGGTAATTAATTAATTTTTATTAACATGCATCATTCTTTAGGATTTTTACATCATATCATCAGTCATAAGGAGTGTTGATGTATCATCCCACATGTGGAAGATATATTATCTTTTTTAAATAATTATTAAGGATCGAATGGGATATCATCCACATTTGTCTAATGTGTTAACACCTCACCTCTGACCCCTTAAGTTGAATGTTTGAAACCTACTTCACCATATTCTCTCTCCTTTAAAATAAATATTTGAAGATTCATTTGCCTATTAGTTTATATTATCTATTATTTTTATTTACTTATTATACTTTACACATTTAATACATGTATTTAAAATATTCTCCACTATCCTCTGATTAGTCCTACTTTGGTTAGGATATTCCTTCATAGCCTTGTTAGAAATTCAATGGGACATTAAAGGTATTTCCTAGGAGATACCTTTAACATGCATATCAGTGAAAAGGATAGCTTAGTAGTGACTATTTTCTAAAAATACATCTAGCTCACAGAGTTGGAACTGTAAATAATTATGGTGTTATACTTGTATGATATGCTTAATAAGTGCATGATATGTTAGAAATAAATAATCATATTTTAGGCAATCCCATTTGAATGAGTTTTACATCTTTATCTATATAATTTATTTTTCAGTTTGGTCATACATATTTAGTTTATGTCCAAGTTAGTGTATATATTACAAATATTTAAAATGTATTTTATAGTGTAGATTAAAATTGACATTTGATGATATACAAATAATAATTAGGTAATCACAAATAATTTTTTAAGTGATATTATATGCAACTTAGATTTTACAAAATATCCATATTTAAATCATTTTAATTGCTTTTAAGAATATCTTCATGTGAGAAAGAAACTCCCACACTTAAAAGTTATAATAAGTCCTCAATAGAAGAAAAATTGGATATATTAACATTTAAACTATGGAAACTAAAACTAAATCGACATCATCTTCTATTTTATGGTGGTGATAGAATTATTATTAATAATTGGTATTTAAGTTGTTTAGCTCAACAAATATTCATGCAATTATTTATTAATTTATCACTATATCTAGAAAAGAATTTTCTCATATCAGAATAATCCTTGCCTATGATAAGGATGAACTTGAACATACCATGCAATTTCAATTAGAAGTATGGAATGAAAAAAATGGAATTTTCCATCATGCTACAACTAGTTTCAATAAATTTACACCTAGTAAAATGGAATTGAAAAAAATGAAAGTTTCTCATTCTTGTGAAACATTTGGGTTTCATTTGAATAACTATGACAACCTTAAAATTTATCGGTTGATAGATATAGATAATTTGGTGCTCAAAATACAAAATATGCTGAAATAAAAATATGAACAAGGGGCACCAACTTCTTCTACTTTCTACCATGTAAATATGGATTGAAGATACCCTGTAATCATGACATAAAAAACATTGAATAAAATAATAAAATCAAGGGAAACATATTTGGATGTAGATTTTAAAAAGGCTAAACAATTACTCACACCAGTGGAGAAATATAATAAATATAAGAAAGTGAATTTGGAATGTAATATATTATAAAAAATTGTAGATTATTTCACCAATTATGATTTGACACTTCTAGTAGAATAAAATCACACCTAAAGAAGTAATAGAGAATTACACAATTAATATGAAAAAGGTTTGAAGATTTGTGTGTCCTAAATGAAAATATTTAAAAAGATAAAAAAATCTAGAAAGCATTATCTCCAGATTCAATAAGCATATTAAGAAAATATCTAGATAGCGATGGAGGTTAGCTTTTAAAGACATATACATAACTTTTAATCTACTATTATGGCCCCCATGTATTTTTCTATCTATTTTAAAATATCTGAGTGCAATGTTCATTGTCATTAAGGGAAATTTCAATTAAAAATGGGACTCCAAAATAAATTACTAAATTATGGAGTATGACATATGAAAATAATGTAAAGAAATTAAAATATGACATCATCCCTTAGGCCTGACATCACATTAAAAAAAATATATATTTTTATTTATTACTTAAAAATTACTAAATCCTCTAAACTAACCCACTTTAGTTAAAATAATCCTACTTGATTCATTCTAATCTCTGCACTTTTAATTGAAATTGTAGAGATTTTTTGTTTTTTTCATATTATTATACACAACATGTATTATAATTTCATTACAAACAAAAAAATATTATATGAGAAATGACTACCAAATTCTACCTAGAGAAAATGATTATGATTTTATAATTGATCTTCTTTGGCATGCTAGGAAGACATATGAGGCACACAAATTAATCACCAAAATTTGAACCAAACTAGTAGTTGATGTATGGGCTGCATTGATGTTTTATTTCCACTATGTTATAGCTATATATGTTTTTTTTTATTGATAATGATTCATAAAATAAATTTTTATACATCTAAAATTTTATACTATATTTTTTGATAAATAGATTTCATGTAGAATGGTGGACAAAGTGCACACAAGTTCAAAAAGATATGATGATGGATGGAAGAATGAACAAATGTGAAATAAAATGTGGATGATGATCATGTCATGATGAATGCACATGGATTGGATGAACATGAGTATCAGGCCCTTAGATTTGTGATATATGACCATAGAATGAAAATTCTCGTGATAACTGATTGGAAGTGATCAATTTATCAATAGATCAATAAAATGAAAGCCAACACATGGGCATTAGGATATGTAGGCTTATATAAGTATTAAAAAATGTATGGGAGAAAGATATGATGGATAAAAAGCAAGGTTTTTGGGCACAATATTATAGATGATGTCATCTGGTAGATAAAAACATGTACAAGATCATGGTATTAAAATATATGCATGAAAATAAATATTGCTTAGACATATATTTGCATGGAATTCATTCTAATAGAATTAATTTTTCCTAGAATTTGATCTATCAAATTTGTTAAATGGAATATGTGTATTTATTATTCTGTCAAAACATATATGCTAGTGGAAAAATCTACATGAGATTTGATATGATAGATGATGGATTATGGAATAAGTATAAAAATTATTGGTAGGTAAACTTGTTTTGTAAGCTTTATCTAAAAAAATTCAATGTAACATATATAAATAAAATAAAAGAACATCTAGTTTTATCTCCAATATGTTACAGTTATATCTATTATTTTTAACTAGACATGACTCATAAAATAAATTTTTAGTTATTTTTTTTTTACCATATGTTCTAATAGAGATGGTGCATGTGGACTAGTGGATAGATTAATTTTTCCATGTTTTATGTGATGTTTAGTTCATGCACACTCAATGCCATTTGCAATACACTTTTTATTTCTCAATAATATTCTTATTTATTGAAAAAACAATCTTCAACATAATGTTCAAAGATATTCTCTCCCTTGGAAATGTTTAGAGGTACTAAAAATGGAAAGAAATAAAAGGAATGTCAGATTGAAAGTCATAAAAAATGTAATGCAAAAGACACCATGAATATCCCTAAAGTGAAAATAGAAACCAAAGATCTATTAAAATAATAAAAAAATCTTAAACTTGGTTTGGTTTCATTTCTTTTATTAACTGTTTAGAGTAAATGGTTCTTTATCAAAGATATCTATAATATGCATTGTGGCATTTTGACCATGAGTGCACAATACTATGAAAATATCCTTAACAACATGATTAAAATTTAGGAAACAATTTTATATTAACAATATTTTAATGCTTAATTGTCTTTCTTTTTTTTTTTTTTTTTTTAAATTTATAATATCAATGATCTTATAAACTAATAGTCCAAGGAATGGTAGCATATGAATTGTGTGTTAGTGTGAAAATGTACTATGTAGAGATAACATGCCCTATTGTATTTTCCCTATTTCTATAGAACTTGTCGCACTACTTTATTTTAAATACGTGTATCTAGAAGTGGAAGGGAGTGCAAAGCTATTTATTATAAATTGATAGTTTGAATGATTAAATTTACCAAGTTTAATAGACATCCTCAATTATCATCATCTCATATTAGTGTGATAACTACACAGACACAAATAACAATAATTTTAATGTAGACTGCATCAATAATACAAGTTTCATATTTTTCACAACATGCTAATCATTTTCAATGCACCCTTATCAATAATTATAATTATTGATAGCTAGACACATTTTGTTAATCAATATACATATTAATTATTTATCATTAATTTTCATGTTTATCATGGATAATTTTGCATTAGATGCATTCATTAGATTTTATGAACTTGGATATAATTCATCTTTTTATTCACATTAAAATACAAAATATATCTTGAACATAATTATGTTTGATATCCTTGTAAATAACTTTTTAATGGAATATTATTTGATTTTTTCATTTGGGTGTTATCAATAATTCTTAGGCTTAAATATTTCATAGCTCATATTACCCCAAATTAAATGAATAAACCTTAGTTATATTTTACTACATCCTAAACTATTAAATATGTTATTTGAATACATTAATTCATTCCAGTTCATAGCATGTAGGGGTGAACTCTTATGATGTAAGTGGTTTTTACATAAAAATAATTATTCAACTTAATTGAATTAAAATATGAAATGAAATCAAAGGATTGTCTTCATTTTATTGTTAATGATGGCTTCATGTTTCATGTGTCTGGGGAACTGTATGCAATATAAGTTTTAGAAAGGATAAATTTGAGATTAAAAGTATGGACAAAATAATGTGTATTATAATCATAAAACAATGAATATATAAATATATGAACTTATTCACTCAAAGGCCATGTTGAGGGTGATTAAAATCTAATAATTAATCAATATATGTGAAAATAGTAGAGTCATGTGAAAATCTCGCATAATATCAATGCCTTAGATGATAATTGATATGGAAAATGGGTGTTGTTTAGAAAAAAAAATTGGTACCATTCCCTCAAAATTTAGAATAAGATGATATAGTAATGTGTTCATAGCTTATAATTGAATAACTATTTCAGAGTTTGTCAATAAATGGACATATTGATTTTCATGTGAGACTCATCTTCTTAAATAAATAATGAAAACACTATAAATTTGTCAAAGATGTTATGCTTGTAGAAGAGTAATATTACAAAATACATAAATTCTATCAAAGTTAAGGATCATTAAATCACACCCAATGTCCCATCTATACCCGATCTTATGTATCAATATTAATATTGGAATTATTCAATAGTAAGATCTAATGTAGGGAATGTTTTTTTTAATAAAATAGAATGTTTTTCAAAATAAAACAGAATGTTTAGTGTAAATCCACCCAAAAACAAATGGAAAAAAAATTGAATTAAAAAAAAACAATGTCATTATATTGTGAAAGTTTTAGAAACATTAGATTGCATTTGATTTTTGAGAGAGAAAATAGTTGAAATACTATTTTAAAAATATAGAAAGTATAATGAACAAAGTGTTTTTAGGATTCATTATATAGACATGTGGCCCCACTTAACCCATGTAGTTAAGTGTTTTTTTTATCTATTTCTATTTAGATAATTTGTCATTTATAATATTTTTTGGAGGCCCATTTTATTTATAAATTTCCTCTAATGTGGTGTGAATGCTGATTTGATATTTTTTATCTTTTTAATGTCATTGAATATTTTAAGGAATATTATTGATGACACAAATCTCATTTTAAAAAGTATACCTCAATTATAACTCATACACACTTATAAGGAAGGAAATGAGGTGGCTGACTTCTTCGACAACATTAGAGTTGATCTCCACCATTTAACTAACTATCATGATGTAGGCAACATCCCCCCTAACATGTATAATGTCATCTATGATGAAGGTACTAGTTCAAATTAAAATAATCATCACTTCTCATGTGCATCCCCTTAAATTGATGGGGCAAACCTAGATTCAGCTGATCGACATTCATTTCAAAGAAAGAGGGATTAATTATTTTTATGTGACCTTGGTGAGCATTCCTTACCATTTGAGCCCTAGTTTTTTTGGTTGCATCCAAATTTTTTAACTTTATCACTCCATTTATGCACTTCCAACACCCATGGATGGTGATAGAGATTTCTTAGAACCCACATCATGCAAAGAGGTCCATGACCAAAAGAAGGTCTAGAATAAACTTAATAATGGGGGTCTTATAGAGTTTTTGGAATGTATTATTAACCATAATACCATGTTTACATGAGACTTTGTCATGAAATGGACAAAATACAAGGTCACCATGCAAGGCATCACCATAAACATCTCAGATGAATTCATCAGTGATGCCATGGGTATGTCTTACATAGGCACCAAGGAATTTAAAGAATAATCAAAGAAGTAAGATTCTCTATAGTGATTTTTTAGAATAAATGACTTTATGTAGATAGACAAGAAAGGATTCCCTTAAGCTGACCTCCCACATTATTATCCTATTATCTACCTTCAAATCATGAGGTACATGACTCTAGAAGGTAGGTATACTTTAATTTTTTCACACCATTTCTTGCTTCTAAATAACTTAATTGGGTTTAAAATTAGTCTTCTATATTTCCTACTTAAGTCCTTGGAAAGTATTATTATGCTCCACCAAGTAAATGATACAAATCCCATCCTCCATCAAGGTTTAATCCTCTTACTTTTTAAACATGGTCAGGCCCTTTTAGGTTGGAAGGTTCCCCTTGGGGGATCCTCTTCTGAGCAGGACTCCCAAGAAGACTCCCTAGAGGAGGGATTTCATGAGGGATCCCACCTACCCCATGAATTCTCCCCCCAAAATAGTTTATCTTAGTCCCCCTTGACAACCTACATCTCAAACTATTGTTTATCCCTAAGACTAAACCCATTGAAATTAGGACTCATATAACTTCATCTTGGAAAGGTAAGGCCATAGTGATGGAGGAATTGGAAAAGAATAAACAATTGCTTGAAAATTTCAACTTGAGGGTTCAACATGAAGGTTTTGGCCTATCTAAGCTTATCTAGAACTAGAATGATCTCCATCGAGTGGTTGAGGCTACTATCCAAACATTTATCCACTCTACTTAGCCCCCTAATTCCTTATTATGAAATATCCCAAGGTCTTAAAATCCACCTCTATCTCCCCTAGGGGGTCCCCCCTAAATAGACTCCTTTATAGGTTAAAGTTAAGAAGTGGCCCATAATGATCTTCCCTATAGAAGTAGCTAAAGGATATGAGAATCATACTCATGCCAAGGTTTTAAAAGACAAACCCATCATCTTGATGAAGGACACTACTACTTCTAAAGATACTCAGGAGGGACCTTCCTCCTAGATCAGTTTTAGTTTTCTATTTCTTGCTTTCGTTCTAAGTACTAATTTTTCTATTTTTGTCCTCTCAACCTTGGTTGGCCTCTTTAAAATATTGTAATTCACTCTCATGGTTTTAGGCCCCTTTAAAACCTATATTTTATCATATCAAATAAAAAACATTTTAATGAATAACATCTTTGCTTATTTATTCAATTTATTTAGGAATTAATTGATAAAGTTATTGTTGGTACTTTCAATGTATTCATCATTCACAAACTTGACCATTTTTCTATCATTCATAACTCTCTAAAAAAGTTGTGTTAGTTTTTTACATTATATAGAAAATATAGGTGTCATACTTGGGGGTTCAGATAATGATGGATTCAATTGAACTCATATTATAAGTATCAACTTTTCTCAATATTCCTCTGATTTTTAACTGAAATATTTCATCCTCCATTCACAACAAAGTAAATTAGAGGAAGGAGTTGACATCAGTAAAGATGTACTAATATTTAAAATTACTGGTTCACACAAAATATGAAGGCCATTAAAAAATGAATTAGATAACTTCTTTTGGGAGAGACTTATCTCTACTTTCAATAATTTAGATACATGTGATGTGATATGGGTATATATAGGAGCTAGATTGGTGTGTTCTTGTACAAAAATGTAAAGGAATTTATCTTGACTTATAGAAACTAAATAACAACTAATATTTAATATTCAATTTCAATTTTGTTTGTTAAATTCATGGTAACCAATACCATAACAATTACTTTGATAAGTACTAGGTGCATAACATTTTTAATTTATTTTATAATCATGATTTATTTTTCAAATAAAAAAAATTAATATTATCTTAGCATGTATAATTAATTTTTTAAACATAAAAACATAGAAATATTTTGGTGTGTATCACTAATGGAATTAGATGAAAGTGAATAAACAATAATAATAATGGAAAATCAAATTAATGAACATGAAAAATTTCAAGTTAAAGAAGGTAAGATAAGATCAAGCATATTTTTATAATTATATAATTTTTTATCTATCAATTATTTATAATACTTTAAAAATATGTTTTCATCTATTTCTGTATCAATTAAAATAGTTCACAACACAACTCTACAAGTTATTTGGCTCCAATAAAACAACCTAAGACATAGTTTTGTAGCTTGAAGTCTCCATGAAAACAACATAAGGTAAAAATCTACAAAAAGATAATTTTTTTAAATAAAAATATCAAATCAAATGATGACAAATTTTTTTAGTTATTACATTATATAAACAATGAAAGTAATAAAGAATAAAAGGTTTAGTGAAAGAGTGTAGGTGTAAAAACTATAAAAAGGTTAAAAAAAAAGTTGAAAAAACCCTTTCAATAAATATGTAATTATATAATTTCATATACTAGAATACACACACACACACACACATGTATGTATGTATGTATGTGTATGTATGTATGTATGTATGTATGTATATGTAGAAACCCTTGTTTCCCTGAATTCTGAAACTGAATATTTTTTTGGATGTTTTTGTATATTTTTGATTTTTTTATGATTTTGTATAAATAAAAGAAAAGTGTGATTATGCAAGATAAATTCAAATAAATAAATAAATAGCATTATACTCTCTTATCTAGCTAATCAATGATCTTGTTATTCTTCCAGATGATTACAATATAAAGTCTCTATCATCCATATAAAAATAATAGAAAATATTATTCAAAAACCTAATAAATAAGATTTTCTCTAGTTGCTATCTCAAAAACACAATCACCAACGTCAATTATACTACCGTAGTCAGTCGAATAATACTACTGACTCTACCGATGTTGGTATGTGGGTCAGCTGATGTCAGTCTCTGTCAGTCTCTGAGTTGTCGATGTTGGTCTCTGCACTACCAATGTCGGTCTCTATGCTCCCTTACAGCCTGTGACTGTTGAAACATGCCTTTTTATAAAACTATATAGCCTGGTACAAAACTGTATAGATTCCATACAATAGCAGTAAAAATTGTATGGCATGTATACTAGACCCCTGATCTCAAGAAATATTATGGTAATACTGAAGATATTTATCTGGATGATTTCTAGATAAAAACCCTGATGAAATAAAAACCTGTGAATCTCTATGATAACCTCTGTGTGAAGTTATCTCTCAAATTGGCAATAGATCAGCTGATATCTCACAACCTCTAAATTGCACACACTAAAGATTGCATGTTCTCCAATGCAAATAAAATATTGGAAACCCTTGGCTCAGTCTTCTCTAAAAATATTTAGCAAAAATTGTCTTCAACATGAATGGAATATGGCACTCTCTACAATGAGAAACCCTTATATCCTCTAAAAGGTGTGCTTGCCCTAATTAGGGTTTCATAATTAAAAATTAGGGTTTCCTTCTCTTTTAATTTTTCCATAGTTTAAAGACACAATTTTAATTATAAAATATAATTAAAATGGCCCCCTTCATAATGAACGCCCCCTTGGGTCAAAACACCTAAGGCATTAAATTATGCCAAATAATTAATATTTAATTAAATCAATTAAATATTAATATCTCCCTCAATACATATCTGATACTCGAACCATCTAAAGCTAGTGAATAAGGGAGTGATTTTGCACATGACCATACCAAAATAGGGGTGCTCCACTGCATGTCAAATATCCCTAAAAAATAGGAGCTCAGGTAAATAGTGTCTAAAAGAGCCCAAACGAAAGCCAATTGGAAAAATTCTGCTAGTTGAAGCCAAGCCAAGCTCCATCATGACCATTTATCCATCCTATGAGCCTACGAGGGTCACATAATAGGCTAATCATCAGCTTTAAGAGATGTCAACTGGAAAGGGGACATGACAGTCCACCCCTCCTGAAATTGCTTATCCCCAAGCAATCGTTGAACAATAAACCAATCAATCCACCTAGATCCCAAATGTAGTCATGATCTATATTACTGTCAATCAATGCAAGCTCTTACAATATCCTCTAAAATATAACCAAGAGGAATCCATAATCAAACTGGCGAATACAACTCAACCAAACTCCAAAATCACCACTGCCACAGTCAAGAACCCATGAGAAACAAACTCTCAAAATATCATAACCCAAGTAGAATGGACAACTCAGATTGTGAAAATTTCAAATGCCATATACACATTCCACCATGTTATGTGGAATGCACACTCTAACTCTGCAATAACTCCTAAATGGAACTACGCCAAGTGTAGAGAATCCACATGCTATCCCTCTACTATAATCAACATATCTCTACAGATCACTAGTGATAGTCTCATCACCCAAACTCTTATGCATCACTAATAATGAGGAGACATCACATGCTAGATAGCAATAACATAAACCAAATCTACTTTCCATCAACTCCTGCTCTAAGTCATGTACCAACAAACTATCAACCCCAATACCTATCACCATGCCATTTCTATAACAACTCTCATCCCATGGGATCAAACCATCCCATAACTGATGACAAGAACTTATAGTGTAATGTCGATAAAATGTGCCACTCTCAATTAGTGGCTTAGATTGCAATCTAGAAGAAACTAACTACAACTAATCACTAACCAAGCTCGAACCAACTACTACCTCCAAAGACACCTCCAAAGGAGTAGTATCACAAATAGGAACCAAACCAACTGCTGACTCACCAACATCACAATTGATCCCTATTACAACCTCAATAGTCCTCATGCCATCAATAGTAGAGACCATCACCATATCAGGCTAACTACCATGCTCAACTATAGCACCTAACTCAACTAAATCTAACTTTAGTGGAAATGAACTAGATAGGCCAATACTAGCATCGAGGATAGATATATGCTCATCTCCACTGTCTCTAACGATCTCAACTATGGACATCCTCAGGTCACCAAATACCACACATTGTGACTGTACGGACTTAGGTAAAGACTAAAGTCACTCTAACTCCATGGTCACCTCAGCCAAATGAAACTGTGACTCCTCAAAAGCCAACTGTGTACTCTTAAGAATCTCAAAAGTCACCATGAGCTACTGAGTAAGCTCACTCACCTTATCTTCCTTGACCAATAATACATCATATGCTATACTACCCCACTCCCTAAGATAATCTTTGTTGGCTACCAACTGCATATAATCCTATCTCAAAATCTAGATAGCCTCCCATAAAGAGTGGATCTCTATCAAGGAAAAATAACTACCTACCTACTCATCAATAGTAAGAGAAACCCACCATAAACTACTAAAAACTGATGATTAGCATCAAAATGCTCACAAGCAATAGCAATATCTCACTCACTAACTCTCAATTGACTAGACACATGACTGTGTTGGCTGGTTAAACTCTTATACTCTACCCCTGGCACACTATCCAAAGGAGTAACCTTAGAATAGCTATCATTTGTAATACTACCATCTAAATTTGGCAACCCAATTATTGAACTCGTATCATCAGATGGAGTGACTGAAACATCCACATAAACCTCTGTATCAAAAGAACTCACTGAAGAGACTAAGTCCTCAACACTATCCACAACATCTTCCTAGGTGTCATTTGCAATAATCAGATCCTAGGAATCTTCTATAGACTCTGTCATATTTGAGAGATCATCAACCCATTCCAACATGAATGGTTCACTAGATTTTTGAACAATGCCCAACACAGGTGTATAAAAACTAATTCTAGCATCAGACAAGCTGCTGGCATCAATGAGAACTACACCTGGTAAACTACTAATCAAGTCCATGATAGTATAATAGATACTACTACCAAAGAATGATAGATATCTCTAGTCAAAACAATCCCAAGTACCAAGATAAGGATCCCAACATCCAATCCATGAATGAAAATCAATTGGCCACTCAAGTAAACTCCTCACCTGAGTAATGTGAACAATACCAACTAACTTCATGTACCTATCTCCTGTACCCACTACAATCTTTGAATTTGGAGTGTGAATGCTAGACATACTCATATCATCATCAACATGTGACTTGACTGTAACTCCTTTCTGTCTCTCCATGTTGGAGGGATTGACCTTTCCTTTTATGTTTTGAAGATGTTGTCTCACCTTGACAACCACTAATCTAGCTTCCTTGGCCCTTTGTGACCACATATCACATAAATTTTGTGTCCTTTCCACATCATTCCAAATTTGATATTCATGATGTGAAGGTGAAGTAGCAATATGATCATCCAAAAAATCCATACCATTACTATCCATTTCATTAGCATGCTTTATGCTGACCTCTAATGTAGAAGTCTCAAGTGAAGCTTCTTGCAAAGATGATATAGACAACTCATTCCCCATGGCTGCCCTCATATCCTCTTATTTCTCCTTTTTGTTTTGTGATGTGGACCCTTTAAAAGCAGATGTCATATACCATGCTAATTTGTCTTCAGTTGTAGGGTGTGAAAGTAATTCATTCATCCGCCTCTGGTTTTCAACCAACTTATTCAAACTTTGTTTAAGCTTCTCCATATTATTGTCCCATTGTTTCTGAGTACTTGAAGTAACCATGATTAAATAGCTGATTTAATGTCTAATCTACCCAATACAATGGTAAGACAAAAGCTCTGATACCACTGTAGAAACCCATATTTCCCTGAATTCTAAAAATCAATATTTTTTTGGATGTTTTTGTATATTTTTTATTTTTTTTGTGATTTTGTATGAATAAAAGAAAAGTGTGATTTTGCAAGATAAATTCAAATAAATAATAGTATAATCTCTTATCTAGCTAATCAATGATCTTGTTATTCTTCCAGATGATTACAATATAAAGTCTCTATCATGCATATAAAAATAATATAAAATATTGTTCAACAACTTGATAAATAAGCTTTTCTCTGGTTGTTGTCTCAAAAACATAGTCACCGACGTCGGTTATACTAGCATGGTTAGTCAGATAATACTACCAACTCTATTGATGTCGATATGTGGGTCATTCGATGTCGATCTTTATTGGTCTCTGAGCTACCAATGTCAGTCATGCACTGCCAATGTCAGTCTCTATGCTCCCTACAGCTTGTGACTATTGAAACATGCCTTTTTTCAAAATTGTATGGCCTAGTATAAAACTATACAAATTCTATATAGCAGCAGTAAAAATTGTATGGCCTATATGCTAGATGCTTGATCTCAAGAAATATTATGCTAATATTGAAGATCTTTATCTAGATGATTTTTGGACAAAAACCCTGATGAAATAAATACCTATGAATCTCTGTGATAACCTCTATGTGAAGTTATCTCTCAAACTGACAATAGATCAGTTGATATCTCACAACCTCTGAATTGCACACACTGAATATTACATGTTCTCCAATGTAAATAGAATATTGGAAACCCTTGGCTCAGTCTTCTCTAAAAATATTTAGCAAAAATTGTCTTCAACATGAATGGAATATGGCACTCTCTCCAATGAGAAACCCTTATATCCTCTAAAAGGTGTGCTTGCCCTAATTAGGGTTTCATAATTAAAAATTAGGGTTTCCTTCTCTTTTAATTTTTCCATAGTTTAAAGACACAATTTTAATTATAAAATATAATTAAAATGGCCCCCTTTATAATGAGTGCCCTCTTGGGTCACAACACCTAAGGCATTAAATTATGCCAAATAATTAATATTTAATTAAATCAATTAAATATTAATATCTCCCTTAATACATATCTGATCCTTAAACCGTCTAATGCTGGTGAATAAGGGAGTGATTCTGCACATGACCATACCACAATAGGGGTGCTCCACTACGTGTCAAAAATCCCTAAAAAATAGGAACTCAGGCAAACAGTGTTTGAAAGAGCTCGAATGAAAGCCAACTAGAAAAATTCTGCTAGTCAAAGCCAAGCCAAGCTCCATCATGACCCTCTATCCATCCTATTAGCCTACGAGGGTCGCATAATAGGCTAATCATCAGCTCTGAGAAATGTCAACTGGAAAGGGGACATGACAATATATATATATATATATATATATATTGTCATATATATATATATATGTATATATATACATACATACATATATATATATGTGTGTATGTATATATATATACATATACACACACATATATATATATATATATATATGTATATATATATGTATATATATTTATATATATGTATGTATATGTATATATATGTATATGTATATACATATATACATACATATACATAGATACATACATATACATATACATACACACACACATATATCTCTCTGTGTGTGTGTGTGTGTGTGTGTGTGTGTGTTTGTGTATACACACATATATATGTATATATGTAGTCTTTATTTATTTAAACATATTACAATTGATTTTTTCTTTATCTATAGGAGAGTGTAGAAGATAATTAAATATAGTGCATGAACTTGGGATGTGGAAGTTTGGGTTCATTTTATTATTGTGTGAACTTGAATGTTGTTGTTTTTACCCATTTAAATTTTGAATTTACCCAATTTAAAATAGCTCAATATGTGTTATACTATGTCTTGAAGACAACAAATTGTCTTCAGAGTATACATGATCTTTTTCAATATAAAAATGATTTATTTGAATGGACATAAATATTATGACTGAGAAATTTGATGAAGAATAGATTTATTATTAACAATATTTTGATGAAAAAGGGAATATATATGTGTGTGTGTGTGTGTGTGCATATGTTAAATGGCATAAATAGATTGTATAAGTAATCATATTTTTTATAAAATATTATGAGTTACATCTATTTTAACAAATGCATAAGAAATGTCTATTATGGTCAAGTTATAATTATTCATTATAAACATGTATATCCATATGTATATGTATATTACAAAACTTGTAATATAAATTATACATCGATGTATAATGAGTATAGTTACATGTGCCTAAGCATGCATATATTTTTGTATATGTTTATATGAATAATTATAAGATTTAAGGAAATGTAAATCAAAAGTACATCAATGATGAATTTAACATGTAAAACATTTTATTATAAAATTTCCATGTTATATTTCTTATAATATAATATTGTTAATAAATGATTACTTCTTTTTTAACAAATTATAGACATTTGAAAGGATATTTAAAACTAACTTCTACAAAATTATTGATTTTGGGGTTGTATGACTTATTATTTATTGTGCACAAAATAAAAGATATGTAAATGAATTTTATTGGAAGAAAATAAGATTATATAATATAAAATATGTCAAAATACATTTGAGATCATTCCAAAGAAACTTTTAAGGTGGCTTTGTATTCTTTTTCTCATGCTGGCCTTTGGTCAATGATAGAAGATAATAATTTGAGGCTACTCCTTCAAGCCATGAATTACACAATTTCATATTTAATTTTTTTTATGGAGTTTTTTTTTCTAATCCCTTTAATTTAAAGATAAATAATTGGATGAAGTTATTTTTAATAGGACCTTTGGAGATAATTTTTAAATTGCCAACATGGTATTCATTGATTGTAATTCTCAAAATTATGTTATAAACCAGAAATTACAAATGAATTATATTATGGAAAGTAGATATAGTGGAAATGGAAGTCAGAAAGATGAAAAGGATTGGAGAATCAAAATGATGTCTATCATCACATTCTTGGGAGAAACCAAAAAATCTATGCCAATAGCTATGAAACATTGTTTAAATGGACTTAACTTCACCATATGATTATTTCAAGTGTATTTATTGATTATAAACTATAATTTTAGTAACATTATCATCAATTTAATACAAATAAACTATAGATTATTTTAAATGTAATCCATTTTTTTTTCAAATTTATGGATTTTAATATAGTAATACATTGGTCTCATTTCATGCAATTTGATTTATATTTGGATATACCTTGAAAGTATTGAATCAGGTCAAAATTTGAAATCTAATCCAATTTAAAGTGGATACTCCATCAATTTATCTTGAAATGACCCAACTTGATCCATTAGTATATTGATACCTACTCATGAAGATCTTCCCAATGAACAACAACCAATTCTCAAGTCTCTCTCATTAAATTTGTTTGTTGATGCCTTATTAATGGGTTAAGGCTATATAGTGGTTTATGTCATCCATGTAGTAGGTATCTTTGGACTCCCCCTAATGGTTTATTTAAAATAAATTTTGATGGAGAAACACATGGAAATCTAGGAGCCTCAGGAGTGAGATGTAGTATTTGAGATTACTATGGTTCTCTCATTCATGCCACCTAAGTGAACCTCCTAGATAGAACTAAAAATGAATTTTAATCCCAAGAATCTATCCTAATAATACAACTTACAAGACAATTTGGAATCAAATACTTGATAATTGAAGGAGATTCTAATCTCATAGTAGAGGTGATTTGTAATCATCATGCTAAGGCTTGGTGACTCAACTATATATTCCATCTAATTTGGCCCCTCTTGGATGAAGTGGAATCTTGGTTAGTATCACATTAATCCAAGGAAGCTAATAAATAAGTATATTTCCATATAAATTAGGTAATATACTAAATTATTGATATAGTGATGGATAATTTTTATGATAAGTGGTTAGGACTTGATTTAGTATACCTATTACATCACCTATGATTGATGTGACTTTTTAAAATTTCATTAGACTTATTGCATTCAATTTTGGTAATAATAGAGATTCAACACATGTAAATGTATTTTCACTTCATGGTTTTACATTAATCCTTCTGGTGTTAATTACTTTGTAATGATAGGAAATAACTCACTTGAAGTGATTAACTATCATCATTTATCTCTCCTTATCACATTCATTCTTGAGGCATTTGGGTAACTTTCACTACCTCTACATTCTAAATATTTTATTCTATAGGAGTATTAATTTTATCTTTGACACTCTTTTAAATAAAAATAGGAACACTAGAAGTATTTCTTACATCTTGATCTTCCTCAACTACTCTTCTTTTAGCTCTAGTCAAAGTTGTAACTTGACCATTTGGGTTGTTATTTTCATCAACTTGGTTAAATGTAATGTGATAATCTAATTGCAAATTAACATTGATAGCATCAAGCTACCCTGAAACTTGTTAAGCTTCTCCTTAGAATTCTATATTCATGTCTTGATATTATTTTGTGTCAAGATTGGTCATTATAACCCTTTTTTTAACTCTATGTAGAGCATCATGAAATGTATTTACGAGATAGTGTCTTAGGTTGTAGACTCCATTTGATAGTTTGGATTTTAAATGTGTAGGTTATAGAGGTAATTCAAACTACTATTGGAAAGGATTACCTTCATACTATCTAGTGTAATAAATACAATGAAATTAGCATTGTGATTTTATAAAAACCTAGTTTAGGTGGTCTAAAATAGGAAATAACCTCATTGAGTGGTAGAATCCTTTATATGGAAGGAATTTTAGAGTGGCCTCATTAGCTAGCTAACTACCTTTAAGGTATTAACTGGGCCTACTAAGCTTTTTTAGGTTCTCACTTTCTTGGTCCAATTCCTCTAAGTATATTTTTGGATCTAGAAGATTGTTATATTTAGATACATGATCATTACATGGATATGGTATAGGGTATAAAGGTTACTACCCCTTATGTGCATTCTTGGTTGAAACCATTACCATCTCTACTCCCCTTCATTATGACATTTGAATTGGATGCCCTCATCTCAATAACTAATTATTTGGTTGACTTTTATTTAATATTAGGTGTGGTGGATGCTTTAGATTTAAAAATTACTATGGAATATGGTGGTGGCAGTTGCAGGGCTTCTCAACTGATTCAAAATCATCTTCAACCTATGGTGGACTCTATTGGGTTGGGAAATGTATATGAACCCAGTAAACACAATGGTTTAGTGATTAGAAATCTTCAACCTACATGCAAAATAACATGATCTAATTTCATCCTTGACATTTAGTGTTTTGATATATTTGTCTTTGTGATATATGCTTCTTGTTTCTATTTTGTCTCTAAGATTATCCCTCATTTTTTATTGATCTCCATTTTGGGACATGCATTTTAGATGTTGGTGTCATAATGATGATAATCAATATCATATCATAAAATTATATTCTAATTTATTCAAAGTGATCTACGCCCAAATGTTGGAATATAGACAAAATATTTTTGGAGAAAATTTTCTCCACTCCACTTTAGTGGGTATAAGTATAAATTATTTGAAATAGTCCTAATTATTTGGAATAGTCTAAATTATTTGAAATGATCTCTATCCAAATGGTTTGTAATAGTCCAATTTATTTGAAATATAGAAAAAATATTTTTGGAGAAAATTTTCTCCACTCCACTTTAGTGGGTGTAAGTCTAAATTATTTAAAATAACCTATGCCCAAATGGTTTGAGATAGTTTAATTTATTTTGAATATAGATAAAATATCATTGGATAAAATTCTATCTAATCCACTTAAGTGTGTATAAGTCTAAATTATTTGAAATAGTCTAATTCATTCAAAACGATCTGTGCCCAACTAGTTTTAAATAGTCTAATTTATTTGGAATATAGAAAAATACTTTGGAGAAAAATTTCTCCACTCTACTTTAGTGGGTATAAGTCCAAATTATTTAGAATAGTCCAAATTATTTGAAATGATCTCTATCCAAATGGTTTGTAATATTCCAATCTATTTAGAATATAGAAATAATATACTTAGAGAAAATTTTATCCACTCCACTTTAGTGGGTATAATTATAAAGTATTTTAAATAGTTCAAATTATTCAAAATGATCTATGCCCAAATGGTTTGTAATAGTCCAATTTATTTGGAATATAGAAAAATCATTCTTGGAGAATTTTTTCTAGTACACTTATTTGTATAAGTCTAAATTATTTAAAATAGTCTAATTTATTCAAAGTGATATGTGCCCAAATGGTTTGAAATAATCCAATTTATTTGGAATATATAAAAAATATTTTTGGCTAATTTTTTCTCACTCCACTTTAGTGGGTATAAGTCCAAATTATTTGAAATAGTCCCATTTATTCAAAATGATATGTGCCCAAATGGTTTGAAATAGTCCAATTTATTTATAATATAAAAAATATATATTTTTGGATAAAATTTTCTCCACTCCACTTTAGTGGGAATAAGTCTAAATTATTTGAAATAGTCCAAATTATTCAAAATAGTCTAATTTATTTGAAATGATATGTGCCTAAATGGTTTGAAATAATATAATTTATTTGGAATATATAAAAATTATTTATGAATAAATCTTTCTCCAGTCCACTTTGGTGGGTATAATTCCAAATTATTCAAAATAGTCCAATTTATTTGAAATGATTTATGCCCAAATGGTTTGAAATAGTCCAATTTATTTATAATATTAAAAAAAAAATGGATAAAAGTTTTTTCACTCCACTTTAGTGGGTATAAGTCCAAATTATTCAAAATAGTCCTTAAAGTAATAATAAAGGTCTAAAATACAAAGATTTGAAACTGTAATACTAAGATACTAATAATATTATGCGATTACCACACTACTTACAATTGATTGACTAAATAATATCCCTTATAATTAGTCTATGGATTAGAAGTGGTAATGATAATAGAGTACATATTTACAAGTTTGAGACTTTTATGAACATTTAGAATGAATGAGGAAAATTCCATTTAGGAAAGATTGATAAAACTTGAAAAATTAGATGAGAAGATATTTTTGGCAATGTATAACCAAATGTGAGAGAAAAGGTGCCAAAAATCTTGGCATGATAGACATATAAAAGTGAAGTAATTTTAGATTGGGGATAAGATCTTTCTATATGATAGCAAGTATAGAAGGTTAGACAAGTTAAAAATAATATGTCTTGGAACCTACATAGTGGACAATATTTTAGACATAGAATAAATAAAGATAAGAAAAATAACATGCACGTTGAGACAAGGGTTTCTCAATATATCTTGATTAAAACCCTACACCATAGGAAACTATGATGAAGGGTGGTAAAAACAAATAATAGATAAAAAATGAGGTGAAATTATCCTTCTAAGTGAATTTTGGTAGAAATTACTAAGGTTATATATACCAAATATTTAATTTTTTAACTGTAGATCATGTCACCTCCCCATTAAGTTGGAATAATTCTCCTAAATGAGAAAGTTGAATAAAGATATTTCAGTATCCCCAAAATAATTGTATCAATATCTACTTATTCAATTCCATCAAAACAATCTAGTGGGATAAATAAGATGAATAGGAATTATAAAAGATGTGATGATGAAAAATAAAAACATTGGAAAAGATAAAAAGAAATTTTGGAGAAAAAAATACATATCAAAAAGAAAGAAAGAGAGAAACCAAGTTAAAACTTTAAAATACATATAAATTAGATCACATGTAATAAATAAGATATAGATCCTATGTGGAAGTAAAATATGAGTCGATAGTAAGAAATTACATATAATGGTAAAAACATGGGAAAAAATATGGAAGTAAATGGGACTATAGAATAAAATAGGATAATCTTAAGATAACATGATAATTAAAATAAATAATAAAAATTGAAACTTTTTACCATAGACACATAGAATACAAAAAAATAAAAGACATAAATAAAAAATAAATGGATATATTTCAATAATAAATAAGACTAAATAAAAAATATTAGTTTTATTTATGTAAAGCAAAAATATTAAGAGGATAAGTTTAAAATAAGCTAACAAAAATAAAAGGTAGATGGTAGAAACTACATAGTCAAAAAGTATGTTAAAGTAATGACATCATGGAAGGTAAGAACAAAATAAATTATTGAAAAGATGTTGTTATGTGCCAAAGTTTTCAAATTTAAGGATTGGACATAAATAATAAGTAAGAGTAATTTCATTTAAACAGCTTGGATATTTAACAAATAAATCAAGAAGGATATAAATCAAGGGCTTCACTAAAAATAAATATTAAAAAATAATTCAAGCAATGAAATTTTATATAAAATTTTATGTGAAGTGTTCATAACCTATTAGAAGATAATTTATTACTACTTATATGAATAAAATAAAGACATTCCACATGTTTTCATCACCAAAAATATTAAGCAAAACAAATACAAGAAGTATTCGATCAAATCAGAAAATCTGAATCCATTCATCATATTTTCAAAAGTCCCCTCCCTCACAAAACTTGTAAAATATACCTAAAAATACATAAATACACACTTTTTAGAGATTTATCATATGTTTTTTTAGGTATGAATAAGTGTGATGATATAATTAAACCAACAAACCTAGTGGTTAGAATACAAGTAGTACATAATCATCCCAAAGCTAAATTGGTATGCATGGATTTAGCTCCCATACTTTTACTTGATGATAAACATGATAGGGGTGTTATTTAGTAGAGCACATGAAGATATTTTATATCTATATATACCATACTACATCATAAAAATATTAATTCACATCATTACATGCCTTATACATGAAGGATGTTCCACCCACAAATATGATGGAAAGAAAAATGTGAGTACCATGTCCCTATCCATGCTTATAAGGATAAAATTTAATAATAGAGATATGTTAATTAATAACATGAAGGATTTGAAGGTCAAATTTACAATAAATTCTATTGTCTATAAGGTCTATTATATAAATAAGAATGACTCATCAATGATAAAAAGCATGCAAATAACATACAACATGCTTTCCATCAAAATGTAACATAAATTAGCTATTGTATTGCATGGATAATACTTGGAGAACATGAGAAAAATTAAGAAAGGTAAAATTATCCTTGATTTATGATATGGTTCAATTATTTTATTACTTTCCATGTACTTTACACACACTATTTTGGGACATGAAGGGTTGGTATAATGGAGCTTAAATTCCCCCACAAAAACCCAAATAATAGCTACAATAAAAGGTATCCTTGCTATATAATAGGTAGATTTATTTTACAATGGGATAATATTATTAGGAGTATGGTAGAGGGGAGATTATATGTTTTAAAATAAATTGTTCAAAGATACTACACAAAATTTCAATTTACTATATGTCTAGATAATATTTTTATTGATCCCTATGCTACAAAAGTTGTAGCCATTACACCTATGCCTTATGAAGTTAGCAATGAATAAGTAGAGGTGATCATTATTGGATCAAGAAGTATACTATAAGATACCAGGGTACATCAGTTATTTATTGAAATAGGGATGGTATATCAATATAAGGAGGAAGAAAAGGATATCCCCAAAGATGACACACCACTACCATATGAAGAGATAGAAGAATCTTAACCTTAACCTAGGACCTGCATATCCTCAAGGATAGGAATATAAGTTATAAAACTGGAAACACTCAATGAATAAGAAGAGGAGGAAATTAATACTTTTTTTAAGGATTCTTCCACTAGGGAGGAGTCAAGAGAAGTAGAGATGGAAAAAATAGGTACTCTCTCTTACTCCTTGCAAAAAGGGAATTATCTCCTAGAAAAGGGTTATCCCAAAAAAATAAAAAGGAAAATTTAGACAATAAAGGAACAAGAGGGGTCACATACAATGTCTCTATAATATGTCCAAAATTTAATACTTATGACTGGAGGGAAAATATGGATAAGTTCCTTGCTTTAAATGGAAATTAAGGGGGAAAAGTAGTAAATCTAAAGGGTTAAGGCAAAAAACTAGTGACATATTCATAAACCAAATCATCTAAACAAGGGGATGAATAAGAAATAGAGGTAAAGGAAGAAAGAGAGGTCACCATATAGGTATAATATATAAATTCTTTCTTAGTCATGTGTCATAATAAGGTCAAGAAACATAGGGTGGGAGATTTATATAAATAAATAGATATCATAGGGAGAAATAGGGTGATCATAGCAATATTGGATTATTTCAAACTTAGTCCATATGAGTTGGATAATGTAATAGGTATCCTTCTAGATCATCTACATGATATAATTATACATATAAAGGAAAGGAGAAAATACACCAATATGACAATTGAGAAATATCAAGAGGAGGCTATAATAAAAATTATCAAAGAATCATAGATGCCTATTGAAGACTAGGAAAGACTAAGGAAAATCCAAAGGATAGAGTTAAGAAATAAGAAAAAGATATATCTTGTCTCTGAAGCTCTAGAAAATAAAAAATAGTTACAAAAAAGAGATAAAATAAGATATCATCCAACAAAACAAAAAAATGGAATAATAACTTGTGAAAGAAACTGAGAAAATACAGGACATTGTAAAGTCATCCACTCAATAGGCTGGACAACTATTGGGAAAATAAAATTTGGAGAAATAAGGAGAAATGAAAAGAAAAGAAAAAGAGTATTAAATAAAAATAAAATTAGAATTAGAAAACATTGAAAAAACTAAAGTGTGGAATAAAATAAAAGAAAAGTACATGAAGAGAGGAGAGAGATTAGGAAAAATAGAAAAAAACTTGAATAAAAGGAGAATAAAAGAAGAAACATGAGAATAAAAGGATATAAGAGGAGCATAAAAATAAATGAGAAAAGGAGTATATAAAATAAAATAATAAACATAAATAAGAATGGAATATGAAATAAATAAATAATTGGTAGACACAAAGCATATATAAGAGGAGGATAGGAAAAAATAAGAAATGGAAATGAATAAAGAAAGATAAAATAAAGTTACTCTGCAAGATAAAGGGAAGGAAAAATAGTCCATTTTAAGTGAGATAATACCACCCAAGTTTCTATACCAAAACATCTAATTAAAATAGGGGTAGGCTAAAGCATTACAAAAACCCTACAAACCCACTAATACTAATCAAGGTAGAATTGGCAAAGCATAAGCAATATACTTCCACCATATTAGTTCTTTTAAGTTTCTTTTATCCCATTGAAGGAAGATAAATTGTAGGAACTCTATAAAATCCCACCTTGATTTATAGAGATGGTGGGATAGACTCCTATCTAGATCACTAGAGTGGTTTGGATGACATGATGTGTCAAATTGGAATAAGAAATTGAGAAGAGGTTATCTACATTAACCACTAAATGAACATAATTTTATCTAGACACAACTCTTTTGATAGAATAATAGTTGGTGTAAAGAATGGATAATTTTATTAGTCATGTAGGAGCCATGGTGTATAAAATCCCCATAAAACTTTAGGCTAGAGAAGAGTATAAGGAGGAAATGTTAGAACCACTTCTAGGAGAAAATTAGGATAATAAAATAAAGCATAAATAACAAGTAGGGAATATGAAGTAAACACTAGAAGATGCATCCACCTATTTTTCTTACTCACTCAGTTGGCCTATATGGAAAAATTATAAGAAAATAGATTTAGAGATGTATAAATAGTTGAGTGTGGCCTCTACTAGCTTTAGACCTCAATGCAGACCTTTTACAGCTTAAAGGGATAAGATGATATCCTTACATGAGTAGTATAAATAAAAACATACATAGTGAATATTCATTTGTGAGTAAATGAAGGACCATGGGGAGTACTTGGGAAACCAAATGGATAAACTAAAGGTTTTAATCCAGACCCATATATTATCTAGACTTATTGCAAAAAGCCTTAGTCATGAAGAATATAGTCATGATAATAAAATAAAACATGTACATAAGCAAAATGATTGTAGAATAAAATAAGTTCATTCTTTATTGGGAAAATTTTCATCACAACATGGTGAGTAAGTATGAGAAGTATCTTCAAAAATAAGGGGCACCAACTCCATCCTCACCAAAAAAATAACACAGTTCACAATTTTGTTATACTTAGGAAAATTAAATATGTTTTATACCTTGAAACAATTGAAGTTGTATTGAGGACTAGACAATGTATAAAATATAAGTAAATGTTGGTAGGATTATTTATTAGATAGATACCAAAATTTAGATACTACATAGTTGATTTTTTTACTGCAATAACATGATAATTCTATAGGCTTATAAAGTAGAAGATTTTACTAGATGGATGCTATGGGAAGAAATAATGACTTGTAGAAATAAAGGATGAATAGATTAGAGAAATGACATATCTCACATAGACATGACCATTGATTTATTTTGAATTGAGTTAGTTTTTATACCATAACATTATAATATAATAAATATAATGTATAAGAGATAAGATATAAATAGGAATTACATATATATTATGTATAATTTCTTAGCCCTAAATGGATCTTAGATCCTTAATTTAGAGTAAACAGTGTTAACAATATAGAAATGATAAGACGCAAAGGTGATAATTAGATCTATAAAAAACCCATTAGGTGTTAAACTCAAATATAAACATACACCAAATTTATTATTTTGAGAATAGAATAAATATATAAATTTAAAATGAAGATATGTATGGAAATGATAATGAAGTAATATAACTAGATGGTTTTGATGATAACATAAATGCAGTGTATAGAAAATGTAGAACATAGGTTGGAAGATGATTCTATAATAGTCATTATATTCTAGATCCGATTCTTCTAGATATTTAAACACTAATGTCATCCTAGGATAGTTATATTGACACTAATGTATGGGTTTAATGTAAGTGTCCTATATGAAATACCTAGTGGGAAAGGATGTGATCACCTAAATGTTTATGTTTTTTTTACTTTACCTTTGTTCTGATGTTTTTAGATTTGGGTCATGGACTATCTTTGCTCATGAATTTTTGAAAACCCTAGTTTTTCATCTTCATGGTGATCATGGGGAAAAATGGGTTAGTAGGCACATAATGTTAAGTTGACCCCAAATACCCTTTTGTTAGTGAGAACTACCTACATAGATAATACCTTGAAGAGGACCTCAAACTAATGTATTTATCTCCAACATGTTGGCTTGTTTTTGAGTCATACAATGTGTAAAAATCATGTACAATAGTGACCTACCTTGTAACTTGGTATAATTATCTTTGGGGATATGCCTTTAGTACTTTAGACCTGTATATGTGATTTTCCTATGACTAGTATGAAAATAGGGAAGTTTTGTTCAATTTAATGCCTGATAGGATGATTTTGGTAAGTGACCCTAGTTTCTCTTTGTATTTTCTAGGTTTGTTCTATGTGGTAAATGAATGATGGTTGATCTTGTATTTATGTCAATCCCTTTGGATAAATAAATCACATTAAAGCACTTAGGTTGATAATTAAGATACTTTTCATTTGAAAAATAGATGAATTCAGGTCATTAGACACTTGAGTTAGGTTAGGACACTAACATCAATGCTAATGTCTATCTCAAATGTTAGTGTCTAAGGAGTAATAAAGTAGGTACAGGCTCATAACTTGAAGCAGTGGAAGATAATTATATTTTCAAAATTTTGGGCAAGATAGAGGGCCTGGGTCATCAACATAAGACTTGTTAGACTAAAAAATAGGATAAATGGGCATAATAAATAATAAATTCAAGACTTGTGGAAGTGAAAAGGTCTAGAATTGAGAGAAATAATCAAGGTCTAAGTATTCTAAGTGTACAATACTAAGGTGCTATATAATCCATAAACATTGTCTACATTTTCCCCATTTAATCTAGTAATGAAGTTTATAGTTTAAAGGAAAGGAATGCATACCTAGGTGTATATAACACACATTCTCTTTATGTGTGCCCAACTTTAGTGCTTTAATAATGACTAACTTGAAACCAAAATCATTTTATGGTATATAATAAATGCATATAATCTAGAATTGAAATTACTTGAAATATATTAAAATTAAAAGAAAAAGGCTTAGGAGTACACGTGTGTTGATGTAACTACCTTACCTATTAAAAATTTTATTTAAAAGAAATGTATCATTATAAGTCTATGAAACTGATATTAGGATAAACATAGATAAATCTTGAAAGTACATATATCCAAGTATATGTGTGTGTGTGTGTGTATAGAGAGAGAGAGAGAGAGAGAGAGAGAGAGAGAGAGAGAGAGAGAGAGAGAGAGAGAGAGAGAGATGCCCCCAACCTTGGAGTAAAAATGAGTTATAACTTGGTAGTTGATATTATTTAAACCATGCAACCCAATGATATTTATAATCTAGTGAGGTGAGATGATACAATCAAGTACAACCTATTATTTAATCACCTAAACCATACCAAAAAGCAAACCAACTACTGTAGTAGACTAGCTTAATAAAGTTTGTAAAAGTCTAACCAAGGTAATAGTACATAAAAGAGTTTTGGAATCTAAAATTGATTTGGATTTTGTAATATTATGTATAAATTTCATAAAATATGGACCTTATATATGTTTCATATGTATAACAATGGTTTCAATTTATAGAATTCTACCGTAACTATGAATCTAAATCATATAACTATGTGCTTTGGCCAATTCAAAAATTTGTGTAAGTGTGGGGAACATGCTTCAAAAACATGCCCCCACTAAATCTAAAATGTTTTACAAGTGTAGAGAAAATGCCTCTATGAAATGCCCTTAATAATATTCCCCCTCCCTTTTATGTGAGGGAAAGATAGGAACTAGTAGTTACCTCACCTAAAAAGGATAAGATAATTTTATTATCTATGAATGTAACCATGTCACATATAAAAGGAACATATATATGTAGATATATCATTGAATCAGATAGAGCCAATGTGATAATATGAAGTCTTTAGATTCATGATAAGGATCATGGAAATGAATAGATAGTAATATTTCAAGATCAATAATTAAATCCATCACACACATAAAAACACTCAAAATTAAGTCAAAAGTTAATGGTCCAAGGAGACTAAAAATAAGGGGCATATTCAAACATCAAAAATCAAAGGGACATGACTTAGTCAAATATACTCAGAAATAAATATGACATATTCAAAATGTCCATATAATAAATAGTGACATATGCAAATATTAATGAAATCATATGGAGGCATGAGGAATGCAAGTAAAGGAGCATATTTGAATGCTTGAATAAGGAAAGATAATAATAAGACAAGACACTTAAGTGAGTACTTAAATTAAAGAATAAGCAACCAACATTAACATGCCATATTATCCCATGGATCCAATGTGTTAGGAAAAAATGTCAAGTTTAAATCATATTAAGTAGCCTATGTAAAATTTAATCATAGATAAAGGGATGTGTAAGTACACATGTAAGCTTAAATATGATACTAAATTGTGATCATTGAACCATAGAAACTATGTTTATCAAGATCAAATAAGTGGATGCCACTAATGTCTGTATGACATGAGTAGAGGGAAGGCCTAACGTACAAAATAGGAATAGATCATGTATTATGTATGTTTGTATCACACTAAAAAAAAAGTGTATGTAAAAGTCACTAAGTATACAATCCATGAAAATGAAACTAACAAATATATTCCAATGAGTTAATAGAACATGTAGGTGTCAAACACATTTTTGTATTTTTGGATGTTTTTTATTTTTTGGGTATTTGGAATGTTTGAAAAGTAAATATCATCTTATGATGCCATCAAATGGATGGTTATATTATCTTCCCATTGTGAACCTAACATAATAATCTTGTGATGCTATAAAGGTGATTGTATATGTTCAATATCTATCAATGTAGTATCGATCATGCTCTATTCATGTAAAATGGGACTATGTGGTCATGAAGCAATAGGAGTAATAAGAGTATGGGTTCATGGAACCCATCATTGAGTGTTATATGGTTTCTTAGAATAATTTTAATAGGAACATGTGTAGGTGATCTAGATATCTAAACATGGTGAACAATAGATGGGTATTTTATAGAATCAACTATATGTCTATGATGTAATGGTCTCTCAAGTAATATCTACCTAGTAAAGGGGATTGTATGTTTCTTACTCTTTTGTAATGAATTATTCTTACTAGGATTGGTAATTAACTATCTAGATATAAATTTTTCTTGTTTAAGAGGATGCTCATATAAAATTTTGGAAAATGTAACCACCTAAGTGGCATGAATGTATTTAACACACCCATGCACTGTAGAAGATACTATTTAAAGTGTATGGAACCAAGTTCTTCCTAATAACATATCAAATATACTTGTGGAAGGTATAACTAAAAAATTTAGTAACCACATGTAAAATATTGACATATAAAAGTAGGTCAATCTCACTAAAAACCTTCTAAGAGTTCCCATTTAATTATCTAATTGGTATATTATAAGGATTAAAATCATGATGAGTATAACCAAGTACGTAAGTAATGTCATGGTATAAAAGTTCTCGCTTTCACCATTATTAATCATAACCTTCTATATAGGGCATTTATGAAGGTATGATTAAATGAATAAAGAATTAAGATTAGAGTCATCATCATTAATCTCCCTATCATCAAAATCAATAGAGTTTATTTTAACCATAAGAGGTATATGTCATGTGTAAGTACCAATAATCCCATCTAATGTGTGCCCATAATGTGATAGAGGAGGATGTGCATTATATGCCATTTACACATTTAGTTGTTTCTTAGAATTGTCTTTTTATATTTTTGGTGATCACCATGTTGCTAAAAAAATTCATTTATAGGATCCCAAAATGAATATTTTGGTCATAAATAATATCTTGTATTTTGTGCTTCAATGTACATAATTTGCTTGTAGAATGCTTGTTGATAAATTTTACCACGATTTGTCAAGGTTGCTTATGTGAAAGTTTTCAAGTTGAATCCATTAATGGATAGAATATTAAAAAAGATATATAAAAATTATAAATACTTCATCAATACAAAACCATTATTATAAATATATTATAGGTCCAATTTTTGATAGAGGTTTCTTATATTCCTGTAACTAGCTAGTTGTAAGCTAGTGAGGGCAGTGTTCAAATGATTGATACATGAAGCACCATAATATTTGGTTTAAATGATATCAATGTAATATTTGGGAACTTATTATCTCAATATTATATTCATTTTTTTATGTTATAGGTTATTAACTTTATGAATAATCGTTAAGGAAAGGTGCTCTTAAAACCTTCTCAAACCCTAATAGCTCAGTTTTAGGAGATGTGATTATATTTTTGAGTTATTTGATGAAAAAATAAAGTGGTCTGAGATATAATTTGGAATAAACAACCTTAATACACCTTATTAAATATTTTTTTAAATAAAAATAATGGATAAAGGTAAAGGTACAGGATGCAGGGTTTCAAGCATGTAAGAGAGACAAACAAAAAAGGAATTTTTAAGAGGTTTACGAAGTTGTTTAAGTTTATGAAATGGTTGTAATTATTATAAGGATTATTAAATGTAATAATTAAAAAACAATTATGTATTTAATCTTCATAAAAATCAATAAAATGGAAAAACTTAGACCTACAAGCATTCATAAATGAAATTGTGCAAGCTAGGAAACACCAAAAAGTGCATACTTTTAATTTTATTAAATGAAATATCTTAAAATATTAAATTTAAGTATTTTTTATTTAATTTAATTTTTAAAATTATTTTAATGTACATAATACACCTGAGGATATATAAATTGGTAAAACATACGTTTGTTCATGAAGGAAATCAAGTTTTTTCAATATTTTTCTCATAAATAGAGTTAGAAATGAGTGTTTCACATCCTTACAATGTAAAAAATTATTTTAGAGTTTTTATAATTAATTTAAAGTTTTTAATCCAATATAATTTAATGAAAAACAATTTAGTATAGGCTTATATCAAATAAAAACATCTCCAGGTCACCCTATAGGCAACAAGCAAACACTTTTTTTTTAATTTTGTTTTGAGAGTTTGGTGAAGATTTTTAAAGAGTTTAAAAATTTTATGGGTATTAAGCATTTATAAATATAAAATTATCATATTAAGAGTCTATTTTGATGCCTATAACTCACTTTAGACCCCCAAATCTAAATCAAGGTTTATTGAGGTCTAAAGAGCACAAAATGGCATTTTTGGAAGTTGTACATGAAATTTTGAGATAAATTTCTTTGAAGGTCTGCGACACCATGGTGAAGATGTTTAAAAAATATTTACACTCCTTATATGTTAAAATAATTCAAATTAATCAAGTTATATGTTCTCATGGTGTATTTAAGAAGCTTGTCAAATTGGAGAAGATGTACACTTCCAAGAAGAACTAGTATGAAGAATTATTATTGTCATGATCAAATTCAATCTTATCAGGATATTTAATTAATTTTTTTAAAAACATAAAAATAAAATCTATTAAATTTTACTCTAAATTTGATAATAATACAATTCATAGGATAAATCAATTCATTAAAACCCTCAATAAGCTTGCCTAGTCAAACCCATGTTCTCTTTTCTAAGTGAAGATCAAGAAGAGTTTAAGTGTTTGTTTTCAAAAATGGACTCAAGGTTGGAACGAGAGTTCAATAGAATAAACATGCAATTTATCTCTCTTAATTCATCTCCATTGGATATAATTTTATAAAATTTCAATTCAAACTCCAAGATGCATGCAAGGTAACGGATGCCAAACTCCAAGATGCATGCAAGGTAACTGAAGTCAAACTCCAAGATGCATGCAAAGTAACTAAAGTAAAAATACAAGATTAATTAAAGGTAAATGAATTAAAAATATAATATTCAAGGAATATAACTAAATTAAAACTTAAATATTCATGCAATATCAAAATGAGTTAAGTACAAGATCAAAAGGAGTTTAATGCAAGATCAAGAGGAGTTAACTAAAGATGATCAAGATCTCTTTAAGATTGAAGACCATGAATGCATGATAGAACTTTCAAATTTTTAAAATATATATCTCTCCTACTATTCAATAATCTAATAAAATATGTTGAAAGTCAAAATATACTATGTTAGGATTTGAATTTTGGTAGTGGACTTCAAGGTCAAGTTGGTAGTGGAATTGAGGTAAGAGTGAACTATGACTAGGATGATGAATCATCCCTAGTGTAGGGCTGATTTGTATCCTCTATCCTTTCTTATATTCTATATATGTATTTTAATTTTTGAAATTTTATGATCAGATTATGATTTTGGCTTAAAAAATCTCTACCAAAGGCTTTATTACATCACCTTTGAAGCAATAAAGTGTTGATTTTCCCTCCATTTTCAAGCTATTCATGAAGTGTGTGTCTTGTGTTCATTGATGTAACTTATTGAATGATTTTTTTTATATGTTTATGTCTAAAATTTTCAAATTTATACATAAATTTTGAATTATTTTAAGTCATATAAAGTGTCCAAGTCTAAATTCTACTAATTTGGAAGTGAATTAAACCATTATTCATTCCTTCCAAGATAGTGTGAGTGTTTGTCAAGACCTATGTGTGAAATAATGATGCAAGAGTCATTTTATGAAGATGAATTAAATTTGTGAAAGTTATTTATGTTTCCAAGTGTGTAAATTATAGTCATAATTGACCTTAATATTGGTCCATCACCCCAATTTTTAGTTTTCATTTTAGTTTTCAGCTTGAGCATTACTCTTTCCCCCCTTTTCCTAATACAGATATCACAAAATTAAAGAGTTTAAAGATAAGTAAGTAAGTGTAACAAAGGGAAATATCTATTAATATATAGATTATCTCCAATATAAGGTCACCCACACCTTTTATAGTTTACATTATGTCAAGAAGAGTGAGAACATACACACATTCTTGCAAGGGTACACTTCTGAGTGATATCAATGCTCTAGTCCTTGATGATAATAACAATAAGCATTCACATAATATAATTTGGGTATAGGTTTAATAATATAAATGTTTATAGTATGATGGATATATATAAGATGACACTCTATTAACTTCAGGAGTAATAAAGCTAGGGACTTAGGCAAACATGAAACTTATCTCCTTGGTGCATTAGATAAGATCAATTGATTAGGCTATTATGAAACTATGTTAATTATGGTGGTTGTTTCATTTTTAGTATAAATAGGTTTTAAATTATAACTTGGTTTAATTTTAAATTTGTTACTATATGTAGATGTGTATGGTGTGTTGTCTACATACATGAGCTTATTCATTGAATTAATCTTCATTTAATGATCCCATACTACATGACATAACTCATCAAAAGATTTGAACTTCTTAAAAACAATGGAATCATATAAAGGAAAAAATAAAATTTTATTGAATATGTCTTGTAACTCCTTATCTTCCATAATATTAGCCAGTTTAGATATCATTATCTTATATCTCAAGACATATTCATTGATAGGTTCATTAGTTCCTTGTTTGATTCTCATAATTTGAGTATATGAAACCTTTTCATAAATATTAATAGAAAAGTGCATTAAAATTTGGTTTTTAATATGTTTGAATTCTTTCATGTATTGGAAAGGCAAATCATAGAACCACATCAAAGAATAGTGCTTGAGGCTTCTTTGGAATAATTTGGTCAAAATATTATCATTGAAGGAATAGTCAAGGAATTCCACATAAAGTGATCAAATAATCTATTAAAGATCACCCTTTCCATCATAAAATGGAAACTTAGGTGAAAAAAATTGGTTGGCAAAGGGTACAAAGAGATATCAAGTGAAATAGGGTTATGGAACACATATTTAAAATCAATAGAAAGATTGGATTTTAAAGCATTTTTTTCAATGTTTGTAACCTTGTCCTCTAAGGTCTTTATAACTTGAAGGACTATTTGAAATTTAGACCTAGTAGGGTTTAGATTATTAAGTTGAATAACCACCAAGGGGGATGTAAACATGGTTTGTAGTGATAGACATTAAAACTGGTATTTGTGTTGAAATAATTTGGAACTCCGTGGTAGATTTAATACTAGTAGTTTCTAGGAACAAAGGTTTAAACACATAACCCATGCCCCCACTAGATGTATTATGTTGTAATGTGTGCGGGGAGGGATGTTTCAACTATAGTTTTTAAAAAATTTTGTTTCTATTATAGTTCTTAGGATATCATCAATATTTTTAGGTTTTTCTCAAATACAGTCATGCAATAAGGCAATTGGTTGCACTTGATTGTGGTCTATTTGATCATATTCATTTGTTTCATGGTTTTCATTATTAGAATATTCTTCCATGATAACCCTATTAATATGTTTTTAATTTTCAACATGGGTATCATCATGATCAAATGTATGAGATCCCTTATTGGTTTGAGATATCTTATATGGTGAGAGGAGAAGCTCAATCTATTTAATAGGCACACCTAATAATCTATGGTTATGCCTAGGTTGCATATAAAATAATAGTAATAAATGAAAATGTATAGAAATATAAATCTATAGCTAGATTAAAACCCTAGCAATCATAAATAAAATTTTTATGAATTGGGTTCACTAAATGTTTAACCCTAAAATGAATCTTAGATCCCTAAAGTGGAATAAATATGGTTAAGAATATAGAAATGATAATTCACAAGGGTGATAATTACATCTATAATAGCTAATTGGGTGATAAATGCAGATATAAACATACACTAAATTTATTATGCTAAGAATAGACTAAATAGAAAAAATACAAGTTATGCATGGAAGTGACAAATAAGCAATATACTTAGCTGGCTTTAATTCTAACATAGTGAGATATATAGAAAAAGTAGAAATCATGATAAAATATGATTATATAATAGTTTTCAAATTCTAGATCTGACTCTTTTGGAGCTTTAAACACTAATTTCAACCTTGAATGGTTTCATCAACACTAATATCTAAATTTTATGTTCCCAATATAGACTACCTACTAGAAAAGGATGAAAACACCTAGATACTTGTAAGTTTTATTTTGAATTCACTATGGTACATTAAAATTTGGGTCATGGACTGTCACTCCTTATGAATTTGAAAAAAACTTATTTCATCATCTTCATGGTGACCTTAGGTAAAAAATGTTAGTGGTCACATGGTGTTGAGTTAACCCAAAAGACCCCTTTATGAGTGAGCACTACCTACATAGCCAATACTTTGACAAGGGTTCTAGATCTATGTATTTATCCCTTGTGTTGGATAGTGTATGAATCACATAATGTGTGAAAACAAAGTTCAATTATGACCTATCTTATAACTTAGAAAATATATCTCTTGGGATACTTCTTCAGTACTTAAGACCCATAGATGTGTTTTTCATATGACTGGTATGGAAATAAGGAATCTTTATTCAATAAAATGTTTGATAGAGATTTTTTGATAAGTTATCTTGGTCATCTATAGGTATGTGCTAGGTGGTGCATGAATGAGGGTTGACCATGTATTTATATCAATCCCTTTGTAGAAGTAACTCACATTAAATAACTTAGGCTCACCATTAGGATATGTTTCATTTGCAAAATAGATGACTTTAGGGAACTAGACACTTGCATCAGGTTAGGACACTAACTTTGATGTTAGGTCTATCCTAGACATTAGTGTCTAAGGAGAATTAAAATTTGTATAGTCTCAAAACTTTTAGGAGTGAATAATAAGTACATTTTAAGTATTTTGAGATAGATAAAAGGCCTAGGTCATCAACATAATATTGGTCAAACTAAGATGTAGGCCAAAGGGGAAAAATATAGAATAGATGTGAGACTTGTGGAAGTGGGGAAAGGTATATAACTTAGAAAAATAACCAAGGTCTAAGTTTTCTAAGTGTACAAGACTAAGGTTCTATATAATCCATAAATATCATCTGTAATTGTGTACTATGTGATTTACTGTGAATATATGCACTACTTATTTTTATTATATTTTAAAGATTCTAACCAAATATTAATCCTTAAATCACAATAGTCTAACAAAAGTTAACCTTTATCAATATAATATATCTATAACCAACAACTTTAGATTTTATTTCAATAAGGATGCATCTCATAAGATTTATGGAAGTTGATTTTTTTGTCTTTTATGTGTGAAAGGTTCTTGATAATTAGCTCATCATAAGAATGAGTGTAGATACTAGAAAACCACAAGGTTTTAGTCATCATAAATCACCCCTTAGACCCCTTATCCCTTAGCCCCCTTGGGATACAATTAATTATTAAAATCCTTTAACATAACCATTTACCCTCTTTTGGGTAATTTAATTAAGTTAATTAGTTTAAAAAGGCCTATTTACACCTCCCCACCCAAACCCATGGCTAACTAATTGATACCTAGCCTAAGGACTTTTTCCCACCTAGACATTTATTACCTCAACCTTCTAAGACTTCTTCCACATGCATCCCAATGAGGCCTTTATTAACCTTGGACAATTTTCATTAGTTTTAATAAACATCCTTAAGTTTAAATAGCCAAAATTAACAAGTTTTGACTATTTTTGTCTGATCAATAACAATCATCCCTTGATTGGCACCAATTGACTAGGACCAATGATGGTTACTTAATGTAACCCAAAATCCTTGCCTCAAGAAGTTTGAATTTATATTTTGTTTAAGAAACTCAGACTCTCAGGTGAATCAAAGATCTCAAGTGAACCATCAACTATATCAAAGACATTCAAGAGATTCAATAACTCATCATGAAGAGCCAAAGTAATATTAATTTACCTACATTACTCTATGATCCCACATAGCTTGTAATCAACCTCAAAATTCTTTTGAGCTTGCAAAATCCAAAGCTAAGTATCTACACTTTTATCAGGTTTAGTAGTTAGTTTCAATTATTTCATTGCTTGTATTTATTTCATCTTCCAACATTCCATTATTTGTATTGGATTTATGTAATTCCAAGCACTTTACCTCTCACCAAATCATCCCCAGACCATTCCCAATCACTTGACCATCCAAATCCTAAGTTTGACACTTTTGAGAATTTACTTTGCTCTTGTGACCAACACCCAACCCCAAAAACACCTCATAAATCCTTCCTACAACTCATCCAAACATCCTTTTGTCCAAACACAATATTTATATGAATCAAAATCAATTATCTTTGATTATAATTGATCATATATTGACTTAAGATAGTTTCCTTAACTAGTACTAGTTGAACAGTGACCATCGATGGTCAATGTGTGTTTTATTTTCTCAAAACAATAAGCAATTTTCACCTATTTGCCAACACCCAAATTTTGATTTCTATGTTTTTATTACATCACAGAGGTTAGAACTATTTTTTGAAGTAGGTTTGAATATTTTATCACTAGTTTTTATCAATTTATTTCTATTTTAAGTAAAATCTCTTAATTTATCTTCAAAATCATCTCTTACATTGATTTTTAGTACTTTATTTAATTTCATGCAAGCACCTATTTACATTTATCATAATTTAATTATCTTAAAGAGTGGATTGATAGACTATAGGGAAGTCTAGTGCTTCTTGGATCTAGCTCACACTAAGTAATCCACTTATTTATATCACTAATACACCTTTTTCTAGTTGTTTCCTTATCTACAGGTCATCCTCCCAAGCCAAAGAGGAGTATCTACAATCTACTAGGTTATAGAGCACACTACATCCAAGTTATTATTAACTCACCCTTATTTAAATTTTAACTCTCTTCCCAAAAGGAAAATAAACAAAAAAAATAGTGAAACATTTTGGCATACACAGTGGGACCCTTAAGCTTTTTCTTGGGTTGTTATTTGTTTATGACATTTAGTTGCATTAGTGAAATTTTCATCTATTTGAAAATTTCATTTCTATAAATTAAATGTTCTTTACTTCATTCTTGAATTAAAAATCTTAGTTTTGATTTCTTCTTTTCCAAAAACAAGTTTTAGTCTTTCTTTGTATTCTTAGAAAAGGTTAAAATTTTCATTTTCCTTTCACTTATAGAAATCAAAAGCACTCATCTTAGGATTAGGATTTTCATATTCATACCACATTTAGTTACATCTTAGTTATTCCTGTATTCATTAAAAATAAATCATAATTTTCCTTTGGGTTTAAAAATAAATTGCATACATTGCTTTCTTGCTTGTTTAGTTCACATAGTTTAAATTAAATAGTGAAATTAATCATAAAAAGTCACTTCTTATCATACACAATACTAAACCATGCATTCAAATCAAACATAAAAAATTGACATAAGGCTTGAGTAGGATTTCATTGCCTAGTGGTAAACCTTTCCATTGGCTATCCCACTTGGACTTCACTACCAAGGGGAGAAACCAAAACTCAGTTCATTAGCTGAGTATCATCTCTAGCAATTTGGTATTTTTTGGCTAAGCACCTGACAACCTTATCACTGTAGTGTGTGAAGTGAGGGGGTAGGCCCAAACATCAAGCCATGTAACTAATAATAATATATAGTTTGAGAGCCTTTAACAACCTGAAACCATCTTTAGACATCTTTATCTAGTTCCTACTCTATAATTCCAAGTTGAGTCTAATAAAATTCTTAAAAACTGAGGCATAATCCCAAAGAGAGAAAAATTATTCTAGGCCTTAAAATTACTCTTAGTGTATGTTTATTTTCCTTGAATATTTTATTTTATTTTCTTCTCTTTTGAGTGTTTGAGATTGCTTTCACCTTTTTTCATATTTATTTTCATGGTTTTGACAAGATAACAACTTAAAAACTAGGAAAACTAATATCCACCTTCCAACCACCCATATTCTTATTCTTCATCCATGGATTACATCACAAATTCAAAAAGTTCCCCCCATCCATCTAAAAGTCCAAGTATACCTCAAATAGTTTCCCAAGGAGATATGGATTTCATCATCCTTCTTGATAACAATATTATATCTCTCCAACACTACCTTATCACCATGGCTCACCATACCTCTACTTTGGTTCCTTTCATTGAGCCACCCTATCATATGCCACCTTACCTTAAGGGTAGAACCTCTATTGCCTCTATCGACATGTAACCTTTGGTGACCCAAGCCTCTTCCTACACCAATAACCCTTCCAACACCACCACCCAATACCAATCCATTCCACCAACCAATACCCAAACACCTTCTACCCCAACCAAAAACCCTTCCAATGTAGGAACAACCTAACCTTTAATAACCCATACACCAATTACTATTAGAGTACCTTCCATTGGTATTGCTACCCTAACAGTTGTAATTTACAACCCACCAATTTCCACCCCTTTCAAAAATTTGGTAATTTCCATACTTTATATGCTCTCACCTATTATCACTAAGGTCACTACCCACCTTCAAACCACTAATCTAATTATGCCTCTTACCAAACCAATGTATATTTCACCAAACCTAAGGTGTGTTCCAAACTAACAAGTGTAAATTCTTCCACCTTATTCCAAACCTTCCATGCCCACTTACCAATATGTGGTTTCTTCTTAACCTTCCATGCCAAATTACCAATACGTGTCATTTTTTCCAATCCTCTACTAGTTACCCATATGTGGTACCTTCACAACCCCAACATAATATACCTTACAATTATGCAGGTATACAACCATAAATTGATCTTATCAATATGTTGATGGAAAAGATGACCAATCTATAGTAATATATTTTTGGTTCCCATAACATCTGTCATACAACCAAATTTTCAATGAGCCAATCCACCCATCTATCCCAATTTGACCATACCCTGCATAGTGGGAACTTCCAAAAAAATTTAAGTTTAAAATAAAAAAAGATCCCCAAAAACATCTTAGAGTGTTTAGGCATTAATTAAATTTTATTTCTTATGATTACACTCTCCTTATCTATATTTTCCCCATGCCCTTAGTTGGTCTGACATTAGATTGATATAGTACTATTACTAAGCACTCTCTCTTATCTTTTGTCTAACTAGCCCAAACTTTATTAGATCATTTCTCTATAAATAGTTTTTTGAGTGTGGATCCCTTTGGGGATATCAAATGACTTTATGAGAATATTTTGTGGGCCTAGAGAGCTCTATAGATGTGGGGAGTGTAGTTTTTCCTACTCCACCTTTTGTGAAACCTTGTTCCATATATGAGTGGAATATTCCTTATATTTTCTAATTTATATGTTTCCATATTTTTTGAATTAGTTTTTAGATTCATTTTCCCATTTTTACTTCCTTGATCTTAGGGAGCTAGTTGTTTTTTTGAAAATGGGATGCCTTTCTTGTTATAAGGAGTTGGTTGTGATCACATGGTGGTGGTAAATGTGCCCTTGAAAGGTGGAGACCCAATCTTGGCATGTTATTTCATGGATGGGATTTTGGATGAGTTTTATTATGTGGATTAGGGTTATCACATGTATTATAATGCTTATCTTTGATAATTATTTCACATTTATCCTCCTTTTATGGATTTTCCTTAATTATATATATATATATATAGGGTGTGATGTGGCCTTTAGAGGTTGATGTTTTATTTAAAGGGTGTGGCTTTGAGGATAAAATTCAAAGTATAGGTGTTTTCAAAAGTTTAGGTTTTCATTATAGGGTGTGATTTAGTAACTTTTGAGATAGAACATTGTGCAAGTGTAGGTGAAAGTGCAATATTTTTGTGCAATATTTTATACAAGAGATTTTTATCTCTCTGTGAGTGTTCATTATAATCTTATTTTAGATTATTATTTTATTTTAGAACTTTCTTGGTGTATGTATCCCACATTGGGTGAACCATGTTATATTTGTGTTGTGTGATTGATTCTTGTTATATTCATTTTAATTCTTTCATTATATCTATGATTTGAGAAATGTTTCTATAATGCATGTTATTGCATAAGTTAGATCTGATTTATGGTTATATTAAATATAATTTAAAAGTTTTTTAATTCCTAACATATTTCTAAGAAATTTTCTATGACCAACCTCTATTCCATCAGGGAATTCGAGGATGAGACAATTGCCAACTTTGTGGCCCATTGGAGAAGTTTGATTAACTAACTCTACTTTTGTTTTCCCCAACCCAAGTTGATTGATATTTTCTCTAAATATTGTGCCAATCATATCTCATCAACCTTATAGGTTCAAAAATTTTGAACCTTTGATGAGGCATTCACCATGGATCAAAATTTGGAGATTAGAGCTATTGATAATGGAAAGCTTAAATTGAGGAACAAAAATTCTAGTTTCAAATCAAATGAAGCTTCTTAATTTAAAACCACCAACCATACCAACACCAATACCAAATCTAAAGGAACCACAAATGTATTTTTATTTAAAACAACTCTTCTTCTGACTATCAACCAACCAACTTCTTTCACCTCATCCAACAAAAATGCCAAAAATCAAAACCACTATGTCCAAAAACAATATACTCTACTAGGGGAGTTATATGATTTAGGTTTGGAAAAGTTTTTGAAGGCTTCTTCATATAACTTCCTCCCATGAAACCACCCTAGAAATTCAATTACTCTTGTCTTATACCTAGTTAGTGTAAGGAAAATGATTTGTGTGTCTTCCACCATGCCATTGGACATGATGTTATTAGATGTAATAAATTCAAAAAAAATGTCCAATATTTGATTGATAAGGGATAACTTGTGATGCAGGATCTGAATGCACCCCCAAATTAGTCACTTGACATTTTTAGACAACCATTCCCCAATGATTCACCTTATATGAATAATGAAAATAACCATGTAGAATCTTCTCACAAGCATGAGGTCCACACAGTTGATGTAGTACTTGGTGAACTAATTATTAATGAATCCATGCCCCAAACTACCACCTCTTCTCCAATTATTAAGGTAGTGGAGTCACCTATCATTCCTTTGTAAAATGAAACAATGGAAGCAACTATCATCCCTTCTCCACTTATTGAGCTAGTGGAGTCACCAACCTCTCCTTTGGAAAGCATAACAAAGGAGGAAACTATTAATTGCATCCCTTTTTATTCCATAATAGAGCTATCCACCCTTCCTTTATAAAGTATTCATAAGAAAAATATTGATTCACCTACCCCTTATATGGAAGAATCATCCACCAAAGCCTTATAACCTTTGATAGAGGAAAATGAGAACATGGATGTCATTTTTGGTCTATCCTTTGGGTCCAACATAGAAGGAACTAAATCCATATATAAGCCCATTTATAGGTTGGTCCAAAATTTAGAGTTTCTATCCCAACCAAAACTTGATTGGGCCAAATTTTGGCATCACCTTCAACTCTGTTATCCAAATAATAAGGAATCATCAACCTCACCCTTGTCTACCCAACCTTCTACTTCCACTAGTGAATCCTCCATCACCCAAAACAAACCAATGGAAGTCTCCACCTCCCAAAACTTAGATAAACCATCCAATCCAACTCCCTCCAAAACAAACAAAGTACCTTCCACTATCCCCATAAATCTCATAAATAACCTAGGTGTGAACCCCACTCATAATATTTCCCATCCTCCATTAAAATTTTATTTAACACCATCAAACCCACCTAAGAAACCACAAGTCAAACTAAACAAGAAAGTAAAACCATCTAGGATTCCCAAATCCAAAGCCTTACCTATCATTTCCACTTTACCTTCCATTTTAGGTCTGCATCCCTATTCCATCTTAGGACCTCAACCTTCCACCTTGATTAAAAAACCAAGTCTCATAAATAAATCCCAAACCTAACCTCCACTTCTAGATATACCTTTGCTTCTAGCTACACCTCTACCTATTCTTTCCACACCTTCTACCTCTAGATCATCCACTACCAAGCCTTCTAATTTCAAACCTTATACTTCCAAGACTTCTATTTATAATAATTCTACTTTGAAACCATATAATTCTATGTCTTTAGCTTCCAAATCATCTACCCCAAAAATACCCACCAAGAACATTCCACCATCTAAAGATCCTATTGACAAGCCTACCCATAAGAAGGTTTCCACCTCAGCTATCAAAGCCAAAACATCCACTCCATTTTCACCTTTTCTATATTCATATTATATCATATTTCAAAGTTTTATCCAAGATTTCTACTTGGTCTTTCCTCTTATCAATCCATTGGATCCCCTTAGTTTTAATGCATCTTGGTGTAATGACAATCTAATTTTCTCATATCATAGGATGCTTAGGCATGATGCGGAGAAATATAAAGCTCTCTAAGTCATAGTCCACAAAATATGTGATGAGGATGACTTATTGATAAGATAACATCCCATGATCCCACCACCAAGCCAATATCTAAGATAAACTACCCCAAACCTACCTACCCCCATACTCTCATCTAAGAGTAATGAGGAAATGAAGTAGTCCACTAGTCTAAGTCCTTTTCTAATCCATACCATTCATGTGGTAACTTAATCAAAATCCCAAAAAAAGGATAAATGGAAAAGAAAGGTGTCCATCCCATGGACATACCCTTCTTCAACCACCACAACACCTAACCAAGCTCAAAAACCTTCACCCAAGCCTAAGATTTTTATCTTAGGAGTACCCCAACCCAACCATATTGAGTCAATACAAAGGGTAGTTATAAAACAACTTCATTAAACACCTATGAAGATGAATTTATATAAGCTAATCAATACATCACCTCATTACCATCAAGCCATGATGGAGGACTTGTAGTCCATAGAGGTTTAGCTTAAAAATATACAACCTTTAACATCCTTCATCAAAGCCCTTCATCTTTCCATCCTCATCACCTTCAAGGATTCAAAGATACTCCCTATTCATCTGGATGATCTAAATCCTCCCCTTTTGGTTACTACATACATCAAAAAAACCCATGAAAATATATTACTTATGGAGAAGCTAACATTAACATTATTTCTTCCCATGCATATGACCAATTAAAACTATCAGAGAACATCATGTCAAAAACTACAGTGGTACTTTGATCCTTCAATGATACCATGCCTACAACCTTAGGGATAGTCATCCTTCATGTTAATTTAGGACCTCACACTCTTCTTGAGCTCTTCTACATGGTAGAAGGTGATTTCCAATATATTTTTTTACTTAGACACCCTTGGTTCCATACCATACTAGCTGATCCTAGTCCTTTCAAGTCATGCAATATAACTTACCAACCCAATGATGTTCTCCTCCTTCCATCAACTAAGCTTTCACCAACCAAAGATGAATCCTCTTCTTCTTCCATCAACCAATTTTTCAATAGATCATCCATACCTTCCACCCAAATACCCATGAAGGACCCTTTGAAATCAACATTCTAACTTCTCTCACTTGGGGAGTATCACCTGTTGACCTTTGATGCCTTCCTTACTCGCCAAGAGTGTGGGAATCTTGCCTAATAGCTTAGCTATGATTCTAATATTAGAACCATTTTTCCCTTTATACCTCCCAATTTCTAAACTATTTTTTTTGATGGGGGACTTGATTTACCAATTTCCACCTCCACTACCTCATTTTCTCCTAAACTATTCACCTTCAATTTATCCTACCTGGATAAACTGGAGTTTGTCAAGACATACCTCCATAGGTGTGATTGGAAGGGATTAAGTCTAGGTTGTATTATCATGGAACAAACAATTTAATACCATGTAAAACCCAAAAACCTCATGAATGATTTGGTCTTAGATTCATTCCACCATAAGAGCTAACCAATCCACTCACCATCACTATCATTGAGGAGTAAATTCCATCCTTGCCAACCCATTCTCCTTCAAAATAAGAAGATATTGATGTCATTCCATCTAATGTTTTTTTTATGAACATGAATATTTTGGGACACTTGAATTATAAAAAGGATGGGGAGACCATGACCATTCCTTTGACTCATCTTGAGATGGTAGAAAATGATTCTCCTTCCATTAATATTATTCAGTCTCAAGATGATTATTCCCTTTTCACCTATCTTGGTGCTGATAATTCTTATATTAATAAATACCTTCCCCTTGATATTTAAAACATGTTAAAGGAAGATAATATTTATGTTAACTTGGGTAATTAGGATATCCTTCACACTATAAAAATTGGCCAATCCTTAGATTCCTTAGAGTGTCAGGATTTCTCTTCCTTTCTACAATATCATAGAATATCATTTGTTTGGTCTTACAGTGACATGACAAGGATCAACCCCACCATATTAATCCATAAAATCATTAGCAACCTTGATTCTAAGCCTATTAGGCAAAATTTTCATAATATGCACCCTTGTATAGCCCTTATTATCAAAGAAGATCTCAAGTGCCTCTTATCCATTAATTTCATCGAACCAATTGACTATCCCCAATGAGTCTGGAATGTTGTTCCTATCACCAAAGTGATAGGGAGACTTTTAATTTTCATGTAATTTAATGATTTTAAACTTTATTTTATAAAATATGAACTACCTTTACCAAGCATTGACCATCTTGTTGATCATATAGATAGCCATGAAATGCTATCCCTAATAGATAGGTTTTTAGGCTATAATTAGATCTTAATTACCCCTAAAGATTAACATAAAACTACCTTTATCACCCCATGGGAAACCTTATACTATAGGGTCATGCCTTTTAGTTTGAATAACATTGGTGTAACCTACCAATGTGACATGACCTATATCTTTCATGACCTTATTCATAAAACCATATAGGACTACATCAATGACATCTTTAGAAAGTCTAAATGTCTTAAGGATTATTTGACCATTATTAAGATTATATTTGAACATCTTATTCATTTACATGTCTTCCTTAACCCTAATAATTTCATCTTTAAGGTCTTGTCAGGACATATCCTAGACTTTATCATCTTTGTCCATAAAATAAAAGTTGATCCCTCTAGATTCAAGGCAATCGTCGACATGCCTCCACTGACCAACCTCAAGAAAATCTATAGTCTGTAAGGGAAGATCCAACCCATTTGTCATTTCATCTCTTATATATTTGATATATGTCATCCTTTTCATCAGTTTCTTAAGAAGGATATCTCCTTTAAGTGGAATAAAAACTATCAAAAATCCTTTTAATCACATAAAGAGTATCTTCTTTCCATGCCTATTATTTTTCCTCTAAAAGAGGACTATCCCTTTTACCTCTATATTTCCACCACCAACCATTCCTTAGGGGCCATGCTTCCACATCGAGATGATCAACATAAAGAATACGTAGTCTACTATATAATTTGAACACTTATAGAGTATGAAACTTAGTACACCCATAACAAGAAATTGTGCCTCACATTGGTATTTGTGGTTTCCAAACTCCTTCATTACCTTCTTAATCATAAAACCTTCATCATAACTAACACTGACCCACTCAAGTATATGAATTCTAAGCTATATAAAAGTTACCATATGGATAAATGGATTATGCTTATAGTTGAGTTCAATCTTGATTTCCTCTAGTAAAAGTCAATTAAAGGGCAATTCATTGTCATCCAATTGGCTGAAGTACCTTTAGAACACAATCAACCTCATCCTTTTGAGTTTCCCAATGATCCCATCAAGATTCTTTCTCAAGAGGATTTTGATTATCAAATGACCATGTTATTAAATGGATCTAAGTGTCAAAGTGGTGGTGGTACTGGTATCATCCATCTTACCCTTGATGGTGAACCTATTCCCTTCTCTTTTAAGCTTAATTTTGATTGTACCAATAACATGGCTAAGTATGAGGCCTTGGTCATAGGTCTCCAAAAAAATTTCTCTTTAGGATTCAAAACTATTAGAATATTTGGTGACTCCCAATTTGTGATCAATCAAATCAATGGATCTTACCATTCTAAAAATGATGTTCTACGATAGTAAAAATAATTGGTGGATGTACTTTTAATGTCATTTGATTATTACCTTATCCAAACCACTCCACATTTTACTAAAAAATTATCCAATAGCATGGTTTTTCTTGCTTCCCAAATCTCATTTATACCTTCCAAATCTAAGCTATTTTCCACTCTCTACTACCTTAATGATCCATCTTACACCAAATCAAACCTTCCTTCTACTTGTCATGTAGAAGAGACCCAGTCTGACATTTTTTATAAACAAATATTTGACTATGTAAACCTAGACATCATTCCTTCTAATATTTATATAAATAATCAAAGAGAATTTATACAAGGTACCTCTTGTTACACCATACTTGGGTTAATTATTTATAATCAAGGGTTTGACAGTATCCTCTTTTGATGCCTACGTAGCCATGAAATCTGTCATGCCATCAAGGAAATGCATGATAGGATTTTTGGGGGATACTTTAGTGGATTATATATCACTAAACATATCATTTTACTTGGTTATTATTTGAGAACCCTTAACCAAGACTATTTTGATTAAGTAAATAAGTGATTCAAGTGTTAGTAACACAATAATTTGCATCATGTACCTAGTCATGGGCTTCAAGTTTATAAGTATTTTTGGCCCATCTCATAATGTGGATTAGATCTCATTGGTCAAATTAACCCTCATTATTCGAAGCAACATCATTATATCATCACTATGATAACATATTTCACCAAATGGGTGGAGGATATTGCCCTCATTTTAACCAAAGTTGATAAGATTGTTGACTTCATTAACCATCACATTATCTATCATTTTAGTGTCCCTCACAAAATTATCACTGATAATGACAAGTATTTTTTTTTTAAAAGTACAAGGTATTTGTGACACATTTGGTATTAAGTTAAGTTTCTCATCACCTTATCATCCATAAGATAATAGATAGGTTGAAGCTTATAAAAAAACCCTTAATAAAATGATAAATGAAATGGTCAATGCATCTAGTTGGGATTTGAAATTACACATTCCCTTTGCCTTATGGGTATATTAGACTAGCTTTCTAACCCCTATGGGTGCTACCTCTTTTTATCTTATCTTTCGAGTAGAGTTTGTCTTGCCTCTCAAAGTCCAAATTCACTCTCTTTGTATATCCCTATAGGATATCATTTCTGAGGATGATTATCATCAAGAATGTTAAGCCAAATTGAGATACTTGATGAATTTCATTTGGCTATGATTAACCATATTCATGTCTATCAAGAATGAATCAAGTGTGCTTATAAAAACACCCAAAAGAAATATAATTCAATATCAAAGACCTCATCTTGAAGAAAAATCAACATGTAACTAATATGAAAAGAAGAAATTAGGTTAAGTTTGATTTTAATTATCTTGGAACATTTATCATAATGCATAATTATGGGTTAGGATATTATCAGTTATCATATCTTAAAGAGAAACTAGAACCTAATCCCCTTAGTGCTTCACATTTTCATCCTTTATTTTGTTAAAATAAGATTCAAAATCACCTTCTGTCTAACTTAAGCTTATCCCTTATTTTATGAGATTATCACCTTCATTCCCTCACTTTGAGGGAAACTAATTACAACATAGAATAATGTGATTATCTATCACAGTATTAGCCTCCATCCTAAATATGGGAATCATGGCTCTACCCATGTCATGATTCTCATGGATAATTTTTATCCCTGATAGGATGGAATCCCATGGTCATTGTCTCTTAAAGTATCCTCTCACCCACTCTTCAACCTTTTAGTGCTATAGTTTCACCTTCATAAAGGTAAGACTTAAGCCTATATAAGTAAGTATATGTCTATAAATAAACATAAAATATTCCATCTTATGGGTCATCTCTAACATTGTAGACTACTCCCTTCAAGGACAACTACCAAAACAATTCAAAAATTATTCAATATAAGGTAGAATGTTCGCTTGAAGTACAACTATCACATGCTTAAAAAAAATCAAAAATCTTAGAACATTCCATTAAAGGATGGATAAGACAAATATTTATCAAAGAAAATAATTTCATGGAAGCTTCCCACATCAATCAGCTTTCCCAACCTTTCAAAAACATCAAAAGACTCATTGTCAAAAATAAAAAAATAAAAATTATGGAAGCTACAATCAACTTTCACAAAATCCAAAATAGTAGACTTCTCACATCGATTAGTCTATGACAAAATATGATATATACTTATTTATATTTGCTCTTAAACAACCTATAGAAGAGGTAAGATATTCCCATAAGAAGGATCCATGTTCTTACATCTCCCTTTTACCTTCCATAAAATAATGGATTTTAAGCTTACTTGATACAATATGATCAAGAATTTCTTATTAAAATAATGAATGCTAATGTGATGCATATGAAGGTTTTATGTTCATAAGTTGATCTAACTTACTATATTAGTCCTCACCAATGAAAGATCATCATGTCTCCTTCTTCTTTCTTATACCTACTTATTGATTCATTCATTAAGATATTTATCTTTTGATTGCTTTAACCTTTCTTACATGTAGTTTTGATGTTCAAACGTAATCTATATGCTAAGATAGTTTTAAGCATCTTTCAAATCAGATCTAACCCAAATAAATGTAATCATAACATTTGAAAACATTTAATGCATTATCTATTTTATTGCATGATTGTCATTACCCATTCATATCATTTATCTTGGTGTTTTCTCATAAAAAATTTTAATTAGAAATCACCATCACATATATCTAAGCAACCATCACATCAATCATATTTATTATATAGCATATAATCCATTTTTAATTTTGCCATAAAGTTATTAGCCATAGTAACCACATTAATTAGTTTTCATAAATAATTGAATCCATCACATAACTATCTAATTTATAGAGCATATAGATTCATAAAAATCATGTAAATGTCTACATATACCAACATTCAAATAATCATACACCTAATAAGCAAGGAAAATGTTAAAACATTCATGACCATAAATCACCACATGTCATAACATCATATAAACATCATAAATACCATAAACTACAACATCAAATGAGCACAATAAACCATAAACCATAAGCATAATAACTAACCATAATCAGCATACATCATGATCATCACATCATAAATATAATCATATATATATATATATATATATACTCTAAGGGGTAGTAGTACCCCTACATCATAGACTTTATTAGACTCTCACTTGTATTATTATAATTTTGATTCCAACTTGTGAGTTGATGTAGTGAGATGTACATATCATTCTGAGAAACATGGACACTTTATGTATGTATGTATGTATGTATGTATGTATATATGTATGTATGTATGTATGTATGTATGTATGTATATATATATATATATACGTATATATATACATACATACATACATACATATATATATATATATATATGTATGTATGTATGTATGTACATACATATATATACATACATACATATATAAAGTGTCCATGTCTCTCAAAATGATATGTACATCTCACTACATCAACTCACAAGTTGGAATCAAAATTATAATAATACAAGTGAGAGTCTAATAAAGTCTATGATGTAGGGGTACTACTACCCCTTAGAGTCTATCCATCTCCAAGACCTATCTGAGCACCTATAGATGCTACCCACTGACTAGGAGTCACACTAGTAACTCTCCCTCCCGTAATCTACTCTACTATTTACTCAATATACCAAGGTAAATTTGACAATTATGTGAATAAAAGTGCCTCATAACACCTCAAATTATTTATGATGGCCATATATTTGGACATTAGGATCATCCAAGCTATACCTATATGATCATAACCCCTTCCCCTCTGAGTTCATCTCTCTCTTTGGAAATCAAGGTCACCTATGCCTATAACCCATCCCTATCTTGTATGATGGTGGCTAACTATACTTATGATGCATCCCTCTCCTAAGTGATGCTATCTAGATGGTCTTGTGCATGATTTTTATCCTATGTTAGAGTATCAACTTGGCCCTAAAGAGTATCTCTCTCTTGCATCCTCAGAGTAGATATCCCTATGTTATGTCTCTTTCCATGGTCATGGATGCTAGTGATGCATGTGTTGTGGCCAATGCCACTATTGCTTAACACTTCTCGATGATCAAGGACTATCTATTTAGAGCATCAACATCCATCTAATCACTTGGATCCTACATCTCTACATCCATAGCCTACTTTTGTCCACTTGCACCTCTAACTTGATCCTATTCACCATCCCCTCTAAAAGTTATGACATAATATCCCTATCACCACATGATATAATTCTATGTCATGCTGACATTGTCAATATATGTAACTAATGGGACCTCCTCATACTCAAACTCCTCAAATAGTTGTGGTGGAGGAAATGGTGCCTCTACATCTTCTCTCCTATACCTAGGGAATGCCCTTGAGACACCCTAAACTAACCTAAACTATCTCCTAACTTGATCAAAGGGGATCAACTCTACCTCTTACTATCACCTCATGTGTATCCATCTATAAATCTACAAGGAGAATGTATGTATGGCAAGGCCCATTTATGAAGGGAATCTTATGTTAGGTCTCTATATCACATCACCATCAACCGATGTCTCCAATCAATCTCTAAACCAATATATATCCCAACCCTCTACCCCTACTATTAGTAATACATGATTTTTTCTCCATCTCATCAATATAACTATGTACCTAGCCTACACTCATGTATGCCACAATAGCCTAATTAGTCATAACATAGTGATATGCTCATATGCCCAATAGTGTAATAAAAATCATACACTCAACACATACTATCTATGTACTTGATAACCCTAGAGATGGTGATAAATATACACCAATAGTACTAGGACCCAAGTAAAAACTACATGATCCTCTATCATGTCTACCAAAACACCTAAAAGTACCTAGGGAAATCTGCCTCCACTCAAGTCTAAAAGCATGTAATAAGTTAAGACTATCATCATCATCATGAGCCATCTCCCCACCCTATCCATGTGGTACATATCTCCAAAATAAAATACACCTACATGCCATCTCACTTATATATAATCCACCCTAAATAGCTAATCCATATAAGCATCCTATTCATCATTTTGGTTGTGCTCTATCACCTAACCTTGAATAGAAAATCTCAATATCCTATGAATGTATTCAAGAGTAATCATGATTTCCCCAATAGATAACACAATGTTTTTGGTAGTCGAGTCCCTTCTCATGATGAGGGCTACCATCATCGTTACATCTCATGGCATGCACTGATGATATCTCATGCTTACCAATCCAACTACTACCATGTGATCCCAATCCAACTATTACCATGTGATCCCAATCCACTAGGTTCATGTCTCTACATACATCATCAAAAAATAGTATAACTTAGTATTATATTATTAGCATCACCCTCACCTATAAGGCTAGACAAATAATTTAGCTTAACCTACACTTTCCTAAGCAGTGAAAGCATCTAACCCCTACCAACATGTTCACTTACCAACCATCCTATCCTACACCTAAATCTAAAAGTTACTCCTAAGTCTAGGTTTTATACACCTAAGTTAATTATAACCTAACTCTAAATTATCTTGAAACATCACTCTACTATTTGAAAACCTATCTTTACATTTCTAGGTACCTTCCCCTTTATCCCTTCTAAAAGACTGATGATGGTCAAGTCTTGATCGATCCTAGTTCCTTATATAACTACTATTTTATGATCCTTAATCAGAATTAGTTGGGGTTATGAATTAGAAATGGTCCATACTTTATTGATAACTGATCCACTATCGACTAATGTCAATTGACAATAACCAATACTGATCATTATGCATCAAGACAATAAAACCAAACCCTCTCTTTTCCAAAAATACCCTCTAAACCCCACCAAAACCCTAATTTTTCCCTTCACCTAGCCTATTACCAACTCTAATACAATCCTAACCCCAATTACCTCCCCTTAAACTAAAAATTCCCCTCTAAAAACCTAAATCTCTACATTCCAATACTACTTACCCAAATTAAATAAATACAAACAAAATTCAAATTAACCACAATAAAGTTCCTACCTCATTCTATGTGCACATCATGGTGGATCTCTTTGCACCATTTATACTCTTCCCCCACCCCTATCTCAACCTCTAGCTCACTGCATCCTCACCAACCACTATCTTCTTGGTCCACATAGTGCCCTCTCTAGGCAAAATCACACTCTACTCCAACTCTTAGTCAACACACCTCAAACACCTAGCTTAAGATCAAATTTCACCAAACATCATTTTCTCAGCATAAAAGGAAAAATGGTATAATATAGTGATAATATAAAATGGAAAAATTCTAGAATTGACTTGATTTGACCTTTTATGATCACCAAACCCCTTTTTATATTTTTCTTATGACTCTTGTTAGCCTCCATTTGACTATTATCAATCAACCAAGACCAACATCAATCAACCATAGTTAAGTTTTTAAGCCCCTCCCTCCCATTTAACCCATAAAACCCCTTGTCATAACATTGAACACCTCATCAACTATTGCATTGGTCCTTTAGACCACTTGTGTGCATCATTTTGTGATAGCCACACCTAGATAACTTTGTTAACACTTTGTAGACTCACCTTGCCATGATACACAACCTTACACACAATCACACCCTTTAGTGAAAAAACCATTTAGATGCATTATAATGCATTAACTTATAGTACAGGCACTTGTGACCACTTAAACCTTCTTAGGATCACCCAAATTTTTCTCCCCTATGAGTTTGAACACCTTTTCATGGAGACTTACATGTATAAATAAACCCATATCTGTTATGCCTAACATGGTGGGCTGGTTCACTTTTAACTTGTCCTCCTTACAATAGCCTTATTTGAAATTTTGTACCACCCTACCCATTTTTTCACACATGTACATTTTTAAAACCCTTACCCAACTTTGTTTTCACCTCATCACATCCCATTTTAAGGAGGAAGACCTCCTCCCATACTCAAGGCATCCAAATTTCCACTGCACTTATTTGATTTGATTTGTATCTTGAGGATGCAAACTACACAACAAAAAATGACAAAATGTAGACATTATAAACCCATACAATTCTAGTCATTGTAAAACACCCCTTGGCCCCCTTGGCCACCTTTGGATATGATTAATTATTATAATCCTTTAGCATACCCATTTACCCTATTTTGGCTATTTTAATTAAGTTAACTAATTTAAAAAGGCCTATTTACACCTCTGCACCCAAACCCATGGCTAACTAATTGACACCTAGCCTAAGGACTTTTTCACACCTAGTAATTTATTGCATTAATCCCCTAAGACTTATTCTACACACAACCCAATGAGGAATTTATTAACCTTAGACCATTTATATTAGTTTTAAAAACCAACCTTAAGTAAAAATAGCCAAAATTAGCAAGTTTTGACAATTTCTCTTTGATTGGTAGTGATCACCCCTAGACTAGTGTTGACTGACTAGGACCGGTGATGCTTACTTAATGTAACCCAAAATCCTTAACTCAAGGAGGTTGAATTTATATTTTATGTGAGAAAATTAGACTCTTAGGTTAATCAAAGCTCCCAAGTGAACCAACAACTAGACTAGAGACATTTAAGAGCTTTTATAACTCATCACGAAGAGTTGAAGTATTGTTACTTTACCTACATTTCTCTAAGATCCCACACAACTTACACTCAACCTCAGCATTCTTCCAAGCCTAAAAAATCCAAAGATAAGGATATGCACTTTTTTCAATTTTAGTAGTTAGTTTAAGTTATTTCATTATTTGTATCCATTTCATCTTCTAGCATTCCATTCCTTATGTTGGAGTTATACAACTCTAGGCACTTTATCTCTCACCAAATCACCCTTAAACCATTCCCAATCACCTAATCATCTAAATCCTAAGTTTGACACTTATGATAATACAATTGTCTATCATGACCAACATATAACCCTTAAACCACCTTTTAATTCCTTACTACAACTAATCCTAACATCCTTTTGGCCAAACTAGGACTTATAGGAACCAACACCAGTTATCTCTAATCAAAATCAGTCATATATTAACCAATAATGGTTTCTTTAACTGGTAATAGTTGAATAATGACCATCAACTTTCACTATGTTTTATTTTCTCAAAATAGCAAGCAATTTTCAGCTATCTACCATCACCCAAATTTTGGTTTCTAAGTTTATATTGCATCATAGAGGTCTAAACTATTTTTTGAAGTATGTTTGAACATTTAGCACTAATTTTTATGAATTTATTGCCAATTTAAGTGAAATCCCTTCATTTCTCTTCAAAATAATCTCTTGCATTGATTTTTAATAATTTCTTTCATTTCATGCAAGTAGCTATTTACATTTATCAAAACTTAATTATCTTAAAGAGTGGATTGACAACCTCCAAGTAAGTCTAGTACTTCTTGGATCTAGCTCACACTAGGTAATCCACCCATCTATATCACTATTCTACACTTTTATAGTTCATTCCTTGTTTATAGGTCATCCTCCTAAGCCAAAGATGAGTATCTACAATCGACTGGATTATGAAGTGTACTACATCTAGGTTCTTCTTACCTCACCCTTATTTAAAGTTTTACTCTCTTCTAAAAAAGAAAATAAAAACAAAAAATAGTGAAACAATGAGATATTAATAATGTGAGAGAATTAAGATGGACATTATAATATTCCCTCAAAGTACACATAAGGATAAGTATTAACATCAAAATATGCCCTAACATTTATGATAAGAAAAGGATAGGCATCACAAGAATCCACAACCCATGAGATGTAGGTGGATTGGAGTTAAACCTCAATATTGACAAGCCTAGTAATGGTGCCATATTATTTTTAAATCTATGTTAAAACATGTAATGTGGCATATATGGAAATTTTTGGATATTTGGGAGGTATTATTAATTTATGTTGTAAATTATTAACTAAGATGATATAGTAGAACTAGGATGAATTGTATTCAGCTAGTTGTTATAATTAGGATTTTAAGAACTAATTTTAATTGTGTTAGCCAAGAAAACATAGTTAAGTTGGTATGAACTGATTTTGATTGTATCAACTATTCTAATACAATCAGATGAAAAAGGATGATTATTAATATAATTTGACTACCCTAAAATATTCTAATTGATAGGAAGAGATATTAATACTATATCAATAATATTTATATTCTTACATATACAGTTAGGTGTTATAAGATAAAGTGTATTAGCACATTATAGGTCATGATTGGTATAGTTGGGTAAAATAAGAAAAACTGTATGAGCATGTTTTGGGTCATTTTCAATACATTTGGATAAAACATGAAGAACTATATTGACACATTTTAGGTCATGGCCAATGTAGTTATCTATAACAGGGAATACAAATTGAACTGTATGAACATTACCAGTCTTATATTCAATGATAATATAGTCATGCATAATTGTATCACCACATTCAATTTCATGGCTAATGTAGTTATTTGTAACTGGTTGTAACTAAATAGTATCAGGATGGTTGATAAAATTAAACTAATCTAATTGTAATAGAATGGTATAGAGATGGTTTACATAGTTTGAAATTAGTGATTGTGTATATTTGGATTATTTTGAAGATTTTAAAGCTAAAATTAGACCTATAGGATAGGTTTGACTAGTAATATAAGCTATAGGATAAACATCAACATGACCTATAATTAATTTTAGAATAAGGATTTGAAATAAGTGATCTTCATAAGTTGAGGGGTTGGAAGTATCTATTTATATAGGGTAAGATTGAATGTGAGTTGAAGTTTGATGATTCATTCACATAAAAATTTCCAAGTGTGAGGTGGTTTCAAATCAATGAAACCATCCTCATTATCAATTCAATTTAATTTAGGGTTTATATAAATGGGAAAATCATAAGAGGGATTTTCATCCATGTTATATTAGTAATCAATAGGAGGCTATTATTCAACACCCAAGCTATCAAGATCATCAAAATGATAAGTAGGAGAATACTTATAAATTAAATTATAAATATGAAAAATGGGAGTTCATCATGGGCTATTTTTTCAATTCTATAATATCATTAATGGGAATATTCACTATTATGTTATGGTCTTCACCTTCATCATAAGAATCATCATAAAAAATGGTAAAATTGTTATGTTAGTATTAGACCATGTGAGATACTCTATCATTGTGATCATCATTGTTGGTAGCCTCATCATAAATGAGAATATTTTATATCATGCTAATCATAAGAATCATCATCATAAGTAGGAAAATTGTGATATTTATTTTCAATCATGTTATAAGTGTCAAATATGGGATGGCCATAGAATTGAAAATGCATTACTTTGATGGGATATGCAACCATGATAAAGGGATACATTGATGCCTTAATATGTATCACAGGTGCTCAGAGTGTTTAAAGAACACTTCTCATTTTAGAATTCAAATAATTCAATGCATGAGTTGTAGGTTGTGATAATCTTATTATATTTTGATGGAATAGAAGAAAAATAAGTGAACTATTTCACAATATCTATAAAGTTTGGTGGTTGGGAGCCACCATGGCTAGTTAGCTATTTTTAGAAAGGGTAAAGTAATTTGAGATAGTAATAGTGTATTATGATCAAATTATAATCTAAATACTAATCTAAAATGAATATTTATAATGGAAATTAAGCTAGAGTGATGTGGATAAAAAATAAGCAAAAGGAAGGGCAGGGAAGAAAAGAGTTGTTGCTGATCTTCATCCCTAACATCATGATAGAGTTCAAATATCATCCAAGTATGTAGTTAACCAATTTGTAACATGAAATATCCTAAGGTCAAATCTTATCACACATTAAGAAAACATATAAGAATTGATAGAATTACAAATAATAACTAAGTTCACTTTAAATATTTACCATACAAGCAAACAACATTAGCCCAAATGAAATAAGAGTAAAGGAAACAAAATGAACATAAGAACTTTCAATCAACCTAGCATTGGCACACATTAACAACTATGCAATTAAAATATGCACACTAAAAATTCATAAGAACCATTAAAATATAGAATTAGGAATAAACAAGTGAGAGAGAAACCATAATAATAAATGACACAAATGAATATGGATAATCTTTGTAGAATTCCTCGCTTGTATTAATTTCTCAAAATTTTACATAATTTTTTTATCAGAAATGCCCTCCTCTTTAAAAATGTTAATAATCATTTTACAGAATACCAAGGTAGTATACTAGTTAGTCATATCCAATTATAATAGTAAAGGTGTCAAGGACAACTATCCTTTTACCAAGTTCTAAAATACACTAGACTTTTCCTTATGGACTAACCTACAGGAAATGTGCTTTATAATTTTTATATGCCTTTATAAAAGAATATTCTATTTTCAAATATTACAATGATTTTATAGAATAGAATATCTTAAGTCAAATTTCTTGACTTTGGGTCCTTTGTGATGATGAATTCCCCTTTACCATTGTAGTATCTATATTACTCTCAGGTGTTGTTAATCAATCAACTTCACATTAACAAGTTCTATGAAGATCTCATCCTCTTGATCAACTAGGTCTCCAAAGTCCCTATCATTTCTTCCCAAGCCCTCTTTAATGCTCCTAGATTTAGTAATCACTTTATTTGGTATTAGGATCATACCAATAACCTTGTTGTTGTCTATTCTATATTTGCCTTGGATTTTTCTCTTTACTTCCTACATGACTAGGGTGGTTTTGTGTTTAGATTATTATTCTATAATGAGGTCCATGGAGCTAAGTATAGCTGGTTTGAGGATCATGGTCCCAAATAAGTGTTCCATCTAGTTTATCATCTCCTTATCATCCTTAAGGAGTATTTCTAAATTTTTAGACCATGTGTTAAAGATCTTGATTTTGTCCACAAGTAGTCCTATGACTATGTTTAAATGAGCTAGGTTGATGGTTTTGAAATTGGGGATTTGATCTTCCACCAAGATGTTGATTAATTCTTTTCTTTTATCCCTTTAATTCTAAAAATGAGTGAATAAGTCCTTAGCTATTACATCCTTTTTAACCAATTCATTTTGTTTAGAACTTATTGAATTTAAGGAGTCAAACATATCATAGATTGATAACTCAAACACTTAATTATAATATCAAGAAATGATATTATGGATTGGCTCTCCAAATTTTCCTTTTGCCTCTATAGATTTTCTTTTTATTATTGCATGCCCTTGATGGTAGATTTTAAGTATGCTGATTGAGCTTAGGCCAATTCATGAATGTTCTCCTCAAGGATGGGGTTTTCACCTAGCCTTTATCTTTCAATAGGAGTTATTCCAATGAATGGTTCCACTTTTTGGAAAGTGAAATCTTGTACACCTATCATGGCCTTATTTTTAATAACTCTTTATAATCCATCTATTATTAGGTCAAACCTGACACCATCTAAATATTGTGTCACTTGATGTGTAGTGGTTTCAATCTGAGTTCTAATTGATACTCCTAGAGCATCCATCCTTTATTCTTCTTCATTCTATAAAGTAACTATCCATGGCTTTAGTTCATCATGGATAATGATGTTGACTGATTTAGTAATGGCCCATGGATGATATAGAGTAGGAACCTTATTCAACTTGCCATTTACCAACCATTCATGGATAATTAGACCTTAGATTGGGTTCTCATCACTAAAAATGTTGACCTCACTCAAAGTATGAGTGAAGGTTCACTTGGGTCTCTTCTTCCCTACTAGAACCAATACTAGCTTAGATTTTCTCTTTAGGGTAGGTGTGGTAATTGGGACTACATATAATGAAACTTCCTTCCCCTTATTTTATTTTGTTTCCCCAATCTGAGCTTCCTCTATTTAGACTTCTTCCTCATCTAACTGATAAGTAATAGATAACATTTATAGTGCATCTTCAATCATTTCACTTGAGTCTAAGGCTATCACCTAAATCTCCTCAAATAGTGATCCTAGTCTTTATGCCTAAGTTGAAGAAGAAGCAAATTAATTAGGTATCCTTTCTTCTAGCCTCAGTGTATCAAGATTTTGGATCTCTATATATGGTTGTGTAGGTTTGGATGACTCCCCACCAAGTAAATGGTATTTTTTAGATCCCAACTACTGCCTATCATCATTTCCTTCCTATTCCCTTTCCATCCTAGCTTCTAGAGTGATGTTGAAATTACTCAATCTTGTTAATAATTTAGTGAAAGAAGAATCCTTTATGTACATTGGGTCATATAATCTGGGTTGGTGTTCATAAGTCATGATTATCCCTTTTGGATTTAGTGCCTCTTGACCTTGTCTTAGGGATCCCACTATATTAGTTTATCTAGTTATAAACTATAGGAGGTATTGTATCTAAATGATAACTCTAAATTTTTTTATTACTTGAATATGGTCCTTCCAATAGTAATTTGGAGGTTGTGGATGAGTCCTTTCCTCTTGTCTCTATATAGACTATCTATACCATGGAATACTTGATAAGCTACATCTTATTCTCTAACATTGTTGGGGAGATGGATGGGTAACCTAGGGGGTTGGCCTTGAATTTATTCAAATCTAATGATGGTTCAATATAGATATAACCATATGTCACCAATGGAATGAATTGATTTCTTGACCAAAAGACTAACTCTTGCCATTGGATGCCCAATTATGGCCTTAGTTAAGGCCATATAGACACAGTCATATATGAAATCAATGTGGTCCCTATATTTAAATGTGTAGTTTTGAATAATATTTAGAGACCATTTATGTCCCTTAAAGTGACCATTATTTAAGGCTAGGGATCTTTCTGGTGGTGAGACAAGGCATACAACACATATGACATCATGTAAAATTAGCCCCTGGTCCTTTTCTTGATTGTGGAAATCAGTCTACACAAATAGGTGCTAATAACTTCACCAAGGGGGTGAGCTCTCTTTCTACCATAAAATATACCAAGGGCACCTAGATTGAATCCAAATAGGTGGTGGTTAGATTTCCACATAGTCTATTCATCAAGGTCATAATCATCATGATCTCAGGTCTGAATTGGCTAATTGGGATGTTACCATTATATACTAAGAATACTTTAGTCCCATAATATAGCCATGGGGTAAGGATTTTATTTAGGTAATTTTACTTATCATAATTGTTTATAGTGGTTAAGTTTATTTGGGGCTTAGGTAGTTTATAATAATTCTCAAAAGCTATGGTCAAGACATAAGCTATACTTTTGCAAGTGTGCTCATTGATTAACACGCCTTTGTCAATTTTATAGTCTTTAAAAATAAGAGAGAGAACATTAATATAATGTAGAACCTCATCCTTGGCCACTAAAAAGTGTAGGCTTGTCAATTAGATGGCCACTATGTCATAATATCTCATTTTCATAGATAGGTTCCTCTCTTCTTTTATGATGGTTGGTTTCTCCTCGATGGTCCAGAATAGCTTAGACTAGTCGTTGTCTCCCATGTTTAGGGCCATGACATCAAATTATATATCTTTGAAGACTCTCCCCTTGGCATATAAAGTTAGATATAGTTCCACATCTTCCCTAAAAGTACTTTTTTGAGCACCATGGTATGAGTCAGGGCAATTTTCTCACTATTGGACTGCTCTTGGATTTAGATAAAATTAATTTGGATTAGATTATAATTCACTCTTATGGGTTTGATTGTACTCAATAAAGGGTTTACTTAGGGATTTTACATGAGCTAGGGATTTTTTAAAATTCTTTTTAGAGATTTAATGGTGGAATTTTATTCAAACTTAAGTGATTTTATGCCTTAGATTTGATTTGGATTCTTGTATTTATACCTTTGTCTTTTTGAACTCTTAAGATCTTTAGATTTATCATTTTCTACTTATGTGGCTTCATCATGGCATCTTCATGAAACTTTTATGGCACTTTACTTTCTAATTTTCAAAAATTAACCATTGCCTTTTGAAAATCTTGCTTTGAACTCATTCTATTTGATTATCTTGCATAGACTAATGCAGTTCATTGATCTTGATCTTGAGTTGAATGCCATTGGCTGATATTTATATTTGGGCCTGAGGTCATGCCACTTAGTAGTCTCATGAGCCTTCTCAACTTCATTGAAAAGTTTAAATTGATCTCACATCATTGGATCCTATGGGTGTGAATCAACATGTACCATTGATCTTTAATAGATGTTTGGGCTTTAATGTGTACTAGGCCTAGAGGTTGAGCCACTTGGTAGTCCCATAGGCATTCTAAGCTCTGTATTCTATTAGTTCTACATATTAATGTGCTCTCACCATGTGGTGGTCTTGCATTTACTTATAACTCTATTGAAAAGTCTACCCTCATTTCACACTAATGATCATCATCATATGAGTGAATGTGCATCATCATATCTTAATCTAAGGGGTGGGCCATCATTGGCTATTCATTATTCCTTAACTATAACCATGACACTTGTCACATTATCACCATATTAGAGATGTCATTAAAATTTTAAATATCCATACTCCATTATATAAATTTTGCTTGAGCTGATGTGTGTCATTGATCCTATAAAGATGCAAACTATTTAAGTCAAGCTCAAGAAAATGCATAGGTCTTAGGATAAAATCTTAAGACTAAATTATTTTCTTTATGTTAATAAAAATTAATGTGAATATTAGTATTAAGATTTTATGATAAGTTTAGATCATAATAAAAGTGGACCTTATGGATAATAAAATGACCTAACATAAGGTTTTAACCTAAGGTTTCATTATATAAATAAATATGATGAAAATTTAGGGTAAGGCCTTAAGCAAAGTTAGAACATATTAAGAGGGACCACATATTCATGGGATATAAAGGGACCAAGAATAATATTTTAGACTAAGGTTTGGTCATGTTGAAAAACATGACTTAAACCTTAGGGTAGAAATTAGGGTAAAATCATGATCATCTAAAAATGTTCTTTAATACAAGAAAGATTGGTTCCTGTAAACAATAGGAAATATTGATGTCAGGGATCAGGGAATATGTAAAGCGTAAGTCAAAGTATTAGATTAAATTTTTCATGAAAATAAATAATTTTAATCTAAAGTATTGAGCTAGGTTTAAAACATATTAAAGTGATTTTGTGATTAATACGAGACATGGCATAATATTTAAGCTTAAGTCTATGTCTTAATAAAAGGGACCCTAGTTTCTTAGTTTGATCTCACATTGTTAGATCTCATTTGAATAAACAAACTCTATTATATCATTATTCATGGGGTTGAGTGAGATTTTCTCCTATTTATATTAAGCCCTAAGGTCATGCCACGTAGCAATACCAAAATATTTCTACACTCTACATTTGTCAATTTATATCAGGCTAACATATTTCCACCATGTAGTAAGACCTTATTTGGTCCAAGTTCCTTTTAAAAAGTCAATGTACTTCTTACACCATTGGATTTACTTTATCTATATGAACACATATCATCAAATCTCAATTTGAGGAGTAGGCTACCATTGGATGCTCATTATTCTATCTAATGTAGTTATGACACATGTCATCATCACATTTGCTTTGGGCTCCATTAAAAAGTCTACCCTTGTCTCACACCATTTATTATCTCACTTGAGAAAATGTGGTTCATTAATATTGGGTTCATTCTTAGGCCTTAGTCCCTTTTATTGTGGCTTGACTTTTCAACCTAGATTACATGCCGTTAGATCTTCTCATTTGAGCAAAAGTAGGTCATTGATCCTACAAATGAACACAATGTTTAAGTTAGGCTTGAGGATATATATAAATCAAACTAATTTTTTGGATCAAGGATTTATTCATATTGATAAATACTAATTAAATATTTAGTCCAAAGTCTTGAGCTAAAACATAATAAAATGTCCTCATGAATTAAAAGGAATTAGGTCAAAAACATAAAAAAGGACCCTATGAATAATAAAAGATAAGTCATAATGTTTTAGCCTATGGTTTTAAAAATTTAGGGTAAAGCTTTATTACTTGTCTAGGATATACAAAAGGGACCCTGAATTAGTTAGAAGATGTTAAGATAAAAGAGAACAAAGGGGTTCAACATATAATTTTTAGAGTAGGGCTTGGTTATGCTGGAAAACATGACTAAGCCTTAGGATAAAAATTAAATTAAGTCCATGGCATAATTAATTGTTCCCACATAAATATTCTTTCTAATTTTGAATGTTTTCCAAAGGAACCTATGCTAGGGTATTTTGAGCAAGAGTTTTAGGATGATCAAAATGCATTAAATTTGGTTTTCCATAGACCAAAGGCTAGTAAAAGATCAAATTAACATAAAAACATAAAATTATGAAACCCAAACATTATCTTTTCCAAATTAATTGCATTAGACCTATAATCTAAAATAAGAATATCCATTTTTAGCAAACTTAGACAAGGTTAAACCAGAGCCATGAACAAATAAGCTGACCAAATCATGGTGTGGATGATATTTAAATACAAATAATGTGTAAACATGCTAGTGACACTTTGATCAAGTGAATTTAAAATTTTAAGGTATAAATTTGCACAATTTGACACAAGGGTCCCCATTTTTTTAGAAATGGGGGTATGTTGATGTTAATAAATGGATAATTTTGGGGGAACATAGTAATATGTTAAAATTCAGATACTCTAGTTTAGATAAATAACTAGCTTACCTATTCCACTTTATCAGTACCATTATCAAGAGTAATTCATGGTTAAAACAAATTTTTTACCTACATAATTATGAAAAAACATAAAAAAATAGTCATACTATGTGTGTGCTTTGATTATAATTACAATTTTCCATGGGGTTTAGGGAACAAATTTTATATTTCATGCTTTTAATCATTATCATTAATGTATATCATGTTTGGATATCCATTAAGAACCATGATTTAACTCAGTGAAGGATTGGGCATTACTCTACTACCTGTCAGGCATCTATAGCCCTGATAGAGATTACTTTGGATCCATTTAAGGTCTTGCTCCATTGTCAGTCGGGCATCCATAGCCCTGATGGAGATTATCAGAATCACCTTTGCTTGGAAATATTTTGATTTTGCAATAAGCTATTATTTTTGTATTTTTAGATCATTTTGGATTTATAGCAAAGGTTTGGAATGAAGTTATCCAAGTTTATGGATTTGGGTCAAATGTTTGATCTTTAGACAATCACCTATATTTTTAACCTTTATCCCTGATAAGGATGTTTGTTAAGTGAAACTATGACTATGTCATAATAATTCAAGATTTAATCTCATATGTGAAATTCTTCTTGAAACCAAGATTAGATCAAAACAAGCTTTAAAACCTTATGAAACAACCAACCTATCCATTATTCCTGACTAGTTTCTCTAATACTATGACATCAAGCTCATCTTTCAAATCCATAGTCAATGTAAGATTAAGATTCATACCTACATTTATGAACTATGGAGTTCCTAAGTAATTATGTGAATTTTGAGTTGGGGATTGTCTAAAGGACTTATTACCAATAAATAAAAGAGCATAGAAAGCATACACATAAATAGAAAGAAATAAAGAAGAAAGAAAAGGAAAAGTAAAGAAATATATAAAAACATATGTAAAAACAAGAGACAAGAAGGAAAGAATAGAAGGAAACTAATCTATCCTCCCTACATTAATTCTAAATGGTCTTATAGTCATTCCATAAAGACCCCAAGTGGAATAATAGAGAAGTAGTGTTTGAGGTACTTCCCTTTGGTGGGAAATGTGAACTCTACTCCTTGTAGGTCTTACATCTTGAAGGTGTTGTCTCCAAGTATCTTGGCTATCTGGTAGGGACCTATCCATATAGGTGTGAACCTCCCATATTTTCCTTTAGGATTAGATGCCTTGTACTAAAAAAGAAATAAGTCTCCTTGCGTGAACACCTTTATTTTTGATCATTTATCAAACCACCTCTTAACTATGGTTTGGTGTTTTCTAAAATTAGAAAAAGCATCTTCTCTCACATCTTCCATATGTATGATGTCTAACAACCTTGAATTTTAATATTTTTGGTCCTCCTCCATATATTCTTGCATGAACTTGTATATTGGTAGCTTGAGAGTGATGGGGAAGAAGGTCTCTTATCCATACACTAGTAAGAAGGGTGATGCTTTGAGGGCTTATTTGATTGTCATCATATCTACCCAAAGGGCATATTTGAGAAGATTTTACTATGTCCTAGGTTTATCTATTGTAGACTTCTTTATTTCCTTCATCAAGTTCTTATTCATTGATTTAGATACTCCATTTCCTTAAGGGTAATGGTTTGAGGTGAACTTAAGAATGATGTCATTATCATACTCTCATTTTATCATTTCAATAGATATAAAATTAGATCCATTATCATAGACCAAAGATACAAGTGTCCCAAACTTGGTGCATATGTCTTCTTCTAAAAAATTAATCATATCTTTAGTTTGGCACCATTTAGTTACCACTACCTCAGTTCATATAGTGTAGTGGTTAGTAGTAGTTAGAATGTAATTTTGAACATCAAAGGAATTTGGTTTTATGACCCCTAAAAAATCCAACCCCCATTGGGCAAAGGGTTTATCAACCATTACTATTTTTAGTGGCATGGCTACCTTAGGCTCTTTGGTATTAAAGAATTGACATGAGTGGTATTATCTCACATGCTTGTGAGCATCCTTGAAGATTTTAGGCTAATAGTAACCATATCTTAATATTTTGTGTGTTGTAGTCCTTTTGAATGGATTTCCACTTCCTAACTTCTCATGAAAAGTTCTCATGATCTCGACTACTTATTCTTTGGAGACACACCTCAAGTAAATTCCTTCAAAGTTTTTTCTATATAACACTCTATCTTTGATCATAAAGTGAGTTGCCTTTAGCCTTAGATCTCTCATTTGTTCTTTACTTAACCCTAAATGACAATAACCATTGATTAGTAAGTGGACAATGGGATCATACCAATCATTAAGTTTGAAATTTTTTTGCTTGACTTGCATAACACTTAGCTTGGGGTTAGAATTGGAAATCAATTGAATCACACCCTGACACCTTAATAATTTGACACTCTTTATTTTGATGTCATACTCTTGCAGTACAGACATCCACTTACCTCTCCTTTCTCTAAGTTCATTCTGACTTAGCATGATCTTGGTGGTAGGCTATGGTAGAATGGCATGCACCTTATTTCAAAGGATATAATGCCTAAACATTTTTACTTCCTTTACCAAGGCACATTCTTGATTTTCAATTAATGATTAGTTTAACTCTAAAAATTTATGGTTAGTTCTCATTAAATTTATTGGATGGTCTCATACATCCATTTTATGATTAAAATTATAGTTATTCTTTGATCTAAATCAAAGGAGTAAAGATAAAAATCCTTGGTGAAGTTTGGACTTATCAGGATTGGGGCTTTTCCAATGGCCTCTTTGATTACTTTGAAGGCCTTCTTTGTCTCTTCATTCTAGGTTAGTTTAGCCTCTTTCTTCAACATGTCATTTAAAAGTTTCATTATTTATACAAAACTAGAAATAAACTTTCTTACAAAAATTATTTTACCAAAGAATGATTTTAATTGCTTCCTACTATTAGGGGGATCTATATTAGATATTGAATTTACTAGATTAGGGTCTATAGAGATTCCTTCCATAGTGATAACATGTCTTAATAGTTTTCCATTAGTAAGGTAGAAAATACTTTTCTTTGGGTTGAGATAAATCCCATACCTTTTTAATATTTCAAATACCTATTGTAGGTGTATAATGTGATCCTCCTTATTCTTAGAAAAAATAGTTAGATCATCCATGTATATAATAATGCACTTACCTACAAGTCCTTTGAATGTGTGATCCATATCCCTTTGGAAGGTTTCACCTACATTTATCAATCCAACTAGCATTATTTTATAGGAAAACATGCCCCACTTAGTCATAAAAGTATTTTTCATCTTATCCTCTTAAGTCACCAATACCTAGTTATACCCTAAAAACCCGTCAGGAAAGGACATCATGGTAGAACTAGAAATGATTTTTATTATTTGGTCAAGAAAAGGTAGGGGTTACTTATCTTTCTCAGATGCTCTATTTAGGTTTATAAAATCAATGCATAGTCTAATTTAACCATTATTCTTCCTAAATAAGATTAAATTAGAAACCCAAGTGGAATGCCCAATGGGAAATATGATCTTGGCATCTAAGAGCTTCTTGAAATTTATGTGTATTAGTGGTTCCAAGACCAAGTTGATAGGTCTCTACTTTTGTTTGAAAGGTTTATAGTTTTCTTTTAAAGGTATGGTGTGAGTCATGACCTTTGGATCAAAGATATTTAGGTTATCGTAGGACCAAAATATGATATCTTTATATTTAGTTAACATTGATTTGGATCTTTTATTTTATAGACTTGTACATTATGTACCAATATTAACCATCTAAGACTGACATTGGAATCCAAGATTAATTGTGTTTTAATCCTTCCCACTTACTTTGGGAACCTTAGTAGCCTCATCTAGTCTATTAGAGTAAAATATTATTTCCAAGTCTATCATGAATTTGGGGATATTATTTTCATTAAATTGAATGACCTTGTCATCAAGTTTGATTTAAATGTTCTCATCATTAAGGAGATTGGCTTCATCAATAATGTGACCCTTAAACACTCCTGAACTAGTCAAGAATTATGTGATCTATTGATCATCATTGAATAATTACAAGTGGTTGACATTATCTAGGACTGAGGGACATGGGATTAAATAAATTATAAGGTTTTATAACTTGGAACTTTAGTTGGGCATAAGGTTAGTTGCATCTGAATCAAGTTCATCAGTATCCTAGTTTTCTTCCCTAGGGATTGACACAATGTTAAAATCATTAAAACATTCAATTAAATCCCCTACTCTAAATTTATATTTATTGAGATAAGATAATTTGCATTGGTATTTAATCTTGACTTGATTGACCACTAGTTCAAAATCACCAATAACTAATAGTTATTTGTCCTTATGATTGATTGCAAATTGTAATCCAAGAATTAGTGCTTCATACTCAGCCAAATTATTGGTGCATGGGAAATGAAGTTTGTAAGAGACATTATATTCTTTCTCAATGGTATTAATTAACACCACTCCTACTCTACAACCTGATTTGTATCTAGCACCATCAAAATAAATATTCCATAATCCTGATAAAGTATGAGAAGTTTTAGAGTTTCATATATTCATGGTGTCAAGAGTGTAAACATGAGATCTAAGTTAAACATATTGATCCTTTCATTGATTTAATTGTACTTAGTGATCATATGCTTCATTTCAGGTTCCCTTTCTATCTTGATTTGGTTGGGGACTCCCTTTCAAGGCAACCACATATGTGAACAATCTATTGATATATAACCATTTAAGATTCTAGTCCAGTCTCTACTCAATAGCATCAGAGATGTCCATTACTTAGATATCAGTGAACTATTATATTCTTGGCTTTGAGTCCATATTCATGTGAAAATTTAATAATTTACCAATCACTTTGACTCTTGGCTTATCTAATTGAGTTACAACTCTATCAAATTTAATGGGAGTCAAACCTAATTATTCACAATTACCCTTAGGCATAATATTTACTGATACACTAGAATCTAACAAATAATGATGTATATTTTTACCAAAGATCTTGATTGTAAGTAGGAAAAGAGGAACAATTTATTTACTTTCATGCATTGCAACATTAACATGCGTATACTTTTGAGACTTAAGCAGATTTTTGGACAAAGATTACAACAACATATCTCTCTATTCAATAATCAGTGTCAACTCATGTAAGGTAATGTTAGCCTTAATATTCTTCATTTAATCTACTATGTGATACCCAGTCTTATTGGAAGAATTAGATGCATCAACACTGGGTTTAGAATTACTTCCCTTGGGAGGCTTTGGATTGTTATTTGAGGTAGTATCAGGAGTCTCAAAGTTATTTGGAGAAGTTGAAGTGGTCAATGGTTACTTATGATCCCTATTTCTCAGAGGATAAATCTTCTTCAAAAATTGTTAAAAAACATGAATCTCTTTAGGAATATCCTCATCCTCATTATCTTCTTTAAAAGGGAACTCAAAGATCTCTACCATGAGATTTGAATCAACAGACCTAGATGACCTTAAGGAACCAGATGTGTAGAGAGGATTACATAACATGATTAGTCAAGAATTATTACAATAAATCAAAGGAAGAATTCATAAAAATCAACTAAATTAAGCCTATATATTCATGTGTTAATTACAAAGGATAGAAAGAAACAATTGAAAGAAATAAACATCATATTAACTTAAAAAATGGATTCACCATACCAATGTATCTCAAAATCATGTTCTCCCTTGATCAAGAGCTCTTGTCTTCAACAATAATGGTGGATAACTCCTCTAATGTCTCAAGAACTCCTTATAAAACCTAGGCTAAATAATTATATAATTTTATTATTAATGAATATTGTAATTAAAATCAATAATTAAATGCAAAGGATTGTGGAAACAATTTAGCATAATAAATTGGCACAAATCAAGATTAAAAATGATTTTCATGGCCTCTCTATTTATAGATTTTTGAGATTAATCAAAATCAACCTAAACTATCCATATAAAGATGAAGATGTTTGTCTAAGGATTAATTCAATTATGTAATTAAAAATCTTAAATAGTCTCATCAATATTTGGGATAGAGGAGAATTTAATAGGCATGGGAAACCCATTATATTGATATTTGTGGCATTTATGTCCTATGGATGCCACCCTATATGATGATGTCATTAGGTGATTTAGTTAATAGAAATCAATTTCCAAAAATAAATATTCAACAACTCTCATGGAAAATCCATTTAATCTCTTGATTTGGATTAATTATCCTTAAACAAGGTTAATTAACATTTGTGTAATTATTTGGTAATTGGCCCTCAATTAATCAAAATGGTCATAAACTCACATTACTAGGTCATAACTTGACTCGAGAAGAATTAGAAGGTGATGTTGATGTGTTGGATCTACCATCCCATTTAGGATGTTGTCAACACCAAATAACAAGGGCACATGTCTTGTGCAAGAGTTTTGATAGAAAAGAGCAATGTAGGGCACCTAGGTGTAAAATTAACATTCTAACTCAAAATGATCTTATCAAAGTTAACTGGCCCATAAAATGTATTTCCCCATTTAGGGATACTTTAACCTAAATCATCACTTATAAATGACAAGTTTGAACCATTTAGGGTTTTTTTATGGATTTTAACCCAAAATGTGCATTTGAGTGCAATTCGAGTAAGATTGACAATTTCAACACAAATGGTGTTAGGAATTAGATGTCTATATTTTGCCCCTATTTGAGAAGGTGTAGTGAGACGTTAATATGAAGCAACATATTTTAAAAGAAAATATTTTTAAATAATAAATTGGAATAGACCCATGATTCTCCCTCTAGAGGACATACTAGGATGAAAGAGAAAGATGGAATCTCAAAAAGAAAGAAAGTGAGAAATTAACCCATGGAATAGATCACATCTAGATGAACTAATTCTTGCACACATGATTTCCATGAATGATGAAAATATAATTAGAGGTTTAATAGGACCTAAATATAGGGGGAATGGGAAATATACAATCCATAAATATAAGGGACACACTTTAAACGTACCTAGTTTGAGAGTACAAGTTGCATGCTTATGACATTGATCAATCCTTAGATAAGTTGCACACTAAATATTTCCATCATGGGAAGTAGTGTGGAGAGATTATAATTAGAGAAAAAAGATATAATGTTCTACTTCAATAAGGGAAACACCACTAGAATGGGGTCTCCAAAGAGAAGATAATGAGAGGTGTCCCAGTAGAGGAAATGTAATCATGATAAAATAATTTTACCCTAGTAGGGCTAATTTTGATCATTGATAAATAATAAATAATGGTTTTACCTTATAGATATGATTTGATTATGATATTTATTGGATGTTTCACCTTATCATGGGCAATTGGTAAGAAAAAATAGCTCAAGGATATAACCCAAAAGATAGGTTAAAGTGAGCGGGCACAAATATACATACAATGGTGTAATGGATTAGAAAGACACATAAAACTAGGCATATGAGAATGCACAAAGTGATGAAAGAGAATAAAATAATAATGAAAGATAGCTGAGCTAACTCCAAAGGTGCTAGATAAGTTGATGATACCTACATAGTTCTACAGACTCGTGTTCTGAACTGAACTTTATGTTAATGTAGTTTACACAAGTTTGGGAGAGAATGGAATGAGGAATGATGAAAAATGACCAAGAATTAACTAAACTCACAATGTATGCAAAGAGATACACATCTAAGCATAGAGTCAAATTCCAAAATGCATGTTACCTAGATGTCTAATTCCATATCGTGAGCCTATATTATGCAAGGTGTTATTGAGAACTATTCATCAAAGTGATGTTGATGTTAAGACTTTGAGACCTAAACACAAATTGCTTGTTAGAGAAAAATAAATTAGGCATCATAAGTATGAATAACTTAGAATGACATAATATTCCAATTACACTTAGCTAGGTCAAATGTGAATACCTATAACTAAGGATAATGATAAAATAATGACCAAAAATAGAGTTATAAGTATTTATATTTTTTTTTAAAAATCAAAAACAAAATAAAAAGAAAACAAGACATCTTAACAACATGAGATCAAGACATAAATAATTGAGATCTATGTGGACCATCAAGATGTACTTGGAAAATAAAATAAATAAGTAATACCAAATAGTAACTCAAAATACCACATAATAGACAATAATCAAATAAACATACATAATTTTTTTTTAGTTTTTTGAATGTTTTATATTGATTTTTTGAATTTTTTTAGTTATCTCAACTCGATTGAGGATTAAGAGATACAGAATGGTCCAGCTTATGAAATATTGAGAGCACACCAACTTAAAATTATTGCAATACGATAAGAGTGTATGATAAGAGGGACTAAGTTGACCTCAACATGAATCGAGCATGACCTATATAACCCCAAAATAATCCCAAGTCATAGTAATTATGCCCACATAAAAGGTGGTGAAAAACCAAACAAGTCATAATAAGCTCACAAACAAATTTGAATGACAATATAAATGATAATAGTAATGATCAAATGATGTGGTGATACATGATTAAAAAAGGCATTGTACCTAATTTTCCCATAGGTGGTTATAATTAGGAACTAATGTCATAATACTAATTTGGCCAAAGGTGGTTATAATAAATGATACCAAATAAGATAATTAGTGAAAGATAACTTGCCATATCAAATGTCATACTATTACCATAGACTATCATTGAACAAAAAATTCTAAAATTATTGAAACTGGATCAAAATCCCCCTACAAAAAGTGCATGATGAACCAAAGCAACCAAGATCAAAATGGGATCAATAAGATGATTAAAATTAAGCCTTAGTTAATAGTAAATAAATGGTATAATGAAATGATAAAAATAAAATTGGCTATAGTGGTGATAGAGTTTCCCACAAGTAATGATTGGCTTAAATTAATCACAAAATGGTCAGAGTGTATACTTAGGTTCCTCATAAAATGGAAAGAGCATAAAGAAGGTGAAGAAGCTGACATCAATGGAAATTAAGCATTGCCTTCATAGTCCCAAATGACCTTAAGTCAATGTAGTTCAAATGACATGGGTCATAGATTATAATGGTATAATAATGCCTAAAAAGGGTCTATAGGGTTTCCCCCAAGAGACGAGGCATGGTAATGGTAAATGGTAATTGTAAAAGTGAAAAATGGTTTTGTTGCTCTTATTGATAGGGAGATGCATGTCCTAATCAATATGTGAGACAACAGAGATGATCAGTAAGAAAAGTTTCTATCTAATTCCCTTTCAAAAAAGCTAATCTATCAAGAACTGGTTGCCAATATGGATCTGAATAATGTGTTTGTCATCTTCATAGATTGTTGATTTTTCTTCTTTCAAATGTCAAGATAAGATATCCTTATAACCTCGATAAAGGAAAGTGTTTCCAGTGATGGTAAATAATGTTAAGATAAATGAGATAAGTGGGTAATAAATAGGTAGATGATAATGGAGTGTATAATGAATGGGAAAAAAATGAAGATTAGGACTTTTAGTCACATGTAATGTTTTTGATGCTAGATTTGACATAGATTTGGTTGTGGTAGGGCCAAAGACCTCTAAAGATGCTCTTGATAAGACCACTAGATTGTTTTATTGCTTATTCTTGAGAGTAGTTACCATTTGATTATGTTGTAGATTAGAAGTTATTTTTATTTGATCTTGAATAATATCTTTATTAAATAGTGAAGAACTTTTGTGCTTATTTATTGGTGCCTTGATGAGGTTTTAACTAATTAATTAGTTCTAATCATCCCATAGTGCCTCTGAGAAGGTTTCATAAAGAGATGTTAGAATTTGAATCAAATTATCTTCTAGCACCTTCAAAAAGGTTTCACTAAAAGATGTTGAGTTTGATATTTGATCATCCCTTAATGCCCTTAAAAAGGTTTCACTAGGATGTTATTATTCTTCTAAATGAATTTGATTTTGGCCCCCCTGAGATTCTATAAATGGTATGTCACCATGGATGTAGTTCAACAAAGTGTGATTTTTTCAGTTCCAATTGACATTTGTGAGAGGTGTAATGTTAATATAATGGATATGTTAGGTGGGAATAATGGTGGGATGATGAAAGGCAACACATTATTCATAGAAAATACTAGAACTTTTGTTGATGCTGAAGTAATCATCCTTAAAGATTGTAAAAGGATCACAAATATATCCAAATTGATCTATAAGGCAATTATAACCAATGTTGTAACAAAAGTGACTATAATCTATTTTTAAATCTGATTTAAAATCAAGGGACACTAAATATAATGTTGCAAGTGATGTTGATTCTATTTTTGATGCTAAATCCAATGTCAGTTTAAAAATAGAACTTGAATCTAATTATAATTCTTCATCTGATATGGTTATTTTGATAATGTTTTGTTGAATGTTGAATGTTTGACAAGTAATGGCCTATGATGTCATAATGGGCTCAATAAAAATTATTTCATCTAAGAAGGGTTCAACATAAACTGGATCATCTAAGTGAAGCCCATCAAAGAGAGGGTACCACTCAAGGGATGTTTTGACAAAATCATGTCTATCAAAGTGAGACTCCTCAATGAGTGGGAAAATATCAAGAGAAAACTCTACAGAGATTGGATTGTCAAGGAGATGAGGCTCTTTAAAAATACATAAAATATGAATATGTAACTTATCATAAGTTGACTTGTCACAAATGGGTTTCAACAATAACATTTTAGTTCTTGTTCACAATTGGTTGCAAAAAATGAATTTTGAACACATTTTGATCCTCATAAGATGGGTCTAAAAGAGGTAATGGTTTTTTATTAAGATTAAAGATCATCACAAAATTTTGAAAGTGGGGAAAATTTGGTTTATAAAGAATAATGGTTTATTTTTCAATAATGGACTCTCCAAAATTTAGACTATTAAAGAAGGGATCAAACATAAATGGTTCATCAAATTGAGGTTATTCAATAATATGTTCATCAAAAACTAGTGATGGGCCAATAATGGTAATGACTAGATGCTTCTGAGTTTGGTTTCCTATGCAAACAAAGGAGAATATCCTAATATGGTGATGACTAGATACTTATTAGTTTAGTTGCTCATGCAAACCAAAGGAGGAGGTCCTAAAATGGTAATGAATGGATGCTTCTTAGTTTTTTTGTTCATGTGAACCAAAGGAGAATGTCCTAAAATAGTAATGACTAGATTCTTCTTGGTTGGTTGCTCATGCAAACCAAAGGATGAGGTCTTAATATTATGATCCTAGCATATTTTAGAGCTTGATTACTCATATAAGCTAAAGCATCCAAGTCTTCTTTATAAAACCAATCATTTCAATCTTGATTTAGATCATAAGTTGGATAATAAGTTAGATCTTGACTATGTTCTCATGACTGATTCTTGTGAGGTAAATAGAAATCTATCTCACAAAACATATTGTCACCGTAGGGGTCTTAACTAAAGTCATAAAATTCATTTTGTATGGCCATAATATCATAAGTTGGATTATATATGACTCCACCATAAGTGTAACTATACATATCCACATTTAATTAATAAATATTTAAAAACAAAAGGCTTATATTTCTACAAACTATGAAAAGTGATGCCCAAAAGACAATAGGTTTCATTTTGGTCGAAAGGGTGGAGCTGTATCTCAAAATGGTTTATGCCAAGATTTGGAATAAAATAACCTAACATCAAATGTCTAACATCAAATTATTTTGGAGAAAGGTTTTTCTCCCAAATAAAGGCACAAACAATGATGAGGATAAGTGCTCAAACAAACAAATAATCAATAGTGTTCAAAATTAGGTAATCATTTAATCAAATTAATATAACACAAAAGAAAAAGATCTATGTACCAACCCCATAAATTGATGCCTAAACATAAATCAATCAATGTTTAGATCCAAAATTGACAAGATTAATTAAAAATGCAATGTTGAAGACTAAGATTGGACCAACAAGCTAGATAAGAACAGATAACATGATGACACATAAACAAGGTCCAAATGGCACACACACAAACATGTTTGGCAAAAAGTTCAAGGCACAAGTGTGTTTTAAAATGTCTAGCATATCACTTCTTTAAACAAAAGAGTATCATATAAACAAGTTGGTTTTGACATGGTTTATAAACAAACAAACAATATTTAGTCTTAAAACATACCAAGTAAAAAGTGACCAAAATACACTAAGTATAATCGTCTAAATCCTAGAAAGGGTATGGTAATGTGGGGTTGACTAAAACTAATTAGTTTTCAATTATTTTTAGGGGGATAAATTAAACAATGACTTTCACATCATGATGTAAAATAAAATCATGTAATTAGGTGTCTTCAGCACTTGGCTTGTCGCAAAAATGTCTTTCCCTTTTTGCAACCACTACATCCATCACTTGCTAAGTATAGTGTGATGTGAAAAGTGTAGATACATATTGTGTGTAACTCCCTCACTATAAGGAGGTTTAACCACTCAAACCTCCAATCCTAGTGGGAGTGGATGAAGTTAGTGTCAGGAGATGAAAACATAGGTCAAATCTTCCCTATAGAACTTGTCAGAGGTGATGAATTCCCCCTCACAAGCCAAGATGTAATGAAATAAAAGACATAATAAAAAGACTTTAGGATCATTTTCAAGATCACCCAAACTATTAAAAGTTATAAGGGAGTGATTCAAATGACATTCTTTATAAGCCTTGAACTTGGCTCAAATTACAATGAGACAATGTGTTTGATCCCAAAAATTCCCTAAAGGGGGCAGATGAGAGAGCATACATGCACGTTTCTTTTCACTAAAACAAATAAATTTTCAAACAATTTTAAGTGGGTTTCATTTTTTGAACCAAATTTGAAATGTGTGATTAGGTTCATTTTAAGCCCAAATTGAAGATCTAAGACTTAACCTAAATTCATGATTAAAACACCAAATTAAAAATCTTGCAAGAGTTTATGATGTGTTTTAAGCACTAAACTTGAAATGTTTCTAAGATTTAACATGATATGTTCATTTTAGGCACCAAATACCAAATGTACAAAAATAGAAAATGTTCATTTTAAACCCAAATGAAAGTGTATTTGGTTAGTTAATGGCAATCAAAACAACTTTTAAACTCCCCCTTCAACCTACAAAACATAACTATAATGGACTTCTTTAAAGAACTTAGGATTTTGAGTAAAAAACATTAAAAATTAGCTCTCAGTTACAATCCCATTATTTTCCCTACAAAATCACAATTATAGACAACAAAATATCTATTATGGGTTAGACCAGATAGAAAACACAATATCCCTATTTTACATATGAAATTGTTGCACATATGAAGAAAATTTCTATTCCTAAGAAAATAACTGGATAAGTCAATAATATCATTATACAAGTTGATAATATAATCATTTGGGGACAAACTCACTATTTAAAATGAAATTGCCACCCAAAATGATGATATCACTACCCATTTTGCAAAAATCACTACTCAGTTTGATGAAATTTCTACTCAGTTTCAAGAAATCACTATCAGAGTGCACAAAATCACTATTTAGCAAACAATGATTTCATTTGCATAAAATCGCTACTACGTAACAATAATATCATTCTAAAGAGTAAAACTAAGGTTCCAAAAATATAAACACAGTTAGAAATAAGGAAATTTAACTTAAAATTTTTACTTTTTTGGCCCTCCAAATACAAGTTCCTACATGAAAAGGATTAATATTTTTCTTGAAAGAGATTTGTGACCAAATTTGTGGGGTGTGGTCCCACTGTGTGTGCGAAAATGTAGAGAGGATTACATAACATGATTAATCAAGCATTAATCTAATAAACCAAAGGAATAATGCATAAGAACAAACCAAATTAATTCTATCTATTCATTTGAGAATTAAAAAGGATATAAAAAAATAATTGAAAGAAAGCAACATCATATTACTTTCCAAAATGGATTCACCATACCAATATGGCTCAAAAGCATGTTCTCCCTTGATCAAGAGCTCTTGTCTTCAACAATAATGGTGGCCAACTCCTCCAATGTCTCAAGAACTCCTTGTAAAACCTAGGCTCATGTTATGTAACTATCTAATTTTCCTATCAATGAAGCTTGTAACTAACATCAATAATCAAATGCAAAGGATTGTGGAAACAATTAAGCATAATAACTTTATACAAATCAAGCTTAAAAATAATGTTCATGGCCTCACTATTTATAAATTTTTGAGATTGATTAGAATCAAACTAAACCATCCATCTCAAGATGAATATGTGTGGCTAAGGATTAATTCAATTATGTAATTAAAAATCATAAATAGGTTCATCAATATTTGGGATAAAGGAGCATTAAATAGGCATGGGAGACCATAATCCTAATATTTGTGGCCTATGGATACCACCCCATATGATGATGTCATTAGGTGATGTTCTTAATAGAAATCAATTTACAAAAATAAATATTCAATAACTCTCATGGAAAATCTAATTAAGCTCTTGATTTGGATTAATTAGCCTTAAATAAAGTTAATCAAAATTTGTGTAATTATTTAGAAATTGGCCCTCAATTAATCAAAATGGTAAAAAAGTCATATTACTAGGTTGTAATTTTATTCAAGAATAATTATGAGGTGATGTTATCTATGTTATATCCACCATCCCATTTAGGATGTTGTCAAAACCAAATAACAAGGGCATATGTCTCATGTAAGAATTTTGATAAAAAAGAGCAATCTAGGGTACCCAGGTGTAAAATTGGCATTCTAACATGAAATGATTTGATCAAAGTTAGTTGGCCCATAAAATACATTACCCTATTTATGGATACTTTGACCTAAATCGACACTTGTAAATGACAAGTTCAAACCATTTAGGATGTTTTATGGATTTTAGCTTAAAATGTGCATTTGAGTAAGATTGACAATTTCAACACAAATGGTGTTAGGAATTGGATTTATAAAAGATGTAGTTGTATTATAATCCTTATTAGGGACAATATGAAAATTATCTAATTCTTATTTTAAGGCTTTAAATGCATTACAAAACTTGACATAATCAATTTCCCCATGCTTAGAAGTGTAATGAACTCTATAATAATCAAGTAACGTAACATCAATAAAATTTATATCAGGTGCATTTTTGCTAATAGATGGCTTATTGTTCTTGTTTTTTGGTATTTTTTATTCTAAAATTTATTAGTGGGTTTATCAAAACTTTGTAAAGAGTAATTCCTACCAGATCTCTCTCTAGTATTGTTTACTTGCTTTTACAATTGAAGGAAATCAATGCTAAGCTTTTGAACCATCTTGAGGATATAATCACTCTCATTCTTTGGGGCCTTAGAATTATGAACTTGAGTGTTAAAAATATATTTAGGCATTGAATCTTTATGATCTTGAGGATGGGATCCATTGGTAACATTATTTAGGAAACCTAGGTTTTGACTAGGAAAAACATGTCTCAAAGGTAGTTGGTTCAAGACTAGAAGTTGGTTTAGGGTAGACATATTTTGGTTAGCATTAGGAATAACATTCAAAATGAAAAAATGTGGATTGAAATTATGAATTTAATATGCCAATTATTCTAGGGGTTATATTTGGTCATTAATAATCATAGCCTCGACATAAGCTAAAGGTAATGTGTTCATGAGCCCAATAACTCTCTTTATAAATATAGAAGTCATAGGATATAAATCATCCTTATATATTTCCAAGGTTAAATCATCATCAGGTCTATAAAGAGCTATGGTCCTACTAAACTTTTTATAGAACCTAGAATTTATAGCTCTTATGGGCTCATTTGCATTCCTTTTCATTATGGTGAATTGTTAGTACAAGACATAAGGACTAATGATTATACCAAACTGGTTAATGAAGACATTGTTAAAATCAACCTAGCTAGTAATGTAATTTTTATGGAGGTTTAGAAACCATTCATATGTAGCATATTTAAAAGTTAAAGGAAATATTCTACATGTTTCATGTTCATGAGCCACATTCAACAATCTTAATATAACTTTGAAACTCTTAATGTGTTCTTCAATTGTTATAATGGCACTAGGACTAAATGTTGGCAAATACTTTTTGGGATTATGAGGTAGGTTATGTACCAAAACTAACACAATTTTCAAAAAAACACCTAGCCAAGCCATACATTTATAGGGATCAAACACAAGATCATTTTGAATTGGCAAAGATGGTAAAGATTTTGAAATTCAGTCCTCACCTTTATCCCTCCTAGTTCTCCTATGAACTTGTAATGAAAGTAGAGGTTCTCTAGTCTCTAAATGTGACCTTATTCTAATTCTTGGTAATTATAGATTGTGAGATTTGAATCCTATTTTAAATATGATGTGTTGGTCATATCTTTGCAAGAAACAATGACCAAGCTTGCACATTAAGCAAATTTTACAAATATTTGTATAAAGAATGATAAAGGACAATAACCTATAACTAAGTTAGCTCAAATATGTGTCCCAACATGTAATTATGATTGATATTTACATGTTTAAGGTAAAATTAACTCAAATTTAGCTTAGTATCTATGAATATTTGATCAAAATAGATATTACTAACCTCAAACCTATGGAATTGACAAAGCTTAGGCCATCTTTACCATAATGAAGCATATACCTTTAAAGAACATCACTCTTTATCTAAAAGAATCACAAAGATGGGTGAACAACCGTAATGATTAATCATCCTTACAAAATTGGATAAATAATGGCATAATTGTGTAAGGGTTACACCAATCTTTGAATACAATTCAAAAAAATGAGAAAAGATAATTTAAATCCATAAAGATCTAACATGGCCCTCCATCTAGCACTAGTAAAACTCCACCTATTGATGCCTTAATATGTATCATAGGTTCTCAGAGCATTTAAATAACACTTCTTATTTTAGAATTCAAATAATTTAGTGCATGAGTTATAGGTTGTGATCATCATGTTATATGTCGATGGAATAGAGGCAAAGCAAGTGGACTATGTGACAATATTTATAAAGTTTGGTGGTTGGGATCCACCATGGCCAGCTAGTTTTTTTTCTAAAGGGTGAAGTAATATAAGCTAATATTAGTGAATTATGATCATATTATGATCTAAATACTAATCTAAAAAGAATATGTACAATGAAAATTAAGCTAGAGCGATCTGGTTAAAAAAGGATCAAAAGGAAGGGTAGGGAAGGAAAGAGTTATTATTGATCTTCATCCCAAACATCATGACAGAGTTCAAATATCATCCAAGTATGCACTTAACCAATTTTTAACATGAAATATCCTGATATTAAATCTTATCACACACTAGGCAAACATCTAAGGAATAATAAAATTGTAAATAATAACTAAGCTCACTTTAAATATTTACCCTGCAAGCAAATAACATCAGCCCAAATGCAAGCAGAGTAAAGGAAATGAAATGAACATAAGAACTTTCAATAAACCTCACATTGTCGCAAGTTAACAACTATGCAATTAAAATATGCACACTAATAATTCATAATAACCATTCAAATCTAGAAATAGGAACAAAAAAGTGAGAGAGAAACCATAATAACAAATGCCACAAATGAATATGGACAATCTTTGTAGAATTCCTTCCTTGTATTAATTGCTCAAAAGTTTACAAAAAATTTTTTGCTAAAAAAATCACTCCCTTTACAAATGGTAATATTCATTTTATATAATGCCAAGATAGTATACTATTTAGTCATATCCAATTACAATATTACAAGTGTCAAAGACAACTATCCTTTTACCAAGTTCTAGAATACACTAGACTTTTCCTTATGGATTGACCTATAGGCAATGTGTTTTATAAGTTTCACATGCCTTTATAGAAGAATATTTTATTCTCAAATATTACAATGATTTTGTAGAATAGAATATCTTAAGTTAACTTGCTTGACTTTGGGTCCTTTGTGTTGATGAAGACCCATTTTGTTGTAGTATCTTCATTGGTCTCTAGCATTATTCATAAATTAGATTCAAATTAACAATAGGTTCCATAAAGAGCTCATCATCCTAATCAGCCAGGTCTCCAAAGTCCCTATCATTTCTTCCCAAGGCCTCTTTAATGCTCCTAGCTTTAGTAATCTTTTTCTCTGGTATTAGGATCATACCAATGATGTTGTTTTCTATTCTATATTTTCCTTGGGTTTTGATCCTTACTTCCTACATGACCAAGGTGGTTCTATGTTTAAATTCTTGATCTGTGATGAGGCCCATGGAGTTGAGTGTAGTTTGTTTTAGGATCATGGTCCCAAGGAAGTTTTCCATCCTATATAGTAGCTCCTTTTCATCCTTAAGGAGTCATTCCAAAATTTTATACCATATGCTCAAGCTCCTAATTTTATCCACACAGTAGTCCTATGACTATGTTCAAATGATCTAGGTTGATGGTTTTGAAACTAGGGATTTGATCTTCCACCAAGATGTTGATCAATTCCTTTATCTTTTCCCTTGAATTCTACCAATGAGTGACTAAGTCCTTGGCTACTATAGCCTATTGACCCAATATGTTATTTTAGACTTTATAAATTTAAGGAGTCAAACATATCATAAAAATATGCCTCAAACATCTTAATCATAACATTAGGAACTGATAATATGGCTTGGCTCTCTAAATTTTATTTTTACCTCTACATATTATCTCTTTGTTTTTGAATTCCCTTGATGGTAGCTTTTAATTATGATGATTGAGCTTGGAATAATTTAATCACATTTTCCTCAAACATGGCATTTTCACCTAGCCTTTGTCCTTCAATAGGATTTAGTTCAATGAATGGTTATACTTTCTATAAAGTGAAATCTTCTCCACTTATCATGGCCTTATTTTTAATAACTCTTTATAACCCAAATATTATTGGGTTAAACCTAACACCAACTAAATATTGTGTCACTTGAGGTGTAAGGGTTTCAATATGAGTTCCACTTTATTCTCCTAGAGTAGATAGCCTTTGTTCTTCTTCCTTCTATAGAGAAACTATCTATAGCTTGAGTTCATCATGGATAATGATGTTAAATAATTTAGTAATGGCCCATGGATGATGTAAAGTAATAAATTTATGCAACTTGAAATATTCTAACCATTCATGGAGAATTAGACCTTGTATTAGGTTCTCATCACTAAAAAGGTTGACCTTTCTCAAAGGATGAATGAAGGTTAACTTGGGTCTATTCTTATCTACTAGAACCAATGATAACTCAACATTTCTCTTTGGGGTAGGTGTGGTAATAGGGACTACATCCAATATAACTTCCTTCCCCTTATTTTTTTTTCCTTCCCCAATCTGAGATTCCTCTATTTGAACTTCTTCCTAATCTGACTGATAAGCTAGATAAATTTTTTAGTGCATCTTCAAACATTTCACCTGAGTCCAAGTCTATCACATAAATATCCTCAATTGGTGACCCTAGTTCTTGTGCCTAAGATGAAGAAGAATCAACTTTAACAAGTCTCCTTTCTTTTATCCTTGATGCCTCAGGATTTTGGATCTCTATTTATGGAGGTTTAAATGATTCCCCATCAAGAAAATGGTATTTTCTAGATCCCAGCTACCACCTATCATCACTTCCTTTTTGTTCCCTTTCCATCCTAGATTCTATAGTGATGTTGAATTTATTTAATTTTTTAAGACTTTGGTAAAAGAAGATTCCTTTGTGTACATTGGGTCATAGACTCCAAGCTAGTGTTCATAAGTCATGTTTATCCTTTTGCCTTTAGATACCTCTTGACCTTCTCTTAGGGATCCCATTATATCAGTTCATCTAATCCAGAATAAAATAACACCTATGTTTAGAGGCTACCTCTATATTTTACCATTTATTGAATATGGTCCTTCTAATATTAATTAGAAGGTTGTAGAGGAGCCTTTTTATCTTAGTTTTACATAGACTGTCTATACCATGGAATAATTGGTAAGCTACCTCCTATTCAAAAAGCTTATTCAGGAGATGAATGGGTAACCTAAAGGGTTTGGCATTAGATTCATTCAAATATGATGATGGTGAAATCTAGATAGAACCATATTTCACCAATGGATTCGATTGATTTCTTGACCAAAGGACTAACTCTTACCATTGGATGCCCAGTTATGGCCTGAGTTATGGATGGATAGACATAGTCATAGATGAAATATATGTGGTCCCTATATTTAAATATGTGTAGTTTTAAATAATATTAGGAGATCATCTATGTCCCTTCAAGTCACCACTCTTTAAGGTTGGGGATATTGGTGGTGGTAAGGCATATAAAAAGTATGACATCATGTAAAATTGGCCCTAATTCCTTTTTTGAGTGTAAAAATATATCTAAACAAACAAGTGGTAATAAATTAAATAAGGGGAGGGGTTATCTCTCTTTCAGCCATAAAATATACCAAGGTCACTTAGATTGAATCCACATAGGTGGTGGTTGGATTCCCACATAGCCTATTCATCAAGGTCATAATCATCTTGATCTGAAGTCTGAATTGGCTAATTAGGATATTGTCATTAAAGTCTAAGAATACTTGACTCCTAGAATATAACCATAGGGTAAGGATGGCATTTAGGTAATTTTATTTATCCTAATTGTTTATGGTGGTTATGCCTATTTGGGGCTTAGATAGTTTATAATAATTATCAAAAGTTATGGTCGAGACATAAGCTATACTTTTACAAGTGTGCTCATTTATTAGCATGCCTTTATCAAGTTTGCAATCTTTAAAATTTAGAGAGAGAACATCAATATAATGTAGTACCTTAGGCTTGGCCACTAAAAAGTGTAGGCTTGTCATCTGAATAACCACTATGTCATAATATCTCTTTTTCATAGATAGGTTCCTCTCCTCTTTCCTTATGATGGTCAGTTGCACCTTGATGGTCCAGAATATCTTGGACCAGTTGTTATCTCCTATGTTTAGGGTAGTGGCATCAAATTATATATCTTTAAAGACTATCCCCTTAGTATCTAAAGTTAGATATAGTTCTAAATCTTCCCTAGAAGTGCCTTTTATAGATACCATGGTCTAAGTTAGGTCAATTTACTCACTAGTGGACTGCTACTAGATCTAGATCAAATTACTTTAGCTCAGATGATAATTCACTCTTATGGGTTTGATTGTACTTAATATAAAGTCAAATTAGGGATTTTACATGAGTTAGGGATTTTCTACAAGTCTTCTCAAAGCCTTAATGGTGTAATTTTATTCAAAATTAAGTGAGTTTATGCCTTATATTTCATATGGATCTTTGCATTTATACCTTTTCCTTTCTAAACCCACAAGATCTTTAGATTTGTTGTTATCTACTTATGTGCATCTATCATATCATCTTTGTGGCACTTTCATGGCTCTTTTCTCATTAATTTTAAAAAATTGACCATTTCCTTTTGAAAATGTTGCTTTAATCTCACACTATTTGATTATCTTTCACAGACCAACACAATTCATTGATCTCAATCTTGAAAGTTGAATTCCATTGGTTACTATTTGTATTTGGCCCTGAGGTCATGCCACTTAAAAATCCTATAGGCCTTTTGAACTTCATTGAAAAGTCTACATTGATCTTGAATCATTGGATCCTATGGGTGAGAATCAATGCATATTATTGATCTTTAAAAGATTCTTGGGCTTTAATGTGTTCTAGGCCCTGAGGTTATGCCACTTGGTAATTTGGTGGGCATTCTAAGCTTTGTATTATATTAATTCTACTAGTTAATGTGCTCTCACCATGTGGTGGTCATGTATTTACTTAGAGCTCCATTAAAAATTCTACACTCATCTCACACCATTGATCATCATCATTTGAGTAAACGTGCATCATCATATCTCAATCCGAGGGGTGGGCCATCATTGGTTATTCTTTGTTCTTTAGATACAACCATGAAACTTGTCAAAGGACCTAGCGAATAATAAAAGGACCTAGCATAAGGTTTTAACCTAAGGTTTCATTGTAAAAATAACTATGATAAAACTTTAGGGTAAGGACTTAGGATAAGTTAGAAAATAATAAAAGGGACCATGTGTTCATGGGATATAAAGGGACCAAGCATAATATTTTAGACTAAGGTTTGGTCATATTGAAAAACATGACTTAAACCTTATGGTAAAAATTAGGCTAAGTCTATGGCACTTATAATTTTTTCCATGCAAAAATAAATTTAAATCAAAAGGACCTAGGTCAAAACATTAGACTAAGGTTTTAATCATGGTTTAAAATGAATCCAATTAATTTGAGACAAAAGGCTAATAAAAGGGCCATTTTAACATTTGGAGCACCAAACCCTAAGCATGTTTATTCCTAAATGAGATTACATTGATCGTGTAATACAAGTAACCTATTTTAGAAATATTGAAAGGGATAAAACCATGATCATCTGAAAATATGTCCATTAATTCAAACAAGATTGGTTACAAACAATAGTAAATGTTGAAGTTAGGGCTTAGGGAACATGTAAAGCTTAAGTGAATGTCTTAGATTAAAGTTTTCATGTAAATAAATCCTTTTAATCTAAATTATTTGAGCTATGTTTAAAACATGTTAAAGTGACCTCATGATTAATAAGAGACATGGCATAATATTTAAGCGTAAGTCTATCTATTAATAAAAGGGACCCTGTGCTTAGTTTCCTAGTTTGATCTTGCACTGTTAGATGCTATTTGAATAAACATGCTCCATTAAATCATGATCTATGGGGTTGAATTGGATGGGCTCCTATCTTCATCAAGCCCTGAGGTCATGTCACTTACAAATCCCATGGGATTTTTGCACTCTACATTGTCAATTTATATTGGGATAACATATTTTTGCCATGTAGTGGCACCTTATTTGGTCTAAGTTTCTTGTAAATAATCAGTGTCCTTATCACACCATTGGATTTACTTTATCCATATTAATGTGTATCATCAAATCTCAATTTGAGGGGTGGGCCACCATTAGTTGCTCACTATTTTATCTAACAAAATTATGATTAATGTCATCACCACATTAGCTTTAGGCTTTATTGAAAATTATCTTTCTTGGGCAAATGTGGGTCATTGATCTTGGGGTCATGCTCGAGCCTTAATCTATTTTTTCATGGATAAATTTTCAACCCAGATTACATGTCATTGGATCTTCTCATCTAAGAAAAAGTAGGTCATTGATCCTTTAAATGAACATAATGTTTAATTCAAGATAGAGGATATAGAGAATTCAGACTGAGGTTTTGGAGCAAGGATTTATTTGTATTGATAAATATGAATTAAAGAGTTAGGCCAAAGTCTTGAGATAAATTTAAACATAATAAAATGTCCTCATGAATTAAAAGGGACTCAGAATAAATATTTTAGACCAATGTTAGAAACATAATAAAAAGACATTATGAATAATAAAAGATAGGTCATAATGGTTTAGCCTAGTGTTTTAAAACATTATGGTAAAGATTCATGACTTGTCTAGGATATACAAAAGGGACCCTGCATTATTAGGGCCATGCTAAGATAAAAGAGAATAAAGGGGTTCAACATAGAATATTTAGACCAGGGCTTGGTTGTGTTGGAAAACACAACTAAGCCTTAGGATAAAAACATAAATTTAGTCCATGGCATAATTAATTGTTCTCGTGTAAAATATTCCCACCAATTTTGAATTTGGTCTAAAGGATTTTGTATTAGGGTATTTTGAGTAAGGGTTTCAAGATGATCAAAATGCATTTAATTTTGATTTCAATAGACCAAAGTCTATTAAAAGGCCAAATTGAGATAAATCCATAAAATTATGAAACCTAGACATTGTCTGTTCCAAATGAACTTCATTAGGCTTGTAACCTGAAATAAGAAGATCCGTTATTAGTAAACTTAGACAAGATTAAACCATAACCATGAATAAATAAGATAAATAAATCATGGTGTGGAAGATATTTAAATAAAAATAATGTGAAAACATGCTAGTGACACTCTGATCAATTGAATTTTCAATTTTAAGGTACAATTTTTCACAATTTGACACAAGGGTCCCCTTTTTTTTCAGAAATGGGGTTATGTTGACATCAACAAGACCATAATATGGGTTTTCATAAATGGGAATAACATGTGAGGGTTATTTAGTAGAACTTTAAATGTGATCATTAAGATCCTCATAAGGGTCATAATAAATTACACCATGAGAAGTTTTTTTCAATGGTAAAATAATTAAACCATGAGGATTTTTTTTTAATGGTGGTAATGGAAGGTAGAAAGGAGTGACCCATGAAAAAGTGTAATGGGTTTATGAATTAAATAAAAAAACCTAAGAGGATATATCACAAAAACATTATGGAGAAATTATAAATCCCACCAAAATGTATGAATATGGTGAAGCTAAAGTTAAGAAGAAAATGGAAATGTAAGGAAATTATAACCAATGGTGGGATAGGATTCATGTCAAATTCAATAGAATGTAATATGATAATGAAGCCAAAGTGAATATAAATAATAAAAATAAATGTAAATATGAAGATAATCCAACTAATGGGGGATATGGTTCATGTCAAGTTCATTATAATGTAGGTGTGGGATAGGATGACCAATAATTTTTTAATTTATAACTATAGATGAGGATAAGAAAATCATAACAATAGAGATTGAATATGATCAGACTATACAATAATTATGCTTAGGGTGGCTATAGCTTTAGCATATGGAAATCCAAACTCAATAACTAGGATATAGGGTTACAAAACATATGCATAAGATATGGGGTATGGATATAACTAGATACAAAAATAAATAAATGATATAAAAATGGTAAAAAGGGGTGTATAAATGATATAATAATAATACCACATGTAAGGAATTGATAAATGATTATATTTTATATCCAAGGTATTTATCACATACTAAACTAACAAGAAAGTACATGGTGAAATAGTCAACCAATGGGAGGTATATGTAACCTAATATGATAAATTGTAATCCCAAGTACCCTATATTTATACCAAATTATTTATTATAATGAATATTTTAGTAAGGACAAACAACATTCATCTATTATAAAAATAATAAATGATATTTGTATTCTCATTAAATAAATGAAAGAGAAAAAAAATAGAGATACTTACCTTTAGAATGAATCATTAGAGCATCAATCTCCCTTGGATAAAGTTACACTTTTATAGAGATGATGCAAGATGAATACCTAATAATAAGACCTAGATCTACTTATCTAGGGACTCTAAATACTAGGACACCTCCTTGGTGCAACTCCTATTGAGATTAATTAAACTTTAAGTAATAGTAAACCTCCAAGAATAATAATTTAACCTATAACTCCTTTTACTACTTAAGAGCATAAATTCAAGTGAAAGTAGATAAAATGAGTATTGTGTATTGTGAGCAATGATAAATATAACCCTACATATATGGATACAAACCCAGATTAACCCTGAACTATAATTTTATGGTATCAACTAGGATGATATAGTTAAAAAAGATGTCAGATAACACATAATTCTATCATCTAGGCCTATATAGTAAAAATAATAAGAACAAGGCTTATAATTATATCAGCCAGGATGATACATTACAAAGATAAATAAGCATAAACTAAATTTTAAGGATGTGACCAATATAATAGTAATATATGGTGGCTAGAAAATATGGATGTAAAGTAGATAAAGAGGTAATATGGAAATAGGCTCAAATGAGGTTAGAATTATAGTAATGAATTTATGATTGAATAATATGTAAACATATCTTGTAAATTACCATGATATGATCCCACCCCATTCTTGGTGTACTCCTTATGACATACACACATAAAGATTGATGCACTAATAAGACCTTACACAAGAAACTATAAATAAAGTGATACAAATGAAAAGTATCATAGGTATACACATAATAGTTAGGTTTAGGTAGGATATTGACAATATCTCTAGGTAGAGATCTAAGAAGGTTTTTTATAAGCTATATTAGGTTGAAGGGTTGATGTAAATAACAACTTTTATTATTGGAGGGAAGAGGAGATTGGAAAGTATTCCTACTATGCGTAGGGAAAGAAACACTCTTTGGGAACATATTGGCATGATTGCATGAATATTAATATTAGATTAATGATTATGATCATTGGTATCAATAACAAAATCATTGATAGCATGTTTGTTTCTATTAAGTTTTAAAATATTTTGAATTCCTTATTTAGGTTAAAAAATATAAAATTGTCTTAAGAGATGGTACTATATTTTTGATTGATAAAAGGCTTCATTAAATTAATTAGAAGTAAAGGAGCTAATGATATATTAAAATTTTGATTTTAATCTAGTTATAAAAAGGTTGAAGAGGTTAAATTCAATCATGTTATGCTTGAATTTATTAGCTAGTGCTTTCAACCATTTAAAAAAGTATTGGGTGATATCATGATATAATTAATTGTAATTAATAAAGTTAGATATAATTTATTTCTAATTAACTCATGATATTTTAATTTTTAGATCAATGCATTTACCATGTCTTGTAAATTGGTTATATATCCATAATTAAGTTTATTGTACCATTTTAAAGCATCATTGATTAGGGTTTTGGGAAGTAATTTAATTCAAAAAAGGTGTTAATTTTAATCCAATATTAATATATGTTACCAAAGGCCTTTATATGTCTACACACCCTAATTTTGTCAATCAACCACAAGTACTTTGTCTTTTGTTTCTCTTTCATGGGAAGGTATTAGTGATGAATGTGAGTCTTGTTCATGTAATGACTTTAGGTCTTTTGATATTTCTTATGACTTGTTTATCCTATTTTATGCATCCACTATTGGTCCTATGTCATCCCATCCCATTCCTAGTGGCCCCTTGGCTTGTGTTTCATAATTTTGCTCAATTTTATGATCTTAAGACACTAGCATGGTCTAAGACATTACTGTGGTGTGCTAGTGTCTAGTTCATCATTAGTGTCCAACAACCACCTTTTTAGCATGTTTTGGGTCCCAACCCTTACTTGAGCCTTCTCTTTTAGTTTTATATTTCTTTTGAATCTTGTCAGACAACTAATAATGGTCTTACATTCAAATCAAAATTCCTTATATATAAAGAGCCTCATAAGTCATTTTACATAGATCACTTACTCCTTTAACACATAATTACATAGAATAAATAAATAATATAGCTAAACACACTACACACTATATATTACTCATAAATCACACATATATGCTTGATCAAATAAGGGCCCAAGTGAAAGTCATTATAGCATACTATGCATATTGATTATGTATATTCCCTAAGGGGGAACTACATGCAATTTGAGACCACTATAATTGAGTTTAATATAGGTAGTGTTGATGTGGGTATTGTGCATACCCCTAAACTTAATGAGGTAGCCTCTAAAATTTTAGCATCTCAATGGATGTAACGTCCACTCTAGGTCATGAGTTATATGTATAGGTTAAACAATCAGGTGATGATATAGTAGGTAGATAATACAAGTTGTTAACTAGGTGTGCATAAATAAGACCTAAAAGAAAATTAAAACCTAGTTGAGTTTGATGGATGAACCTTATTATAAAGTGCATAGATTTCAATTAAATAAAATCCAAAAATAGGAAAAGGTAGGGTAAAACAAAAATCTCTATGATTCAAATAATGATCACTTTTCGGATAGTATCTTTGTGGACAAGTGTTTTAATACCAATTTTTGTGGCTAATAGCTATTTCACACTCACATGCAAACATAATAAGAGGATCTAAGGAAGAACTGATATAGTAAAATCTTAGATCTCAAATAAAGGTTTCCACCATTAGAGTTACTATTGTATACCCTTATTAAATATATTATAGCTTAGATTAGAGAGGTATCTAAGGTATATATGGCTCACATATAGAAGTTTATACCTTAGTAACTCTTTTGCTTTTTCGCACTTAAAAATGTTGAATAAAAAAACCAAGAAAAAAAACACAACTAATTTTAAAGAATTTGAATGAAGAAAAATTGACATAATTTCATGACAATAAAAAGACTTTTTCTTGTATGGATACTTTTCCAACCTTTTAAAAAGAGGGATTAACATATATATATATATATATATATATATATATATATATATATATATATATATATATATATATATATATATATATATCTGTGTGTGTGTGTGTGTGTGTGTGTGTGTGTGTGTAAATCCCTCTTTTTAAAAGGTTGGAAAAAGTATCCATAGAAGAAAAAGTCTTTTTATTGTCATGTGTGTGTGTGTGTGTGTGTGTGTGTGTAGATTTGGGGCGGGTTTGCCTCATCTCTCAAATATATTCAAAATTATAAGTTACATGCCTAAAATTATAATGTGAGTTCTAATTGATGCAAGGCCTGCATGTACAACTACAATTGATCACAATTGTATCTCCAAAATATATTAACTCATATAACATAATGCAACATGTGCATGCTTTACAAAGTCTTTAGTTTACTGTTACATGCATATGAAATAAATAAATGGACTTCATTTTCATATATTAAATCTTTATACAAAATTGACACTAATTTAACCTTAGAAGATTAAGGTTTAAATAAGGTTGATGGTTTCACAATTGAACCCAAAGTAGTAGAAGGAAAAAGAGTGGTCGGATGAGTCAAACTAGATGGTGGGGGCATATCCACCTTTTTTATTTTATTCCAACTCTTGATAATATTTGATACTAAAACCATGATGAAACATGATGATGTCCATGTGCAAAAGAGGTGGATGATGTAACCTATTTTATTTCCACACTAATTGTGCATGTTTAACCTTGGTAGATCTAAAATCCAACCAAAAAAATTATAATTAAATAACCTTCTTGCTCACAAAATTGAGTATTGATTAATTTTCTTCCAATGTCATCCCTTGAAGATTTTTCTTGAAATTAACAAAAGCTTATTGAAGTAACTGGTCAAAACTAGCTCTACTTATTAAATGCCCTATATAGTCTCTAGCTTAGGAAATGTTTAGCTCATTAAAAATACACCAAATTAGTTTCTCATGTTTTAAAAACTTTGGTATTAAGGCCTCTTCACTAGAAACCCAATTTTGAGACTCTTGTGTTTGAATGAAACCCAAATTGAGTTCATTGGATGCCTCTACTAGTGTCATCAAGTTTAGATTGATATAAACCTTATTATTCATATATATATATATATATACAATAAAAAAATTAATTTTTTTCATCTTCCTTCAAATAATTAAAAAAAATCAATGTTTCAATAATATGAGGAGATAATTCAACTCTCATTGAACTAATAATATCTAGGACATTGTATAATTTAAGGGTTACATTCTAAACATTGTTAGGTTGTGGAGCTAAAAGCTTCACTGATGCAGACATTAGAGGAGGTTACTGAAGTGTCACAGACATTGGCATTGGTTAGGCCAACCGACGTCGGTCAGTATTAGACAAGAAGAGTAATCGATGTCAGTCAGGGATTGACTGGCATCGGTCATCTCTATGTAGACAGGGACCGACGTCGGTCACATGTGCGGTTCCGAACTGCGATTTCTATGGATAGTTCGTTAATGAACCAGTTATTTGCATGAAGGCTAATTTTAGTCTTGAGTTGTGGATCTAATTATTGTAATTAGATGTCTAATTATTGTTTGCATGAGATCTATATAATATACTCATGGGATGTATTGTAATTTGTGATAGAGAGTATGAGAGCAAATATTAGCTCCTTTTGTGTGTGAAGAGAGCATGATGTGTTCCTCCTAGTGCTATAGTGACAAGTGTGGGTACTAGTTTGGAGAATCAGAAGGGTTCTTCACGTATGTAGGATCTTGGTTAGCAGGTGTGCAAGGCCAAATTTGGAGATCTACATGGTAAGTAAGATCATTGATCTATAGGTGTATGTGTGTGCAAGGTCTAAGGTTTATAGGTGTGCAGAACCAGGTTGATCTGTAGGTGGTAGCAGAATCAAGGTAATAGCAACACAACAGGGAGTAGGATCAGGTGGGATCTACTTGGAGTATGGTGTGTACTTAGTTGGAGAGTAAAGAGGAAGGCAAGGTAGATCCTTCCATAAGTAAGATTGTTTGAGTTGAAAGTTGTTGCAAGTTCAAGGGAGATCTACTTGGAGTGCGTGGAGCACTTGTGGAGTGCGTGTAGCACTTATGTACTGGCAGTAGTGGATACTGACTGGTTGGAGGTGAACACCAACTCTGTGTTTGAGTTGTGTGTTGAGATCGTAAGAGAGAGAGCTTTGAGGAAAGAATTACTATACACTTGAGGTGTGGGAAGGCTCTAAGAGGTGTGAAGAAGAAGTGGCATCTTCTTTATTGTATTCTTTTCTGGATGAGTATTAATACAATTGGGTATTGTCTCTCATATTCTGTGTTGTTTCTAATTTCTAGCTGCTTGTTACTTCTGGTTAATTCCACATATTCAGTTGCTTGTATTTGGTAATCAATTGTGCTTCCGTATTTCCCAACAAGTGGTATCAGAGCTAAGGTTGTAGGGAGTAGGTTTGTGTTTGGTTACAGGTCACTCTTAGGGGTTTTTGATTGAGTGGGAGTATAGCAACAGTAGAAGAAAGTACACTAAGAATGGAGGAATTGAAAAGCATGAATGGTCAATTACGGTCTTATGGAAAGAAAGAGTAGGTAAAAAAATATTGTTGGTTGGTAGCAAATCAACATGAAGGAATTGAAGAATCAGATGTTGCAGGTGTTGTTGCACAAGATGCTATGGGATGTTTCTTGGATAAAGTAGAATCTTGTTCTATAGATTTTGTTGCCTCTTTCCATGTAGCCCCAAATAGAGGGGTTGGTGAGCCTTGTCATATTGTTGGCAAAGGGGAAGTGCGGCTGAAATTGTAGGCGGCCAACACATGGGTGTTGAAGGAGGTCATGCAGGTCCCAATCTTAGAGATGCAGCTAATTTCTTTAGGAAAGTTGGGTGATGAGAGATGCACAGTAACTCTCACAGTGGATTCTTGGAATGTTACCAAGGATGCACTTGAATTAGCTTATGGTAAGAAAGTAGGTACTCTTTATCTACTTGCTTGTATTACTGATTCTTCTTCTGTTGCGAAGACATGGCTTTGTAGGCTTGGTCACATGAGCAAGAAGGAGATGCATGTTCTTAAGCAGAAGATAGATGTGTTTGACAAACTTAAGAACTAGAAAGCCTTGGTGTTCTTGGAGGAGATGACAGATAGAGATCAACAGATGGGGCTGGATACCTTTGAGCAGGGCAATTTGGATAGGGTTTTGATTCAAAGTAAGCTCACGAGTAAAAATTCATCACTCACAGGCATACACAAGTACCAGCATTAGTCAAGGGTAACTGACATTGAATAGATAGGTACCGACATCAGTCATGTGTAGACTAGAGAAGTCAGTGGTGTCGGGTAGGAGGAGACTAACATCGGTGGGATAACCAGTGTTGGTGACCTGGACAGTCGCATGGAACTGATGTCAGTTGGATGCAGACTGTGTGGTGATTGAGGTCGATCACTGAGATGGATTTTGGGTGGATAACAAGCTATCAAGGAGTCTCAAATGCCCATGGGGAGGACTAAAAGTGTAAGTAAGCCTCAAATTTGTTGTTCCTCTTCTTTATACTAGTTGCTAACTGTAGAGCAGGAAGGATCTAGGAAACAGTGGGAGCATGGCATGAACAGGATGTAGGACCAAATGAGAGATTTGGTAGGGTTACCAGTTAGTATGAAAGCACTGAGATGAATGGATACCTTGGTTAAATAATAGAGAGAATGGACATGTAAGACAAAAGGCCAGGTCATATGGTCTTGAGGAAGCTGCAGGACAGTGTTACAAGTTTTGATAGGTGGATGACAAAGCAGGGCTTTAGTCAGTGTAATTGTAACCATTGTGTTTGTCTTACCAGGTGGATGATGGTCATGACATTATCCTATTACTATATGTGGATGGTATGCTAGCTAGCAGGGTTATACATACAAGGTTTTGCTGAGCTAAGGGTAAGGTTAGTTTAGTGGTTTGCCATGAAGAATTTGGGAGCAGCAAAATTCTTTGGCATGAGAGACATGGAAGATCACAGGTTGATTTTATCTCCAGAGGGAGCTGATGTGAATCAAGTGTTAGCAAGGTCTAATATGTAGGATGTAGAACCAAAGCACACCAAGGGCTAGATAGTTCAGTGTCTGAAATCACATGAGGTCTGGTATAGACCTAATTTTTCCCTAGTAGTGGGAGTTGTCAGAGAGTTAGGAGCCAATTTGGGGAAGTGGGTTCTCAAGTATTTGAGAGGGACCAGCAGCAGGGATTCATGCTATGCAGGGTCAAGACTTCACTACATGGGTTTGTAAGTTCAGATGTGGCAGGTTACTCAGATGATAGGAGGTGCACCACAGGTTGTGTGGTGGGTGGTCTTCAGGATTGATCTTAAAGAGGGATACAATCTAGGAAATAGATTAGATGGTGTACAAGTATAGGTACAGTGTAACTATTTATCTCCAAGTGGGAGATTGTTAGGTTGTGGAGCTAAAAGCTTCACTGATGCAGACATTAGAGGAGGTTGCTGAAGTGTCATAGACACTGGCATCGGTCAGGCCAACTGATGTCAGTTAGTATTAGATAGGAAGAGTAACTGATGTCGGTTAGGGATCGACCAACGTCAATCATCTCTACGCAGACAGGGACTGACGTCGATCGCCTGTGCAGTTCTGAACTATGAGTTCTACAAATAGTTCATTAACAAACTAGTTGTTTGCATGAAGAAGGCTAATTTTACTCTTGAGCTGTGGATCTAATTATTATAATTAGATGTCTAATTATTGTTTTCATGAGATCTATATAATAGACTCATGGGTTGTATTGTAATTTGTGCTAGAGAGTAAGAGAGCAAATATTAGCTCCTTCTGTGTGTGAAGAGAGCATGGTGTGTTCCTCCTAGTGCCACAGTGCCAAGTGTGGGTACTAGTTTGGAGAATCAGAAGGGTTCTTCATGTATGTAGGATCTTGGTCAGCAAGTGTGCAAGGCCACATTTGGAGATCTACATGGTAAGTAAGATCATTGATCTTCAGGTGTATGTGTGTGCAAGGTCTAAGGTTTGTAGGTGTACAAAACCAGGTTGATCTGTAAGTGGCAGCAGAATCAAGGTGACAGCAACACAACAGGGATCAAGATCAGGTGGGATCTACTTGGAGTATAGTGTGTACTCAGTTGGAGAGCAAAGAGGAAGGCAAGGTAGATCCTTCCATAAGTAAGATCATTTGAGTTTTAGGTTGTTGCAAGTTTAGGGGAGATCTACTTGGAGTGTGTGGAGCACTTGTGGAGTGCGTGGAGCACTTGTGTACTGGTAGTAGTGGATACTGACTGGTTGGAGGTGAACACCAACTCTGTGTTTGAGTTGTGTGTTGGGACCGTAAGAGAGAGAGCTTTGAGGAAAGAATTACTGTACACTTGAGGTGTGGGAAGCCTCTGAGAGGTGTGAAGAAGAAGTGGCATCTTCTTTATTGTATTCTTTTCTGGATGAGTATTAATACAATTGGGTATTGTCTCTCATATTCTGTGTTGTTTGTGATTTCTAGTTGCTTGTTACTTTTGGTTAATTCCACATATTTAGTTGCTTGTATTTGGTAATCAATTGTGCTTTCATATTTCCCAACAAACATCATTTTAAATCTCTGTAGGGACATGAACAACCTATTATTGTTCCCTTAATTATTATAGCTCTCTCTTATCATGTTTAGTACCCTAATAATTCTATACCAAAGCTTCTATTTGAGTCCTAAAGTAAGACTTCAAATATTAATTATAGGGGGACTCACCTAGCCTTCTATTCTTCCTCTTTGATAAAGAGAAGACATCTTGTCTCTATTTTAAAACTATGCCCATACTAGAATAATCATTGATCTTACTGTTTTTGACTCTTTTGATGGTCCCTAAATTTTTTTCAAATATGGAACTCATGAAAGGAATCTATGTTACTGTTAGATTGGGATTTTTTGAGGCATTGGCTTCTAAGGTAGTATCCCATTGAGGAATCACCAATTAAGTATAGTCAATTAGGTGAGAGTCCTTAGTATTAGTCTCAACCATAAGGTCTATTGAATATTACCTCAAATATTTTTCCTATAAGGCATATGGTACTAATAGATAAATGATTTTAGACTAATCAATACCACCAAACTAGGGCATTAGATGGATTGTATACACTAGATTCTTCTTTCTATATTTCTTCATTGAAATAATAAAAGTGGACTAGGTATAAGTTAAAGAATTCCTTGGTAATCCCAATTGATTGGAGGAAACATATTACTAGGAATTTACCATATATCCTTTAGTTTTCTTGAAATGAACTTTTTTAGTCTTGGGAATAGTAGAGATAATGGAAATTAGAGTGGAAATAATGGAAGTGGAGGCAATAGGGGCTTAGGAAACAAGCCCAACACTGGAAATAAATGGAATTGTAGAAACTAAGGGAGTAGTGTAAAAAAATGGACTTATTTCAACTTAGGAATACCAAAAATAATTGGGATAGAGGAAACTAAACTAATGCTTGAAACACTAGAATCCAATGAAACAACAATAGTGGAACAAAGAGTAGAAATTAAAGGGATGGTAGAAAGAAAATGATTGAGTTAGGTGAAGGAATAACTTCCTTACCTAAATTTCCACTCTCATGAAGTGGTGCCTTTCCTTTTAATCCTTGAAGACTTAGGAATTAGGCATTTTATAAGTCCTCATCCTCTTCTTTATCCTTAGGTTAACTCTATATAGATGCTTACCCAAGGTTATATGGTCCTTCCGATAGTGGATATTCAATAATTACCTCTATAAGGGTTCCATGAGCTCTTGGATTTCTCATATAAAACATTATGTTTTTCCCAGTTGGTAAGGAAGTCCACTAAGTGGAATAATGAACAATGTACACACTTGTACTAACTAGACTTGAGGAAGTGATAATAATGTCATCTTTTTCTTCATAAAAATAATCAATATCTTCTTATCCTATAGGTCCACTATCAAAAACTATAAGTTCATCCACCTCTTACTCTTGATTTATAGCCCTCATTACAAGTGGTGGTATTTAAGATGGTTCTCCATGTGATGCATTAGAGACCATTGGATTTTTTATTATTGTTTTATATTTGTCAAGATATGTGGTTGTGTTTGAAATGGTCCTCCTTAATCTAATGTTGACTAGTGAGGCCAAGAGTTCTATAAGTATATTATTTCCCATCCACATAGTTTTGAAAGCCTAATGGATGCTTCTAAAATTGTTAAAGTAGGTTCTCAATGAATTATTCTCAAGATTTAATCCATCAAACTAGTGGTATTCACCCTCTCTATAGCTTTGGCATCATCCTTCACATTACAAAATATGAAGCCATGGTCATAAGGTTCATGTTGGTATGCGATGCCCATGATTTTGATGTGTTTTTAGATTAGACCATGAGGATCCCAATCTTTGTGTGGTATATTCACCAAAAAATAGTACTCCTTGAACTTTATAACTTCTCTAAAAGGATTCTAATTAATATAGCACATTATGTTGATCATCATATAAGAGACATGTAATACACCTTTATTGTTATTCTTCATGTATTTGTTGGTAAATAATTTCTTACTCAGCTAGTTTCTTTGGGATAAACTTGGGGAGACATAATGAGATATCATTATTCCAAATTACCATGATAATCATATAATTATGATAATTCTAGTAATATCCCATTGGCCTGAGTGTCTTTCTAATATTTTTTAATACCTTGAATAGGGGATCTTCATGAATTGATTTTCATACTTGTGGATATACATTTTCAATAATTATGACTATATTATTTGTATATGCATAGATGTGAATAAATAATAAGAAGTCACATACCCAATTATTAATGAAAACTTGAGAGGGGATTCAAAGTGATCCATTATGCATTTATATGATGCCCATGACTACATCCACTAGATCCAACATCATGTATAAATGGGTATCCATGGGTCTATTATCTTTATTAAAAATTTATTCTCATATCCTTACACTTATTATATCCCCTAGTGTGAAGGTCAGATTAGAAATCATCATTAAATTTAGTAATGGTACCCATTCTAGATGAATATAATGGATTCTAGGGTAAATTTATAATCTATTTAATAAGACCATTTTGATACAAATGCCCATAAAAAAATTAGTGATATGGACCAAATATCTAGCCTTCAGAGTGACCACCTCTCTAGGAGAAATCCACTTCCTTAGATAATTTTCAACTATGGAGGCTTTATTTTACATTTATACCTAGTGTTCAACATAAGTAACATCTACAACTGGTAGCTATAAATGACTCTAAAAGGCATCTCCTAAAATGTAAGTGACGACTATCTTACATTTCACATGATGTAGAAAACCACCACAAGTTACCTTACCCACAAATAATAAAACTCATAATAGGTTAATAGATGGTATGACCTTGAATTTAACTACTACAACATATAGTCTCTAGCATTTCAATGAAATCAAGTCCATCACGAGTTTCTTCTACATGGTTGTTAGAATTTATTCATGTGAGTGTACATCTACATCCTCTACTATTTCCCAAAGAGATTTATAATTGGTGTAATTTTTAAATATACTAGAGTTAATGTTAGTAGAGGTTCTTGGGTTTAGCATAACATGCTAATTATAGGGATAACTCCTACAATTTTAGGAAGAGATTATGGGAAAGGAAAATCATTACTCAATATTTATATTCTATATTAGGATATTATAATTTTACATAATCTTGATTAATCCTATGATTATCTACTTAGATATTTAATGGTAAAACTCAAGTATGATGACATCGTTTCCAAAATTGTATAGAAAAATAATTATATTATTCATTAACAAAATAAGATTTATAAAAATTAGATGGAATTTATAGACATCTCAGAGGAATATTATAAATTCATAAAGTTATTATGTAATATCACCTAACTTCACAATGAGCAAATAATGTCAAATAGAAGACAAAACCATTTTCATGAGAGATAGACTTGTAACACATATCAGTACCCAAAAAGATATATCTCACATAGGAAGTGTAGATCTATTCTATTAACCATCAATTACTAAATATACTTACAATATTTATATTATAAAGGTACTCATTTACAAATTCATTCCAAATATCTCAAATTTACTTAAAAGGCTCATAAACAATATTAACCAACACTATCCAACACTATCTAACAATATCTAACATGTTTTACTATAATCCATAGGAATTTATAATCCTAAAAAATATATTATTATAAACATGATGTCTATACTTGGCATCTAGGTATGTCAACCTATACTCTATTTCTAAATATTCCACATACATGATCCCAATTGAAAATAGACTATCTTCATAACAATATTGTATAATAACTGCTAACCAAAAAGAAACCATGATTCCTATACACATGGTACCTTCATATATGTGAATGGTTCGTATACACATTCCTTGGATAACACTTTTCTATAACTAGAATTTTGTCTCATCCTGAGACAGTGATGCAAATAACTAGGAGTCCACAAAACAAAAAGTAGGTAGAACACATAGAAACCATACATCGCTTAAGGTGCCATTTATCAGTTTTCACCCATTGTGCACTACTTATCCACCCTCACATTTTTTCAAATAAGTAGAAATCCATTCTATTGACCTTAAAATTTTTCAATAGACTAGAGAAACCATAGGGTTTCCCTTATAGGTTTTCAACCATTCTACCCCTATGGGTTCTTATGGTCCTACCAAACCAAAAATTGAGAAGCAAAATTTCAAAATTTCTTGCTACAAAAAAAAACTTAGTTAGATGAAAGAGGCATTAGTGTAGAAATATATGCATATGATGGTTGTGAAGTGGAAGAAGCACTCTATAAATAACTTAAAGTAGTAGTATATATCTATCACAATTACTACTAGAGTTGACTGGGAGGAATAATGGAAAGGACATTAATGAACAAAGCAATTGTACTATAAAATTTAGCCACATCCATCTTATAATTATGACAATCAATCAAATACTCATAAATGTTGTGAAGAATTTCCCACAAACTAATAAATATCAATATCTATAGTAAAAAAGAGAGCAAATTTAGCAGTAGTCATTTTTCCAAAGATGTGCACATGCAGATGAGTGAGCTTCTCAACATGGCACTATGCTTGGATCCCAAAAAATTTATTGTACAACATCTGAGTCTACCAAGCCTAAAAGTAGTGTATATAGGAGTCATGAGTTTACACAAATGATTGAAATAAAGACACAAACCTACTCTAAGTGATAGAGGGACTATTCATGGTGGATTTATAAGAACTCACATTAGTGAATTTATGGAGTGCACCATTCCATACCGCATCCACTTGGGATTTCCATTTGATCAACCCATGGGCCATAGTTATAGCCTAGCCAATCATATTAGTGAGGTCATCTTAATAAAGCTATAGGATCTCACATAACTCATTCAACTCTTCCTTTATAGCTTGACCTTGAAATTTGATACAATTGACCTATTAGATGCTCACCTAATCCTACATAAGTTAGGCCACTAGATTTATAAGTTTAATGTGATCAAACATAAAACTAGGGCCCACAGCTTAGGAGTAAAGGGTGGGGTAGGAGTCTTCAATAAAATTAATAGTGTTTTTTAGTACACTTTATAGGTCAAAGTTATACTAATATAATTAGGACACCTTATTCTACAAACAAATAATAGTCTACACAATTAACTCCTCAAAAGTAAAAACACCTTCCAACTACTTATCCAAGGAAAGATTAAAAACATCAAGAGATGATTTAATGTTGGGTGAGGGCATAACATATCCAATCATGGAGGTTATGGTGGGAAATAACTAAAATGGAGTGGGGGGGGGGGATTGGAAATATGGTGTGATGGGAGGGTGAGGAAATAACATCCATGAGGGCTAAGTATTAGAATCCATATGTCATAGTGGGATCAAGTATTGGGGTTACCACCTAGGATTAGGAGGGGTTAAAAAGTGGAAGAAGTAAAATGTGAAGTTGAAGATAGAATTTATGGAGGAGAAGTCTATGTGATCTCAACCTAATTTGGAAGAGTGGGGGGATCCATAATAAACATGGGAATAGTGGTGGTCCCTATGGTTGTTAGTGGAGGCTGAGGAGGGAAAGGTGTAGATAATGTGGTTGTTACATCCCCATATTTCACAGCCTCTTGAATGAATGTAGTTGGAGTATATGGCTATGTTATTTTCACTTCTATGGGAAGATTTCACTTGACCTCATCAATAGTATACTTATTTCCTAGCTCAACAACAACATCTTACTTTCATACTTAATTAGACTCAACAATCTTATATTCTTTTACCTCTATGCCTACAATATCTATGGATTAGAGGGGGATATCCATTGGCATATGAATTATTTATCTAGTTATTTGGGGAATTAACTACACAATAAATAGTTTTTGTAACTAAATTATTAGTTTTAGCTCCACTACTTATAGGGTTACCTCAATTTACTTTGATTATTATATCTCTAAAGCCTTTTGTTTTACCATTTTATTTTATTGTTTCTTCTCTTCCTTTCTACATCTGCACTTGATAAATCATTTTTATTCTTATTAGGAAACTTATTTTTCATCTAATATTTATGCATCTAACACCACCTCTTTCATATTAGTGAGGGATTTGTTAGATTGTAATGAAGAATAAATCAAAATGGAGTTTCACACCATTTTCTACAATGCATGTCCCTTATGGATCCCAAATTTAGGTGAATCCTTAAGAAATTATGGTGTAATCTCTCCTAAAGATATAGGATATGTTTTAGGTTATTGGGCTATGGATGCTACTTCTTACTCTTCCTCCTTTATAATAGGCTTATATCTACACAATGTGCAACACCTATACTAGAGAAATTTTGGTGGACTCTCAACAAGAGGATCAATTTCTTGGGCCTAAGAGGACTTGCCAAAGCCACCTTACACCATAATTTCTTCTTGAAGCCATTGTATTTTATATTCCTTATCCATAGTATCCACAATAATGGACTATAAAAAAATCAAAATTCTACCTAAAAATGTTGGGGCACCTATTTGTGGAGTTTTACTCTATACACTACTTTCAAAAATAAAAAATCTTTTTCTTCTTCTCTTTCATATAAATCACCATCTATGCCTATGAGCATAGTCTATTAGACCTCTTGTTCATCTATTTTAATGTTTTACTACTCATATTATATATCAACATGAGGCACATGTGGGTCATCTAACTATGAGTCTTCCTTCATGGAGGATAAGGTGATCAATGAATCATAGGAAATTTATTATTTACTTAATTTTATGGAGTAGATATTGTTGAGGGAGTTTGTGTGGTGTCCATAAAAATGGCAACATCAAGTGGAACTATTTGTAAAGGGGTCATTCTACATGCATTCAAAGTTTTTTTTTGGGTGACTTCTTTCTAGGCCATATGCATATCGATAAAGAATGGCAAAGGTACAAATGGAGCCTTTGGAATCTCATGAATGTGGATGAAAATTCCCTATGGAAAATTCATAACCATCACATCTTGGCCCAAAAATTTCATCACAAGCAATGAGATTCTCAAGTTACTAAGCACCAATTCCATGAGTTCATCCCACCAAGCACTAAATAGATATTGATGCACAAGGTAGCCACTTTCATTATGTTTCCAAATGAGGTTATAGAATGTAATGTATGGCTAACAATCTACATCTAGATTGATAACATTTTATGGAGATTTCCACTATGTAAATACAAGTAATAACACCAAAAATTGATATTGATAAGTTTTTTTTGTAGACATAATGATTTTTTCAATATTCATTATAAGCTCAGCCACAACAAATTCTGGCCAATTGAGTTGTTCATCCTATAGGATCATGTGATGCAAAATATCAATGACCCCTTTGGTGGCCTCCATGGATTTTTTTGGTTTTACAAAAATGTGTAGTAATATAATCTACTAAGATGTGGATGGCTTCATCTAGGATTCCATCTAAAGGAATTCCTCAATTAATGCAATAACCCCTCTCAGTTAGATATAGAAATATGTGAAAAATATTTTTTAACACCTATACCAAAGATAGATTACACCATGAGAATCTATAGAGACCATAAGAATTACATAAAATGATAATAAAAACAAGCATAATACATCACATAATATTGATGTCTAATATCATGAGGGTACACATCATAAAGCAAATATAAAAAGTAATTACATTAATACAGCTATAACTATTAAAAGTCTATAGCCACTACTATTGATTTACAATAACAAGTAATTATAACTCAATGATAAATACAATGTACATATATATACATAGCTCCCCAAAACATGAGTTCCTTGAACTCTCCTATATCTTTGGCAATCTCAAGTGTCATTTAAAAAGTATTAATGCTATGGGGAGGGTATCATCATCCAAGTGATTTTCCACCCAAACATAGACCAAAAATCCCATGCACTATCCCATCAGGGAATTACCCTCCCTTCATGGATGAGTAAATAGTGATGGCATTGGAATCCAAAGAGACTATTAAGTACATGTGTGATATATGATTCTAAACTAAACATGCAATGTATCATAGAATTCCATTATATTTCAATATACTACACTAACATGTGAACCACACTCATTAAATGATAATGTCTCACCAAACATACTTTGGCCCAAAGCTTTACAAATAATAAATTATAATGATCTAGATCAAATAATCTCATACACACCACTTGATTGGAATACCTTCATATAAGATTGCAATGATAGTAAGCCAGTGAAGTCTGTATCACTCCTTACTATGAATTAAAAATGCATATTGGTCAAATAAACTTCAACCACAATATTCATCAACTTAATCATCATACAACATGTTATACATATGAGTAATAACAACATACATTAAGTCTAACTAACATATGCAAGAATCTTTCATTATACTCTATCCCATACTAGAAATAATGATTAAAAATATGCCACCTAGCTAAACATACAATTTAACTATAAATGTAATAATATAATTGGTTTCTAGTTATCTACACCCTATGTCAACCCATATTACCATAGTCCAATGTTCTAAGAATTAACTAACAATTTTTCCATAATCAATTATGAAATAGTCTCAGATACATAGAAACCTAAACATTATATAATAAAGAAAAACATCTTCCCATGGAACAAAATAGCATTCCAACATAGTATTTTCTAAACTCTCATAGCATGCACGTAGACACAAGTCTTACCAACTATACATCTCACACCATCCACAACAATCACTAGTGTGTATATAGTATATAAAAAATTATGAGTTAGGTATAATAAATATATTAAGTACCACCCAGGTACAATATACTTCTATACTATCATACCCTATGATATCCCATACGATCATAGGTTCACAACTACATAACAACACATAAACTAAAATTACAAATTTCAAGACTCAACTAATTCAAGTAGATAATAAAAAGCAAACAATAAATAATTATACCACCTAGGTATACTACATACCAGCAACATGCACCATGATGCACCACTAGACATTAAGTATAACAAAACATTTATAATAACACACTTATAGTATGTAATGCACATAAGTATTCCCTACTAAATACAAATGAATAACAATTATTCATATTATTAATAGTGAGTTAGATAAAAAATGTTATCCAATTGACTCCTTTGATTCAAGGATATTTTTCCAAAGGTCAAAGTTCTTGATTCCTATGAAGCTTAATGACTTACTAAAACCACCTAATAAACTATAGGTATAACCCCTATATACCAGCACTTGTACTTCCTAATATGAACCACATGTATATATATTCTCATGCTATGTAATTTCTAAACCAGGGTATAGTATTTTTGAGAAAAACTACTAATTTTTGAAACCAAGATAATGAAGTGTACATGGAAACACATACATTGCATTCAATGGCCAAAAAAGCCCAGAACTTTGTTTTTCCTGAAAACATAAGATACCTAGAATACAATTGGGGTTTACAAGCAATCATTTGCTAAACTATATTTTTTTTTTCACTTTTTGCTAAATATTTATCTGAATAATATTAACTAACCCAATTTTCCTAATTATTCTAATAGTCATAAACATTTAACTCAATGTCAAATTTGATAAGATGGGTTTCCATTTTTTAAAGAGTCTAAAAGTTCCACAATTTTAAATCCATAATAAGATGTAGTTATATTTTACTTATTCAACCCCATTTGCAAATTATTATGGTTGTCTATACCTTAATGGCCAAAAATATGGTTTTGTTTTACCATTATCTTTCATAGTTATTGATTTTGTGCCCACTAAGCATTATAACATTAATGTCATTTGCAGTTTAATTGAGTATTCAATACAAAACTTGAGAGTTTATAATAAAACTCAGATTAAATTTACTAAAAAAATCAAGCTTATGAATCACAAGTTATGGATAAAATAACTGACAAATAACTAATATATACATACATTTCAAGTTTTATTCAAAATCCAGGCATTCCTATAACCAATCCATGTAGGGAAAGTTCAACTATTAGCATTATGTTATGATTACTATTATTGGCAAACACATTCCCAGACTTACTATTTCTTTTCAAACTAAGTAATGTGAGCATTCCATCATTGCTTTTATCTCAAGTCATTACAAGAGGATTTATAATTTTTAGATAGGTTCACTTAGTAATTATGTTCATTAATAATAATTTTTTATTTGGTAATCCAATTTATATCTAGTTCATGATACAAAAATCCAAGGCAAGAGAAATTTCAATCAAGCATTCAATCTTGCATACATACATACATACATACATACATACAAACATACACACACAAATATATATATATATATATATATATATATATATATATATATATATATATATATTCATTTTAATGACTCATAAACTTCAGTGACTTAAAAGATTCTAATGACCTATGTATTCAAACTTGGTGTTTTAGCTATATGGCTTGGCATCACATTATACCTCCAAGTGTTTTAATTAAATGATACTCTGGTTTTATTTTAATATTATAATCATAACTAAATAAATAAATAAGGTCAGAAAAATAATTAAATAAGATAGGGAATAGACTGATCACTCTTATTTAATAAACTTGGCCTTTAATTATTAATAAAATAGATGATGTGTAATTTTTTGAAAACACAATAGGGTACTTAAATACAATGCTATCGAGTGCTTCATAAATATACCTCAACACCTAGCTTGATGCCCAAAATGAAATCCAAAGAAAAATTTAATTTGATGCCCTAAGCCATGATCAAAACGTATTTAATTCAGATTAATGCCATAATCAATTTATATCAGATCAACACTTTGGCCAATTCAAATTGATTTCATAACCATAAATATGATCCTAAAAAGGGTAGTTGTAAGTATGTATACCTATGACACGATATAGGTGCAAAGGATAAAATAAAATTATGATAGAATTCAGAATAACACAGCATATGAGAGACAATCACAATATTTTATATACAATATATGCCACATACCACCTTACAGAGGATTCCCATCATGATTAATCATTTATCACCGGTCCCATCAAATACAGAGTATGGTGTTCAGCAGTCCCATGATTCTTTTTTATTAGAATTTTTAAACCAGTGCTATATAGTCCAGTTGTAAGTATGTATACCTATGACATACGATATAGGTGCATATGATAAAATAAAATTACAATAAAAACCATGCAATTTTTCTGAAAAGATACAAATATGGTAGCTAGGAAAAAGTGACACCATTATGTAACCAAACTCTCTCTATTTTTTTAATTAATTTTTGCAAACACTTGGTTCGTTAGCTAACTGTCCGTAGATAGCTCGCAGTCGAACTACACAGGCGACCGACGCCGGTTACCGACGCCGGCCGATCTCTGACCGACGCCGGTTGTCTTTCTTGCCCTTTCCTGCCGACGTCGATTGGCCTGACCGACGCCGGTGTCTCTGGCACTCAGCAACTCACCTACCTCCTCTGTACTTAGTGAAGCTTTTAGCTCCACAATCCTAACAATCTCCCACTTGGAGATTATGTACCTGTACCTATACTCCATCTAATCTATTTCCTGGTTTGTATTTTCAAGGAAGACAACACACCACACAACCTGTGATGTACTTTATTTTTTTTAAAATAATTTCCTATTGTCATACGGTGATATTCAAATCAAATAAATCTTAGTATAAATAGCTCCCACTCGAGACAAAATCAACCTGTGATCTCCATGCCTCCCATGTCAAAGAATTCCGCTGCTAAACTATGACATGCCACTGAATAATCTTACCCTTAGCTATATGTACTAACCTGCTATGCATGTCCACATACAGTAAGAATGATGTCATGACAAATTGGTTACCCTGACATCGACTGAAGCCAAGCTTCGTCCTCCACCTGTTCTAGATCAAGACCATATGCCTGGTCTTCCGTCTCATATCCGTTCTCTCTAGGAATCATTTTATATGGCAAACCTACCAAGTCTCTCCCTTGGTTCTGCAATAAACCTGCCAAGTCACACCTGTTTCCTGGATCATATATATGAAGAAGAGGAACAACGAATTTGACATGCCTTCAATGGGTGTTTGAGACTCCTTGACATTACCCAAAATTTGTTAAGTGACCGATTCACTAGTTGCAACCGACGTATGCGTCTGTAATACCAACCTGACTGCCGACGTTAACATTCTTAGTATCGGTCCCAATAGTCGCCGGCTTCGGTCTGCACATAACATCGTGTCTGTTCGATTCCTCTACCGACGCCGGTGTCTGTGTTCGCCTGTGATTGACTTTTTATCAGCTCCTTTGGATCAAAACCCATGTCCATGCCCTGCTTAGATAGCCTCATCCATGAACTCTGTCCGCCATCTCCTCCAAGAACACCAAGGCTTTCCAGTTCTTAAACCTGTCAAATATATCTGTCTTTCGCTTAAGAACATGCATCTCCTTCCTGCTCATGTGACCAAGCCTACGAAGCCATGTCTAACAGAAGAAGAATGAATATAAACTAGATAAAGATACCTATAATTGCTACCGCTGTGAGAGTTCTTGTGCAATCATGAAGAAATTAGCCATATCTCCAAACCTGGGAAATCATCAACACCTGTGTGTTGGCCGCCTGCAATTTCAGCTAAATAAGGCTTACCATCCTCTATCTGGGGCTGCATGATTTTTCCAATAACTTTATCCAAGAAACCTGCAAACACATTAATAACACCTGCAACATCTGTATCTTCAATATATCTACAACCAACAATCTTCTTTTACCTGCTCTTTCTTTCCAAACCGTGAGTAACCATCTGTGCTTTTCAACTCCTCCATTCTTGGCTTATTTGATCTGCCGTTGCTAACTCATCAGAAAACCCTGAGAGTGCAATCAAAACACAACCTACTTCCTGAACCTTATCTGATACCGCTTGTCAGTATCAAAGAACCTTCTGATACCACTTGTCAGGAATCTAGAACAACAAACATTCTGATCCCACTTGTCAGGATGCAAACCGGAAACATACAATTGATTACCAAACTTCAAGACAACTTAATATGCTTCACCAAGTATTTCAGAATAACACAGCATATGAGAGACAATACACAACTCTTTATACAGAAAAGAATACAATTATGCCATTGTTCGAACAGTTTAAAGCTCTCCCTTCACCGGTCCCAACACCCAACTCAAATACAGAGTTGGTGTTCACCTCCCATGCTCCACGCATAACACAAGTGCTCCACGCACTCCACAAGCACTCCCATGCTCCACAAGTACTCATACTTCAAGTAGATCTCCCATGAACCTGCAATAACCTGCACTTCAACAGACCATACTTATGGAAGGAACTTCCTTGCCTTCCTCTTGTTCTATCCGAGTACACACCTACGTGGAAGTAGAATACTTTTTTGTTGCTGTCTTATGACCTTTGCAAATCATGGTTCTATTCACCTGTGATCAACCTTATACACATACACCTATCAACGATCTTATTACCATGTAGATATATAGGCCATGCAACTATAATCTCCAATAATAACTTTAGGAGGAACGCACCATTTCTCTACCTCATTAAATATTCTCTTACTCCCTAGCACACTTTTACAATACAACCATGAGTTATTATATAGATCTTTTTAGACTTAATTATTTAGATCCGCAGCTCTCAGTCTAAAATTATCTCTTCATGCATTGGTTCGTTATAACTGTCCGTAGATTTCCCACATGACCGACGCCGGTCCCTGTTGGGGGTCGTACGCCGGCCGATAACGCCGGTTGTCTTTCCTGCCCTTTCCTGCCGACGTCGGTTGGCCTGACCGACGCCGGTGTCTTAAGCAACTCATGCAAATCTGCATAAATTTTTCCACAATAACAATAAAAACCATATATTTTTCTGATTTATGGTAGCTAGGAAAAAGTGACACCATTATGTAACCAAACTCTCTCTATTTTTTAATTAATTTTTAACTTATGAAGCTTCAAGTTATATGCATATGATTTAAGGTTTCTTTATTTTTTTTAAAATAATTTCCTATCGTCATACGGTGATATTCAAATCAAATAAATCTTAGTATAAATATATATAGCTAATATACCTCTATATATCATGCATGAGAAGAAAAGCCAAATTTTACTCCTCAAGGGTTCTAATATCATCCGATATTTATATGTGTATGTTATTTTACATGGAACAATACAATTCTAGTTAATAGAATAATGAATTAACTTAGTATCAATAGTATACCATATTTCTAGTTATTATTTCATGTAAATCATATAGTATATACTCAATTCATAGAAACTAGTGATCTATAGATCTATAATTGCTTCCAATATAAAGAAATCTGGTTTCTTATAATATACATGGGATGATTTTTCAATATATGAGCTTAATGATATATATATATATATATATATATATTACAGTTTTATAGTGTAAATAAATCATAGATTATCTATAACAAAATTATTAAAATTCAAACACCACCAACCTTGTAAGCTTCAAGATTTGCATGGCACCATCTAGACAATTTATTGTTCGATTTAGTCCTTCTCTCCCTTCCACATTCTCCCCATTCTCATCTTTTTGTTCTTCTACAATATGTGGAAGAGAATATTTATTTTACTTTAAAGATATATAATATATATATATATATATATATATATATATATATATATATATATATATATATATATATATATATATAATCTAAAAATAATAACTTTCCATTATTATTTATTTATTTCCTTTTTTTATCTTTTTACTTTATTCTATTTTATTTTTATTTTATTTTTTCCCCCCTTTTTTATATAAATATCTTAATATGAAATGATAAATTTTTATAATTAAATTAAATTAAAATAATTCCCAATATATTATAGTAATTTTAAATGACAAAGCCAAAATTTACAAATAATCCATATTTATAGATTTTACTTTTACCAAATTACCCTACCAACATAAATAGAAAAACATGCCAAACACATAAAATAAATATTTATGATTATTTTAACTACTCTAGCAAGCCACTAAAATAATTAATTTGAGCAAGTAATCAAACACACCATAAGCAATTTGTTTTTATACATTTATATTATGACTAATTATTGTGTGTGTGCAGGGTTTTGCTAGCTCTCTATCAACCAATGACATCTACATCTACAACATCCTCTCTGATGAGGCTCTCCCTCCAATACACTCAAGGGAATAATTCTCCTACATCCACCTCACAACATGCAAGTCATTAGATCATTTCACATGATAATCATAAGCAACAATATATAGCTAAATTAATACATAAATGTGCTTAAAATGTAAATGCATACATAAATAAATTAATAACAAGAAATCATGTATTTTCATATATCTAAAAAACCTTCTATTATCCCAAAATAACATAAATCTCAAGCTTAGTTAGAAATATATCCAAATCTGAATTTGTTAACTACAGATATACATGGTTAATCTAGCAAGTTTTTCTGGTGAGGAATCAGGATGTAACATCCTTCCCCCTAAAGCTAGTCATCATCCCCAATGACTCTTATTTAGGATAAGTTCTCAATTAAAAAGATATATTAACAAGGCAATAACATGATATACAATATCAATTTAATTAAATAATTGCAAAATTAACTATAGGACACATCGTGGTTCCTCCAAGTTATACTATTTCTAGAGTTTTGGTCCCACTAAACCCTACTCAAAAACATCTCCCAATTAATCAAACATAATTATGAATATTATTTACTTGGATTTATTCTATCATGACCACCCTAGGGCTTAGAATCATCATGACAAGCCTATATACTATAAGAATGACCACTTTTGTTACCTTGAAGGGTATCATATGTTTTAGTGAAAATTTCATATATTTTCTAAGAGCACACAAGATCATCATGCAAGACAAAATAAATGACTAGGGAGAGTTTCCAAGAATCTTCCAGCCCTCGACACATCTCTTTATCCTAAAGAGTGTTTTTCTCATTTTAGAGAAAAGTAATTAGGGGACCTAGTAAAAATAATGTGTATATATTAATATTATCACTACTCTACATATCTTTAGATAAGTATAACATATCAATACTCTCACTACTCCATAGGGATATTTACAAGTATGATGATGAATATGAATGGTAAATATAAAGTATAAAAAATCATGGAATACTCATCCATAAGGAATCTCTATCTATCATATACATGTGTATGGCCATGCAACTAAATTTGATAAGTTTTTCCTATCAAATCTTAGATTTGACAAGTCCATCTATTGATCTAACTCAGTATCATAATCTAAAATAATGTGAGGCTAATTAGGATACCATCTTATTTCTTATAACTCATGTTCCCAATTAAACATTATTCCCTTAGGTCTCAATGATCTAATGATCTTAAAATGTGCACATTATTTCAAAGAATCACAAGCTATATACCAAATGATTCTAGATGTATCCTCATACATACAAAATAATTCATACAATCAATCCATAATTATATTAAGTTACTACTATTTAGTATCATACTTCATATCTTAACTTATCCTACCTTGTTCATGATTAAGAGAATATAAAGTTATAATTAACATAACATACATAGATCAAGAATTACACCATTCTTTTAACCTTATAAGGGAATAAACAATAAATATCTCCTTACTTGCTCAGCTAAAAAAAAACAAGTTAAAATTTTATTCCAACCCCTATATTAACAAGATGTTCCACAGATCCTAAACCTTACTCACTTATGGTGATAGGTATAAAATAACTCTTCCAAAACAATATGTTTTAGGCAAAAGGAGAGCAAATGTCAATCTAGGCAAAGGTGAATAATAACATAGTAATTATAATCATCTTATAATTCTTAGTATATAATATAATTTATAAATTAAAGTTTGCCACCTTACATGGTCTAAAAATCATAAATTAGATTAAGTATTGACTCTAAAGAGGCACAAGTGAAAAGTAGGAAACTATCATCTCAAAAACTCTTATTTACCCTCCCAAGATAAAAAGAAAATACCGCAACACAATGTTTCCCAAACATTGCCTACCTACCCAATCTTATAAGTATGGTATCTCAATCTAAATCCATATTGAAAAAGATATATGCCAACATAAAGACGTGTCTATACATCTAACCTTAAAACTAATCTCTTACCAAGAGTAGAAAACATTCTCCCACAAAGTCCAAGGGAGTACAGTCAAGTAACATTCAAAAATAATTCCCATTTAAGAGAATACTAAATCAACATCAATCATATATGACTCCTTTCAGAGGAATCATAATAATGTCAAAAGAGAATAAAATAATAAAAATAACTCACTTTTGTGATAACTCGAAGAGATGACACTTCTTTCCAAACCACATATCTTAAGACTAAAATTCCATAAACAAACTCCTAACACAAAGAATTATCAAGCAATACAACAACACTCTACTAGGCAGATTTCCACCAACCTAGGTGGTACTAAAATAAAGAATGGTCTTATGAGATCTATCTCTCTTGGGTTTAGTAAATAAAGACACAAAAACTAATACACATAAATTTATGAGAAGCATCTCGATATTATGACACAAATGGAGAAAGTGACTTGATACTTAAGAAAATATGTAGTCACTCTTGAGGTGTTTGATCTAAGTGATAAATATATGGTAGAAATATTTTGTCCATAACTCATGAACTATGCTATATACCCATCTACCCAAGTCTTGAATATAACCATCACCAATGGAATATTCAATAATCCAATCTCCTAAAAAATTCAAAGGGGTACAAGTGCTCTTAAGGATCACACACAAAGAATGTCCCACACACATTTTATGAATGTCACCAAACTCTAATCATGGTGTAACATGTTCTACATTGAGACAACACAAATTTAAATACTAGTGCAATATTTCACGACACTAGGTTCACAAGACATGAAATGATAATGGACTCATTAGGTCATAGAGTTTGAGCCATAGCTCTAATACCACATGTATAAACCCTACTGGTTAGACATAGAAATAAAATAGAATTTTTTTTAACACATACACCAAATATAGATTATGCCACAAAAATCTATAAATACCATATGAATTACACAAGGTGATAATGGCAACAATCATAATACATCACATAATACTGATCTATAATATCATGAGGGTACATGTCATAAAGTGAATATAGAAAGTAATTACATTAATGTAGCTACAAATATTACAAGTCTAAAACCACTACTATTGATATATAATAACAAGTAATTACAACTCAGTGATAAATACAATACAATACAATGTGCATATAGATACAAGCTCCCTAGAGGATGAGTTTCCTGAAATCTTCAGTATCTATGGAAATCTCAAGTGTCATCTCAAAACTAGTACTATTATGAGGAGGGAGAACATCATCCAAGTAATTTTCCACCCAACCATGGACTAATGATCCCCTACACTATCCCATCATGGAATGGCCCTCCCTTCATGGATGCGTAGATAGTGACATCGTGGGAATCTAGAGAGCCTAACAAGTACTCATGTGTTGTATGATTATAAACTAAACATGTAGTGTATCATATAATCACATTATATTGAAAGATATCAAACTAACATGTGAACCATACTCATGAAATGATAATATCTCACTAAACATAATTTGGCCCAAATATTTATAAATAATAAATGATAATAATCTAGATCAATCAATCTCATACAAACCACTTGATCGGAATGACTTCATCTAATATTGCAGTGTTAGTAGGCCAATGAATTATGTCTCAATCCTTACTCCACATTAACATTGTATATTGGTCAAATACAATTCAACCATAAGATTCATCAACTTACTCATCATATAACATGATATACATACGAGTAATAACAACATACACTAAGTCTGTCTAACATATGCATGAATCTTTCATTATATTCTATCCCATACAATAAATAATGATTATAAATATGCCAATTAGGTAAACATAAAATTTAACTATAAAATTTAATAATATAATTGGTTTTTAGTTATCTACACCTTATGGAAACACATATTACCACAGTCCAGTGTTCTAAGATTTAACTACTAATTTTTCCACAATCAGTCATATGAAGTAGTCTCAGATACATGGAAACATAAGCATTATATAATAAAGAAAAACATCTTCCCATGGAATAAAACAGAGTTACAACATAGTATTTTCTAAACTCTCAAAGCATTCATGTAGACATAAGTCTTACCAACTGTACATCTCATGTTATCCACAATAATAACTATTATGTATACAATATATAGACAAATATGAGTTAGGTATAATAACTATAGTATCACCTAGGTAAAATATACTTTTATACTATACTACCTTATGATATCCCATACTATCAGAAGTTCTCAACTACATAACAACACATAAATTAGACTTATGAATTTCAAGACTCAATTGATTCATGTAGATAATAACAAGGAAAAAATAAATAATTATACCACCTAAGTATACTACTTACTAGCAATATGCACCATGATGCACCACTATACATTAAGTATATATATATTTTATAATAACACACTTATAATATGTAATGCACAAAAGTATTCCCTATTGAATACACATGAATAACAATCATTCATATTATTAATAGTGAGTCAAATAAAACCCATTATCTAATAAACTCATTTGCATCAAGGAGATTGTTCCAAAGGTTAAAGTTCCTAATTCTTATGAATCTTAATGACTTACTCAAATCACCTAATAAACTATATGTATAATCCATATATACTATCACTTACACATCCTAATGTGCACCACATGTAGATATTCCCATTTTATGTAATTTCTAAACCACATTATAGTATTTTTAGGTAAAAATACTAAGCTTTGAAACCAAGCTAATGAATTTTACATAGAAACAAACACAGTTCATTCAATGGCTAGAAAACCTAGAACTTTATTTTTCTTGAAAACACAAGATGCCTAGAATATAATTGGGGGTTTACAAGCAATCATTTGATAAACTATATTGTTTAATTCTTTCACTTTTTGTTAAATATTTCTCTCCAAAATATTAACTAACCCAGTTCACTTAATTATGCTAACAGTCATAAAAATGTAACTCAATGTTAAATTCTATAAGTTGGGTTTCCATGTTTTAAGGAGTCTAAATTTTTTGTAAGTTTAAATCCACAATAATAGGTAGTTATATTTTACTTATTCAACTTTATTTACAAATTATTATGGTTGTCTATACCTTAATGGCCAAGAATATGGTTTTTTTATACCATTATCTTTAATACTTATTTATTTTATGCCCATCGAGAATTATACCATTAATATCATTTATAGTTCAAGTGAGTATCGAGTAAAAAACTTGAGAGTTTATAATAAAACATAGATTTAATTTGCTCTAAAATTCAAGCTTACGAATCACAAATTCTGGATACAATAACTCAAGGCATTATGAGAGGATTTGTAATTTATAAATAGATTCCCTTAGTAATTATGCTCCTTAATAATAATATTTTATCTGATAATCCAATTTCCATCCAGTCTATGATAGAAAAATATGAAGCAAGTTAAATATCAATGAAGGATTCAATCTTTCAAGGATATATATGTATGTATATATATACATATATATATACACATATATATAGATATATGTATATATATGTATATATATATATATATATACTATATATATATATATATATACATATATATAGTATATGTATATATATATATATATGTATATGTATGTGTGTGTGTGTGTGTGTGTGTGTGTATATATATATATATATATATGTGTGTGTTTTAATGACTTATAACTTCAATGACTTACAAGATTCCAATGACCTCCATATTCAAACTTGGTGTTTTAGCTCTATGGCTTGGCATCACATTATGTCTCCAAGTGTTTTAATTAAATAATACTCTAGTTTTATTTTAATATTAGAATCATATCCAAATAAATAAATAAGGTCAACAAAATAAATAATTAAGATATTGAATAGACTAATCACTCTTATTTAATAAAATTGGCCTTCAATTATTAACAGAATACATGGCATCTGATTATTTGAAAACACAACAGGGTATTTAAATCAAAAGCTACCAAATTCTTCATAAATAGACCTCATTTCCTAGCTTGATGCCCAAAAGGAAATCCAAATAAGAATTTAATTTGATGCCCTATGTCATGATCAAAACATATTTAATTCACATCAATACCATAATCAATTTATAATAGATCAATACCTTGGTCAATTCAAATCGATGCTATAACCATAAACCTAATCATAAAAAGGGTATTGATATTTTTATAAATTTAGATCATGGTTACCATTTATTATCTATGGGTTAAGCAGTCCCATGATTATTCTTAGTTAGAATTTTTAAACTAGTAGTACATAGTCTAGCTGTGTGTATACCTATGACTAGATATAGGTGCAAAGGTTAAAGCAAAATTCCAAACAAAACCTTAAATTTATCTGAAAAGATACAATTATGGTAGCTGGTAAAAAGTGATGCTATGATATAACAAGACTCTCTCTCTCTCTCTCTCTCTCTCTCTCTCTCTCTCTCTCTCTCTCTCTCTCTCTCTCTCTCTCTCTCTCTCTCTCTCTCTCTCTCTCTCTCTCTCTCTCTCTCTCTCTCTCTCTCTCTCTCTCTCTCTCTCTCTCATAAATTAATTTCTAACTTATAAAGCTTCAGGTCATATGCATATGATTTAAGGTTTCTTTCTATTTTAAAAAATAGATTCCTATCATCATATGGTGTTGTTCAACTTAAATAAATCTTATTATAAATATATAGTGCCAATATACCTCTATATATCATGCATGGGAAGAAAAGACAAATTTTACTCCAAAAGGGTTCTAGAAATCATCCTAGCATTCTATATGTGTAAAAGGTGTTGTCAATATAGTTACATGGAACATGATACAATTCTAGTTGATAGACTAGCATTTTAACTTAGTATCAATAGTATAACATGTATTTATAGTTAGTATTTCATGTAAATCATATAGTATATACTTAATTCAAAGAAACTAGCGATCTATAGATCTATAATTGCTTCCAATATGCCTTAAAGAAATATGGTTTCTTACAATATATATGGGATGATGTTTCAATATATGAGCTTAATTATATATAATTATATATATATATATATATATATATATATATATATATATATATATATATATATATAGTAAAAATTAATGTTGTTATAGTGTAAATAAATCATATATTATATATAACAAACTTTATAAAATTCAAACACCACCAACCTTGTATGCTTCAAGATTTGCATGGTTTCATCTAGACAATTTCTTGTTTGGTTTAATCCTTCTCTTCCTTCTACATTCTCCCCATTCTCATCCTTTTATCCTTCTATTATATTTAGAAGATAATATTTCTTTATTTACTTTATATATATATATATATAATTTTCATATAAGCTTTAATTTAAAAATAATAACTTATTATTATTATTATTTCTTTTTTCATTTGTTTTATCTTTTTACTTTATTATATTATATTTTTATTTTATTATTTTCCTTTTTTATGTATCTTAATATGAAATTCTAAATTTTTATAATTAAATTAATTCCCAATATATTATAGTAATTTTAAATGACAAAGCCAAAAATTACAAATAATTCATATTTATAGATTTTACTTTTACCAAATTTCCCTACCAAAATAAATAGTGGAACATACCAAACACACAACATAAATATTTATGATAATTTTACGTACTTTGGAAAGCCACAACAAGTAATACTTAGAGAAAGTAATCAAACACACCATACAAAAGTTTTTTTAAATCATTTCTACCACGACTAATTACTATGTGTGTGTGCAAGGTTTCACCAAATCTTTGTCAACCTATGACATCTACATCTAAAACATCCTCTCCAATGATGCTCTCCCTATGATACACTCAAGGGAATAATTCTCTTGCATCCACCTCACAACACACAAGTCACTAGATCATTTCACATGATAATCAGAAACAACAATATATAGCTTAATTAATACATGAATATGCTTAAAATGTAAATTCATACATAAATTATTTCATAATAAGAAATCATGTATTTTAATCTAAATATACAACCTTTTATTATCTTTAAATAACATAAATCTCAAGCTTATTCAAAAATATATCCAAATCTTAATTTTTCAACTGTAGATATCTATAGGTAATCTAGCAAGTTTGTCTGGTGAGGAATCAAGATGTAACAATTAATATTGGTATATGCCTCCATAATCTTAGGCATAATTGGACAAGATTTTGATTTTTTAAGGTACCATAGAGTGTCCACATGCTACCATACATGTGGCCCTTGCCATCATATCCTCATTCACATATATAGTGATGTCTATAGATAAATAGATTTTCCCATTGTATACTTTCCTAGTATAAGTTCTATGATTTCACTCAATTGGACAAATGTAGGTAGCCAAATTAGGCACTCCACATCAGTATTGTGAAACTTATATGGTGGTCAAATTTCCAAATTTTATGCATCTAGGGCTACTTTGGAAAAAATAGTATTTCTTTAGCATGTTTGAGAGAAGAATAGCGTAGGGATGTAAATTTTTTGCCTAACATATGTTTGCACCAACTTTATGTGTTATAATTATGTAGTGGAGAGCATTTTGATGAATTTTGGACGTGTAGTGGTGGAAATTATGAATATATTTTCACTATGGTTAATCTAATTAGAATATAGGAGTACAAAGTGGTGTAAGAGACTTAGAGGGGTGCTCACCAAATCTCTTAAAAATATGTAAGTATTAAATGATAATTGAATAGGCAATAGGGGATATATATATAGTTCTCTATGTGTTTAGATCTATCCTTTAGATTTAAATGCACTAAATTACCCTGATATCTTATTTTTAAAAGCATTAGTAACTAAATCTTAGAATTTATTAACTGACATGTTTTTTATTGATGTGGCATATTTTTGTAGTGGTCAAGGGGAGTGATGTGACCCACTAAATTTCTGAATTGGTTATTCCATTTTCTAATGTGGATCATGATGATGATTTGGGATCTATGCTACCTATCTCACATGTGTGGGTATTAACACCCATACCTTAGTCATTATCCATCATTAAAATCTCTATTGTATAGAGCTTTCCTAAACTTAATTATCTTTCCTTGTCACCCATTTTAATCATGGTATAGATTTTTTTGTACCAATTATGCATAATACTTCCTATTTTTGGTCTACTAGAAATAATTTATTCATACATAATGTTGAATTAAACACACAACATGAAAAAAACCAAACGCAATCCACACATAATGAATGCAATTGAATCTTATGCTAAACTAGTGTGAATGAGCACCTGTTATGTCCTAGGTACACAACTTATTGGCAGTAGGGTTTGATCCTACTACCATTCACCTTTCTAGTAAAAATGATACCTTGTATATCTCATAGAACCACCATTCTTGGATGTAGTAATGCATGAATAATATAAGGTCCCTTATAATGAATGTTCAATTTTCTTGGAAAATATCAAAATTGACTATCATATAATAGGATGGGTTGATATATCTAAAATTCTTTGTTGTGCATATTTTTATAATTCCAAGATTTATGTCTATGATTATTTACCTCTTGTATCTAAGATGCTCTATCGAAATCTTCATCCTTTCTTTTTATGTATAATATCCTAATCCCTAAAGATTATTGATCTCTCATATACATAATGATTGCGATCTATAGGTTGGGTAAAACATACACTAAGGGTATTATTAATTCTATACCATAGAACATTTGAAAGAGGTAAACCCTGAGGCATTTTTTTAATGTGTGTGAAATACCCATAAGACTACAAGAAGTCTATCCTCCTAGTCATCTCACTAAACATCACAAAATTTTATAAGCATCTTATCTAAGACATTTTTTGTAACCTCCACTTGACCATTCACTTGAGGGTGGTAGGTTGTAATTTTATGATGTGATATGAATAATTCATCAGTAAGTGTTTCATCAATTTTATTAAAAAATTGAGTAACTCTATCACTTACAATCTTGATTGGACACCTAAACTTAGTGATTATTTTCTCATACGAAAACTTTGTTGTATCCTTTTCACCATAGTTAGTTATCATGGTAGCTTCGAATCGCTTGGTAAAATAGTAAGTTGTAGTGATTATATATAATGCATGACTACATTTGATAGGAATATTGATAGGTTTGAAAAAACCAATCCCCCATCATTCAAATGGTTTTTATACAAGAATTAGATGGAGTGACATTTCATCTTGATGGTTTGGCTTTCCCATCCTTTGAAAAACATCACAATACTATGTGATTTGATGTACAACTTGAAATAAATAAGGCCACCATAGGACAATTTACAAAAAAATTATTTCTGTATAATCTCCAGTGAAGTGACCTCCAATGATGCCTTAATGTGCTTCTTCAAGTTATTGAGGTCATTCATGCTTAAGTGATACTCTGTGTAGTACTACATCCTTACCTACATTACATGAATCCTCTAGTGATATTAATAGAAAGGGCCTTTGTAATGAACTGCTTATTTTCTAGCTCTATGTAGTGTTATATCAATGTCCCCTATTTCAAAAACTATGTGATCTCTTCTAATTGTTTAAGAATCACATACACCCAAAATAAATGTGCTTCAGGTGATTCACCAAGAATTTCCTCTGGCTATTCACCATTTTGGAGCTAACTCAAATTTTTTAGTCCAACATTATCTCAAATAAGATTTACATTAATGTGAAATTCAAAATTATGAAAAATCATTAACTATTGAGATATACAGCCTCCCAGCAAAGGTTTATTTACTAAGTAATACATGACTTGATTATCAATGAATTACTCAAATGGTGTTGTTAATAAGTAATGGTGAAATTTTTGTAGTGAGAATACTATTGCAAGGGCTTCATACAAAGTGGTATTGTAATTATTTTCGACCATAGATAAATTCTAACTAGCAAAATGAATGGGGTGATCTAAACTATCTTCTCCTATCTATGCCAACACAACACCAACTATGATCCCTAATACATACACATATACGTAGAAGTAATTGCTCTAATAAGGAAAAATTAATATTAGTTTTGTTACCAACCTCTATTTTAAATTTATGAATGTTGCTTGGCATTCATTTATCTAGATGAACCATGTATCCTTCCTTAAAAAATTCTCTAAAGGGGCAGATATTGTAGCATACCCCTTAATAAACTTTATGTAGTAGCCTATATGTCCAAGGAAAGATCAAAATTCTATCACACTTGTGGGTGGTGGCATTCCCATAATGACTCTGATCTTGGATGGATTTACCCAAATACCTTTGTTGTAGACTACATGACCTAAAATAACCCCAAAGGGTGTAAAAAATAAGCATTTTTAAATTTGAGAACTATCTATAGTTCTCTACATCTTTCTAACATCAATCTTAGTTTAGAAAAATGCTTTTGAAATAATGAAAAGACTCCCCAATCATCTAAATAGACTTCTAATAAATCAAGGATGAAATCCTTAAACATAGCTACAATAGAACTTGAGAAAATATAGGTGCATTTTTTAGTCCAAACATCATTACCTTATATGAAAAAGAACCCCATTATGTTGCAAATGTTGTTTTGTATCTATCTTCTTTTGTGATTTAAATTTGATGGCACCCATTGAAACTATTAGTAAATGAATACACTTTGTAGCCTATGATCACTTCCAAAACTTCATCCATGAATAAGATAGGGAATGGTTCATTAACACAAGCCTAAAACTAATGTCCAACATTTAAAACTTGTTCTACTCATTTTATTCAAAATTTTCAATTCACTTTGGGGTTATGTCATGTATTATTTCTATACATTTAAAGGAATTCCATATTTTTGGTCTGTACAAGTTTCATCTTGTCACTACCTTCTTATAATACTAACTAGGCCATGTAGTCTACCTTCAGATGTTGAGTGTCAAATTTGGCATTTGAAACACAATTCACAAATGGAAGTTCTAAAGAAAATATTTGAAGACTAAATCATGTAAACACAACCTAAAAAGAAAAAAATTTATGAACACAACTTCTAAACATTTTTACTAAAGAACAAATCCTACACAAAATATTTGAATCAAAAATTCTAAATAAAACCTATGAAACACAAATTTTAAGAAGTGAAAGTAGCGATAAAATATGTGATTTTTTTTTAATAAAAAGTGCAAGTTCTAAATTTTTTTTTGTGAATAGTAAATCTATGAATAGAACATGTGATCAAGAGTTATAGTGAACACTTTTTGTGAAGGTCAAATAGATGTGGAGGATCAAAAATATTGAAATCTAACTTCCCAAGAAAGGTTATAAAGACTAAAAATATGCAAAGAACATAACTAGTGAAAGGAAAAATATGAAAATCCCAAAAAATTATAATCATTGTGCATGATCTAATAACCTATATATATGAAAAAATCCCAAAATTAGTTAATAGGTTAGTTTGAATAAACTTGAAACTGTCTCCTTGCATTTATACCAAACAATGAAATTAGGTGCACATATAAAGATATATAAAAAAATATTTTCAAAATAGATCTAGGCTTTTAAGATTATAGTGGGTCCATTTTTAAAATTAAAAAATAGAGAATGGGGTTATGGTTAGTACAACAAATGGTGACTCATAGTGAGAATACTCCCGATTATTCAAGAACCCATAACCTTTGTTTAGTAATTCTCAATTGAACATGAACCATTTCATAAGAGAATAATTGAATCATAAACATGAAATAGACTCAAAATAACTACATATAACATACCTATCTTTCTCATACCCTAGATATGTGTGTCATAAAGTTATTTTCCTTTTACCCTTATTGTGAGTATTTTATCAAAAACTTGGAATAACCATAGGTTTCACTCTTGTTTATTTGAAAACATATTAAAATTAAGGAAGCTCGGGTATTTGTCTACAGTTAGCCAAGCATCCATGGCCACAATAGAGATACCTATGGTTCCTCCCATTTTATCCTTCTATATTATTTCATGATGCATGATAAATTGATCCTATGTTATCATGTGATTCTTTGATCGCCGTTATATTTTCTTTAGGTTTATTAATCACTCTTTTAGGATGCATTTATCCTGATTTTCCTTCTCTCTTTTTTAGCATACAATTGAAAGAAGAAGAGACAAAACCATAGTGATTTAGTGTTTGTGAGGGCATAATTTTACCAGATTGTCCTTGACAGTTAGATCCATATCAATTTTTATTACCCTAAACAAGTATTAACATGAGAAGTGTATTTGATCTGGTGAAAATGATAAAACTTTCTAAATTTATATGGAGTAATGAGAGAAACTTTTATATATCTAATAGAAGTATTTAGTGGTAAAATAATCATGATTAATTTTTTATTTCATATCTAATTTTTGAAGATCTTAAACACAAGGTCATAAAGTATACAAACAAACCAATTTATATGCTTTCTTTTATGTTCTTTCTATACCAATTCTTTATTTTAGAACCTTCCTCATGGATTTGAGTTTTAACCTCAAACATGGCTATGAAGTCTAGTAGATTGGGTACTTGCCTGAGTATACCAAGATAAGTCAATTAGATTACAAAAAAATAACAGACATCTAATCTAAAAAGTAGGGAACTAAACTAAGGAAATCCAAATGCTGAAAATAGGAAACACCAACCTAGAAAGTAGGAAAATTAACTATGAAAGTAGTAAATCTATTATATTCCTACCTCTACCACAACACTTTTTATTACTCAGGGACATCTTTATATGGTACAACCATGAAGTAATGCTTCAAAATATATACATTGATTGGATATGTTAAATCATTATCGTAGAGGTTTCTTAAATGGAAAGTATTGTTACCCAAGATCTTTGAAGGCTGATAATGTCCAATACATAAGGAGGTAAAATTGTCATGATATCCTTTATTTTCATGGGATATGTTGCATAAAATCCCAGGTTAGATACTCTGAAGGATTTAAATTTTTCTCCTATTAAACCAACTTTTGACTACATCCTGATGTTTGCTGAAATTCTATAAGGCTTCAGTCCTTGAATCTTGCATCTCCATTATATCTAATAATCAAGAGTCCAATTTTTCACATGGTTATATTTAATCCTACATAAATTTATATGTTGGAAATTTTAGAATTATTTGGAAGATTGGTTTTCATCCATATACAAACAAGTAAGGAAAAGCCTTAAGGGCTTGATTGTATCTTGTTAGATTAGCCCATAATGCATATTTTAGTAGATGATGCCACTTTATAGTTTTATTTTATGTCAACTTTTTAATGGTGTCAATCAATTTCTTATTTGTTGATTCATTCAATCCATTTTCCTATGGGTAATGGTTAGAAAATGAATTGATGGTGATTTGATTATCATAGGCCTATTAATTGAATTTAGTTGATTGGAATGCTAACCCATTGTTATAAACTAAAGAAATGGTGATACCAAATATAGTTATGATTTTTTCCTCAATAAATATGATTACATCTTATTCTTTGGAATGATTTTTAGCCATTAATTTAGTCTATCTAGTATAAAAATATGTGGAAATGAGTATATATTTGTGGCCAAATGAATAATTTAGGTTAATAACACCAGTGAAATCTAAGCTCCATTGATAAAATGGTATTCCTTCAATAATAGGATGAAATGGTATTACTGTATGTACTTCTCTTTTTACCAAGAACTGACATTCATGGCATGTTATTACATGAACATATGTATCCTTAAAGATTTTTGGCTAGTAATAGTCCATTATGAGGATCTTATGGGTTGTGACGTTTCCATCTAAATGATCACTACCTATCTTTTGGTGTAAGTTCTCAAGATTTATTGATATTATTATCTTAAGATGCATCTAAGATAACATGCCTTAATATTTTAAGTAGATAATCCCTTTTCTAATCATGTAGTGAGTAGTTTTGAGCCTTAAAGTTCTCCTTTGTTCTCAATTAAGATCTAGGGAACAAGTACATGTGAGTAAATATTGAATGATGTCAGTATACCAATATCCTCTAGATACCTAGGTTTCAAAAACCTCCTCAATGATGATACATGGGTCAGGCTTAATCATAAGTTGAATGATGCCTTATCCTCTTACAATTTTAGTAGGCTTGATTTCTATGTCAAACTCCTATAATTTTTCCATCCATTTTCACCTATACTCTGTCAATTCATTTTTCCCCAAAGTGATTTTGTTAGTAGGGTCTTTTACAATGGTGATGGCCTTATTCCTTAAAATTTAGTGTTAAAATTTCTTTACCACTTTGACAAGGGAAAATATTTATTTATATATCATGGAATATTTGAGCTTTGCTTATTTTAAATTTGTGATCATAAATGTAATAAGATGTTCACCTTCATCCTTTTTCTAAGTAATCACAACAATAATTGTATGTTTTGAAGTGAATAATACAAGAAAAAATTTGTAATGAAGTCTGGGTTTAATAGTACTAGGGCCTCAGATATTACATATTTGATGTCTTGAAAATAATTTAAGGCCTCCAATGTCTAATCTAATTTAGAATATTTCTTGAACATTGTATTTACAGGCCTAATAATTTTTTCAAATCTTAATATAAAATTCCTTAAAAAATTTGTCTTTCCAAAGAAGGACTTGAGCTCATTCTTGCTATTTGGGAACACAATCTTTGAAATCCATTGAACTTTATCTAGGTCAATTATAATTCCTTATTTGGTGATAATGTGGCATAAGAGCTTACCCTTAATAACACCAAATATGCTCTTTTTAGAGTGTAGAGATATGCTAAACCTTTTACATCTTTCAAACATTTATTGTAGATGGCCTACATGATAATTTCTATTCTTTGAGAAAATAGTGAAGTCATCCATGTAAATGATTATATCATCCCTTAGAATTCATGGTCAATTATCCACTAAAAGGTATCTCCTACGTTAATTAATCCAAAAGGCATCCTTTTATATGAATAATTTCCCCGCTATCATAAATGTATTCTTTATTATGTCATTAGATTTAACCAACACCTAGTTATATCCTAAAAATCTAACTAAGAAGGACATCATTCCAAAACCATTCACTATCTAGATCACCTCATCTAAGGAAGGTAAAGGATAGTTTTATTTATCAGAAGCCTTATTCAAGTTTCTAAAATTGACACACAATTTAATTTTGCCATTTTTCTTCTTGACTGGAACTAGGTTGGTAACCTAGATAAAATTTTTGATAGGGAACAATTTTTTTTCACTCAAATTTTTTTACATTTCCTTCTAAATTAGAGGCTCTAGGATATAATTAAATGGCCTTTATATTTTCCTAAATGTCTTATGGTCTATATTTTTTAGGATTTTATGGGTGATGAATCTTGGGTTAAAAACCTTTAAGTCTTTATACATACATGCAATCACATCTTTATACGAGGTAAGTAAATCCTTCACCCTTTGTCTTTCTTTTGGAGTGTAGCTAAGGCCAATGTTGATGTAGCATAGATAAAACTCATCCCATAAATTATTTTTATTAAACTCAAATTTATTTACTTTAAGATACCTTTACTACTAGGATTGGGGATCCAGATCAAACACCCTTTCGAAATAAACCATTCATAAAGGTAAATGGTTTTCTTTCAACTGAATGACTCCTTATCCCAATTCCTCTTGACATAGTAATTGATTTCCATATCAACAATGATATAAGACTCAAATTTCCCTAAATTGGTTATGATTTGGATGATCTACTGGTCATCATCAAAGACCTATAAATTTTACACATTATCAAGAAAAATAGATAACGTACTAGTTCAAAATAAAATATCTACACCTTAGACTCCTATAATGGTGCTAAGTTGGTAGTTGAAGCAACCAGTGAATGAACAACCTAATTTTATTCTCTAGGAACAAACACTATATTAAAAGCCTCAAAGGATTCAATAAAATCCTAATATATATGTTTTTACCTCATTATATATGATAACTTGTATTGGTATTTATTCTTAACATGATTAATTACCATCTCAGAATCTCCATATATCAATAACTACTTGCCATTATTTTTGAGAGGAAACTACAATCTCAAAATTAGTGCCTCATACTCAGGTCTATTTTTGGTGTAAGGGAACAATAACCTATATGATACCATGTACTTATTACCTTTTGGATAAACCAATTAAACACCAATGCTTGATCCTTTCTTTGACCTTACACCATCAAAATAGATATTCCACAATTGAGAAGGTCCTTAGACTTTTGGATCATGCACCTCATACTTTGTATTAAAGGTATAAATTAAAATGTTAGGAGCTTTATAAATTACCTCTTCAACCTTAGTACTATAATATGTGATGGGGTGATTCATTATTGGTTCCCAATCAATTAAAATCTAGTTTTAAACACGTCTCCATGGACACCAAATATGAGAGATGTCTATTGCTACATACTCATTCAACGTCTTCAACTAGTCTCTACTCATGAGGAGTTTATATCCCTCTAGGATAACATCCAAAAATATGTCAATAATATTATACACACAAGGATCAGATGACACTTTAATTCATAAATCATTTAACTCTCCACCTATAGGCACCATTATTTTGTCTAGTTAAGAAACCATCCTTGTAGATGGTCTTGGAGTCAATCCAATATTTTGACAACAATAAGTTGGCATCCTAGTATTCAAATCTCTAGAATCAATGAATCAATTATGAATATTATTTATAAATTATATAATATTTAATAATAAAGGAGTAACTTATGACTTACTCTTGTATATGACATTTGTATGAGTGACCTCCGTCTTCTCTACAACAAACTTTCCTATGATAAACCTCTATTTGAGATTCTTTTATTTAGTGATCTGAAACAATTCATGAAGAATGATGTTTGATTTAATATTATTCATGCCCTTAATAATTTTGTATCCTCCTTTTATCCATTCCTCCTTATTTTTGGGTTGATCATTCCCTTTTGGGGGAGATGTACATCCTTTAGATTTGGTAGAATAGTGGTATTATTTGAGGGAGCAAACATTGTGAAGAGATTCTTGTTACTCAAATTATAATTGATTTTATAATACTAATGGAAGGAATGCATCTCATGAGAATTATCCTTTGGTATATTGTCATCCTCTCTTGGGAAAGAAAACTCATGAGTTTTTAAAATTGTAACAATGCTTAAATAGCTAGATACATGGGGGAACTCTGGTGGGTTATTCATCAAATCATGCCTCACCATTTCTATTTGTAAGAAATTGAATGTTATAAAAAATTAAACACATTAAATTTCACCATGATATGATGTATTATGAACTTTACACTAATTGGGCATAAATATATCTACTCTGTTGTTTCTTGTAATTTATTGGGTTATTTCTATTATGCATTATTTATAGACATATCAAAAGTTCTGTTATATCTTTAATACCTAGAATTTTGATTATTATTTTGACAAGTAACATTACCCATATTCCTATACAGGGTCAAGAAGTCATTCCTAAAATTTTGGACCATTCTATGTATGGAATCCAACTAATAAAACACATAAAAAACTTCTACACGCTCAAATAATTGAAATTCTAACTGATTGCATAAAATCAATAACACTTACTAATTATCTAATAGATATTGCACATCTTAAATAAATATATATCAATGATAACAAGAAGGAATCATCCATAACTTTTTCACCCTTTAAATTACTGAATTAAATAACCAAGAAAATAAAGCACAACTAATTACACAAAATTAGAATGGAGAAACATCAACATAGCTGCATGATAATCAAAATACTTATTGTATTGATACTTTTTCTAATCTTTTGAAAAGATGGATTTAAATGTATATATAGAATTGGGGAGGGGCTGCCTCATACCTTAATTGTATGAAAAATTATATGTTACATGCCTATAATTACAATGCAAATTATAATTCATGAAAGGCCTACATGTACAACTATAGTTGATCATAATTATATCTCCAAAATAGATTAACTCATATAGTACAATGCAACATGTGCATGATTTATAAAGTATTTAGTTTACTATTACATGCATATGACATAAATAAATAGACTTCAATTGTGTCTTTTAACTCTTCATTTAAAATTCACATAAAAATAACCTCAGATGACTAAGGTTTACATGAAGTTGATGGTTACATGGTTGAACCCAAAGTAGTAGGAGGAATAAGAGTGGTTGGTTGAGTTGAATTGGATGGTGGGGAATAGCCACCTTTATATTTGATTCCAACTCTTGGTAATATTTTAAAATTACCCCATATTAAAACCTAATGATGTTCAAGTTCAAAAGAGGTGGTTGATGTACCCTATTTACTTCCACCATTAATCATGCATGTTCAACCTTGGTGGATTTGAAACCCACCTAAAAAATTTATAATTCAGTAATATTTTTCCTTAAATAATTGATTTTTTATTAAATATCTTCTAATGTCAACCCTTAAATATTTTTATTAGAATTAGTAAAAGCTTGTTGAAGTAACTAGTCAAAACTGACTCTACTTATTAACTGAACTTTAACCTAAGAAAGTTTTAGCTCATACACAATCTATAAAATTAGTTTCTCATGCTTTGTAAACTTTAGTATTAAGGCCTCTACACTAGAAACCCAGTCTTGAGCCTCTTGAATTTGAATGATAACCAAATTTAGGCCATTAGATGCTTCCAATGTTGTCATCAAGTTTAAATGGCCTAAAGTATTATTGGTTGTATACATAATAATAAATTTTAATTTGTTTTCTTCTTTATTCAAATAATTAAACAATTTATATATTTTAATAATATGATGAGAAAATTTAGTTCTCATTGAACTAATAAAATCTAGGACATTATATAATCTAAGGTCTATGTCCTAAACATCATTTTCAATCTTAAAAGGGACATGAAAAACTTGTTATTTTTTCCCTTACCTATTATAAATTTTATTATAAATCCCTCCTATCCCATTCAATCCATTTATTAATCTATATCAAATCTTCTATTTGATTCCTAAAGTAGGACTTGAAATCTTCATTATAGAGGGACTCACCCAACCTTCTATTCTTCATCGTTGATAAAGAGAAGACATATTGTCTCTATTTCAAAACTATACCCCTACCAAAACCATCCTCAATATTCCTCTTTTTGACTCTTTGGATGGTCCTTGTAGATTTTCAATGATGGAACTCAACTAAGGAAGCTCTATTATTTGTTAGATTAGGCCTTTTAGAGGCCTAAGATTCTAAGACAATAACCCATTGAGGAATCACCAACTAAGTACAATTAATAGAGTGAGTGTACTCAGCCATAATATCATCTATAATTCCCCATAAATATTTCATTAAAACCTTCTCCATATAAGGGGTATGATAATGATGGCCAAATGATCTTAGACTAATTAATACCACCAAATTGGTGTATTGGATGGACCGCATATACTGACTTATTTCTAGATTTCTTCATTAAAATAAAGGGAGTGGATTGAGTATAAGTTGAAGAAGGCATTGGTAATCCAAATTGAGTGGAGTAAACATGTAACTGGGCACTTTCCATAGCTCATTTGGTTTTTTTAAATGTACTTTTTAGTCTTGGGAGAAATACAGTTATTGGTAATTATAGTGGAAATAGTGGAAGTGGAGGCCATAGGGGTTGGGTAAACAAGACCAACACTAAAAAAAATTAGAGTTGTATAAATTAAGGGAGTGTTGCAAATAATAGGACTTGTTTATAATGTAGGACTACCAAAAGTAATTATGATAGAGGAAACTAAACTAGTGCTAGAAACACTATAAACTAATGAAATAATAGTAGTGGAATGATAATAGAAATCAAAGGGATGGTAGAAATAATAGGGATTGAGGTAGTTGAAGGATAAACCTCCTTACTTGACTTACCACTCAATTTAAGTGGTGACTTTCCTTTAAATCACTAAATAATTAGGACTTTGGCCTTCTATAGGTCATTGTCCTCCTCTTCATCCTTAGGTTCCCTCTGAAAGGATGCTTATCAAGGGTCCACTAGTCCTTCCTATAGTAGAGCTTGAACAATTACCTCTATAAGGGTTTCATGAACTCTAGGCTTTCTCTTATAACAAATTATGGTTTTGATAATTATGAGGTAAGTTTACTAAGAGTAATAATGATAAATGTCTAAACTTATGCTCATTAGACTTGAGGAAGTGACAAGAAGGTCATCTTATTCTTCATCAAAAGAATCAATTCAAATTGGATCCTCTTGTCCTCCAAGACCACTAAAAATAGTTTTATTTTCTTCCACATCTTGGTTATAATTTACAAACCTCATTATAAGTTGTAGTGTCTTTGATGTTTCTTTATGTGATGCAGTAGAGACCATTAGAATTTCCTCAATATCCTACTTTTGCTTCACAATTATCATGATAGGTGGTGGTGTTTAAGATGGTCCCCTTTGACCCAATTATTTATAGTGATGTTGATAATTAAAAATTTTAATTTTTACCCATCCACCTAGTTGTGGAATCCTAATGGATGATTTTACAATTGTTAAAGTAGGTTCTCCCTAAATAATTATCAAGAGTTCCTCTATCAAACTAGTTTCCTTCTCCCTTTCTATAACTTTGACATCATATTTTGCATTCAAAAATATGAATTCATATTCATAAGGTTCATTTTGGTATAGGATTCCCATGCCTTTGATGTACTTATATATTATACCATGAGGATCCCAATATATGTGTGGAAAAGGCACTAATGAATAGTATTCCTTAAACTTGCCAACCTTTCTGAAATACTTTTGGTTAACATAACACATTTTGTTGATCATCAAAGAAGAGATGTGGAATTCAAATTTATTATTTTTATTCATGTATTTTTCAATACTCCACCATAGTTGGTAAGTAATTTCTTACTCAGCTAGTTGGTCTGGGATAAACATGGGGAGATGTAATGGGACAACCTTGTTCCTAATTACCATGATAATTGTATAATCAAGATAAAGCCAATAATCACTCCTTAGCTCAAGTGTCTTTCTAATAATTTATAATACCCTAATCATGGGTCTTCATAAATTAATATCCATACTTGTAGATGTACATTTTTAGTAATTCTAACTATATTCATTGTATGTGTAGATGTGTAAAAAGGAGAAGAAGCCACTTATCTAATTCCTAATGTAATCTTGGGAAGGACTCCAGAGTGATCCATTTTGCATATATAAGGTACCCATGATAGCTATAGTAGATATTTCATCATGTAGAAGTGGCCACCAATGGGCCTCTTATCTTTCTTAAACATTTATTCTCATAGCCTTACACTAATTATCTCTCTTAGTATAAAGGTTAGATTAGAAGTCATCATTAAATATAGTAATGGTACACATTCTAGATAAAGACAATGGATGCTATGGTAACCTTAAAATATATTTAACAAGGCCATTTTGATGTATATTCCCTTCCAAAACTTAGTGATAAGTACTAACTATCACCTTTAGAGTAACCACCTCTCTTATAGCAATCTAATTTCTTAGATAATTATCAACTATGGAGGTTTTCTTCCACATTTATACTTGGTGTCCAATAAAAGTAGAATTTTTAATTGGTAGCTATAGATACCTATGAAAGGTATATATTGAAATTCATTTTACAACAATATTATGTTCCACATGATGTAGAAAACCACCACCACATACCTTTTCTACAAAGAATAAGTCTCATAATACATCATTACATGGCATGACCTCAACTTTGGCTACTATAAAATGTAGTCTCTTTTGATTCAATAGTATCAAGTCCACCAAAAGTTTCTTCTACATATCAATTAGAATTTATTTATGTGTTTACATTTGCATCCTCTACTACATCCTAAAGAGATGAGTAATTGGCATAATCATTGTCAAATATAGTAGAATCAAATAAAGTGTATGTGTACTCTATTGAATCTTTGATTGAGAATATGGAGGGTGGTGACAACACCCTAAATATTTTGGATGAGGAATCCATTATTACTTAGTATATTCATTTAATTATATTCTTTTAATTCAAATGCTTTCTTTCTCTCTAGAAGTAATTTATAACTTGACGCAGGCAACTAAGACTTCAAGTTCTCTTTAGAGTGATAATTCATTTTTGTTAAATATCAATAGGCGTGATGTATTTTTGTAGTTAGATGATATAGTTTTGAGTATAATACTTTAATTCTATTTTTTGAACCATTAATATCCAACATCTACAAGATTATTCTACTCATTTAATTCAAAATTTACTGTTCACTTAGCTGGTATGCCACATAAGGTTTCTATACATTTAGAGTAATGCCGTGTTATTTTTTGGACAAGTGTCATCTTGACTCTAACTTCACACAATACTAATTATGCCATGTAGTCTACCTTCTGATGTTAAGTGTTAGGTCTATTACTTGAAACATAATTAATGAATGGAAGTTATGAATAAAAACTCCAAATACCAATTCATATGAACACAACATGCAATGAAAACCTTTTGAAAACACAAATTTTGAACAATTTTATTAAAGATCAAATCCCACTCAAATATTGAATAGAACCTATGAAGTGATAATTTTGTGAAGGCAAAGTCATAATAAAATATGTGAAAATATTTTGTGAATAAGTGCAAGTTTTTCAACAAAATTTATGAAGACTAAATGTATGAAAAAAATCATGATCAAAAGTTTTGACGAACACATTTTATGAAGGTTAAATAGATGTAAAGGATTAAAAATGATGAAAGTTGACTTCCAAAAAAAAGTTTTGAAGACGAAAAATATGTGAACACAAATAGAAAAAGGCAAAACACATGAAGTCTAAAACTTATAATCCTAGTGCTTGCTCTGAGAACTTGTGTATATGCAAAATTTCCAAAAATTATTATTAGGTTAGTCTGAATAAACTTGAAAATGTCCCCTTGAATTTATATCGAATAAAAAAGTTAGGTGCACATATAAATATCTATGAAAGAATATTTTTAAAATAGACCTAGGGGTTTTAGATTATAGTGGGTCCCTATTAGAAAGAAAAAATAGATAATATCAGTATGTTTAGTGCAATAGGAAATAGTTAAGACAACAAGGGTTATACATCATGTTATTGTAACATCCCACAACCCATTTTTTCTCTCTATTTTTTATTTTATTTCATAGTTATTTCATGTGTACAACTATTCATAAGGTTTTGGAAAATATTGGGTGAAAAGGTGACATGTATGAAGGATCAAAAAATCAAACTTCACATATAGGTCTATGAAACTCTCATACAACATCCCTGGGAGTCTCAGGTAGAGTCTCCCTAGAAGGACATTAGGGCTAAAACTTGGACACTAACACTGTAGTGCTACTATCCTCTCGATCACACTATTGTCTAAAGGCAATTTTTAACCCCAATTCTATAACTAAATATTCATGTCTGATATCCAAGCTTAATCTAGCCTTCATGACATCTGAAAATGTTTTTTTCACTCTAGATAAGTCAAATTTCCCGTTGTGATTATATTTCAAGTAAATTAGTTAGATGTATCTATTTGTAATATTTGTCTAAATTTTCCCCCTATACCTAACCCATTTTAAAACCTAGGATTTACATGTTTAAGTCCTAAATAGTTAAAATATTTGGTGAACCTGACTTACTTTGAATATTTATTAAAACCCTAGTTCCATCCTAGGGTTTACCTTATACATTCTTGTGAACTAAATTAGTGTTATTAATTTATATTTTTTGCATTGCCTAACTGATCCAAATTTTTCTTCTAATAGGGTTTCATTAATTTAATACAATTTAAATTTTGTTTATAAAACCATCAAAAACCTTAGATCCACATAATACATCCCTGTACATCCAAATACTATCTCTTAGGGTTTTCAATTAAAATTATAAATTTTGTATATATTAGGCTAAATATTTATCATATTTTCACTCACACACACACACACACACACACACACACACACACACACACACACACACACACACACACACACACACACACACATGTTATATTACATTCTACCTATTATGTGCTTGTTTTTCATTGTTTACATTCTCTTTTTTGTCAAGTTTAAAAATACATCCAAGAAGATTATTTACCCTTACCTATTTGATGAATTTATAACATTTTATCATAATTATAAGAAATAATTAACAAATTTTCAAGATTTCACATTATCACATGATAATGATTTCATTTACAATGATAATGATGATTATTTTTTAAATGATAGATATGATGATTACTATGAGCATAATAATGAAAGTATTTATGAGGATATATTATATGCATCTTCTTATTTTTCCTCTCCCTCTTATCCTACTTATCAAAATCAAAATAATAATAAAATTCCAAAAGAACCTCTTGTTGGTATGCTTTGTTCCAATGTGATCCTAACTTTTCATCCACATTTGTCACTTCCTTATTCAAATTAAAACAATATAAGTGAAATAAAATAAATATAATTTTTCATGATTCAATCAATATAAAAAATATAAATGCATCTTATTTACCTTTCTTAATTTAATTTGAAAAAACATGTACAAATGATATTACACCTTTTACCAATGTACAAACTAAAGTGGATGAAATTATTTTATCACCCTCTTTTACATTCTAAGCTCAACACAATTATTATTTAAAAAATGTTAATAGTTAAAAAATATCCAAATATTGTCCAATGTGTCATAATGTACCAAATGAAAACATGATTTCTACTCATTCTACCCTTGACTCCAAGATTGAAAATAATGATCATATAGGCACTTCACTCATAACTAGTGAAGACATTAATTAAATTACACTAACACATGATGATATATGCATAGTATTACAAAGTTAAAATATTATTATACTCTCTTAGTAATAATTCAAATGAAAATTATTCTAATATTACCTCTACTAGTGAATTAAAGTTTGATTTTTATGAACCTTGGAATAATGATGATTACTATGATTTTCATGAAGAAGACACTGAATCTAGTCCTTCTAGTCCTCTTCCTACTTCACACACATCTCATGTTAAAATTGATTTCTTATCAAATGTTAATTCAAATTATAATATTCCTTTCTATAAACACAAAAAAATTATACTTATGGTCATAGTTTACATAGTTTACATTCACATGATAATAATGTATCTTCTAGTCCATTATCATGTGATACATTTTTACAAACTATAAAAATAAGAGATACCAATTAATCTCCCTCATACCCATTACTAAATTAGAACCCATTTCTCATCCTAACCTCCATGAAGGTGATATCACATTTCCCTCTCACTAGGTATAATCTATGACCCCTCTAAAGGTTACATAGATCAAACCAATTCTCCCTAAAAAGGTCCCAAATGTAGTGTACTAATGGATAACATTAATAACAATATTTAAAAATTAAATGAACCCATTTATGATGTTAATATACCTTAAAAATAGGTAATATATTTGATACATGTCATGGGTGATTTAAAAAAATAATTACACCAACTCACATTGGAAAATAAAGCATATAACTCTCATCTTGATTCTAATGTAATCTATGGCAACCCTATCCCACAGAATTTTCACTATAAATTTACCAAAGTAGTTTTAGATACCAATAGTACTAAATTTAAATGGACTTAGAAACCCATAATTTCACCTTGAATTTTATGGTAAATGTAAGGGAATATCTAGAACCACAAACCTGGCTCTGATTCCAACTTGTCAGGATCTTGCTCCTCAATAAGAGCATAATATGATTACCTTGTATAAGCGACTAATCACGGAATTATACTAGAATTAACAAGTAACTAGAATTCACAAATGACACAGAATATGAGAGACAATACACAATCTTGTATTAATACTCATGCCAGAAAGAAATACAATGAAGATGCCACAATCTTCCACACCTCTCAGATGTACAGATCTCTTTCCCTCAAGAGTTCACTCTCCTACCAAAAATGGTCCCAACACACAACTCAAACACAAAGTTGGTGTTCACCTCCAACCAATTAGTAATAACACTGCCAGTACACAAGTAATCAAAGTACTTCAAGTAGATCTCCCATGAACCTGCAACAACCTGCAACTCAAATGATCTTACTTACCATGTAGAACTTCTCCCTGATCTTGATACCACCTACAAATCAACCTATTCTTACAATTGGAATGATCTACCTTGCCTTCCTCTATTGCTCTTCTATGGAACTAGGAGGAGCTACACTTGCTCTCTTCACTAGCACACATTACAATAAATGCCAATGAGTCTATAAATAGATCCCATACTAAACAATAACTTAGACTTCTAATTTACAACAATTATACACGTAACTCAAGACTCGAAATAGTATTTACATGCAAACAATTGGTTCAACAAACTAACTATTCATGCAACAAATAGTTTTGGAACTGCACAGGTGACCGATGTCAGTCCTTGTCTACCTGGAGGTGACCGATGTCGACTGACTCCTACCGATGTCAACAGCTTCCTGTTCACCCCTGACCGACATCAGTTAGCCTAATTGACACCAATGATTGTGACACTCAACAACTTCTCCATTTCTGCATACAGTGAAGCTTTTAACTCCACAACCTAATAATCTCCGACTTGGAGATAAATAGATGCAACTGTACTTATACCTATACATCATCTAGTTTGTTCCCTAGCTTTGTATCCCTCTTCAAGATCACTCTTGAAGACCAACCACCACAAATCTTGTGGTGCACCTCCTGTCATCCAAATCACCTTGCCACATCTAATTCTACAAACCCATGTAGAGAAGTTCTTGACCCTGCATAGCATGTATACCTGCTGCTGGTCCCTCTCAGATACCTGAGAATCCACTAAACTGCCCTCCAGTGCTTCTTTCCCAAGATTGGCTCCAAACTTGCTGACAACTCCCACTACTTGGGAAATCTCAGGTTTAGTACAGATGTACTCAACCTCATTATGTGAATTAGGACACTGTTCATAGAACTATCTAACCATCAGCATGCTAACTGATTTCACACAATCATCTAGAGACAAAATCAACCTGTGACCTTCCATGTCTCTAAAACACACACTCATGCCAAAGAATCTTGTTGCTCCCAGATTCCTCATGACACACCTCTAAACTAACTTTACCTTTAGTTCAACAACTCCCTGCATATGTGACCCTGCAACAAGCACAACATACAGTAACAAGATAATGTAGCTAATATTATCCAACTTGGTAAAGAAAACACAATGGTTAAACCTCCATTGTCTTACAGCTTACTCAAGACCATATACCCTGGCCTTCTATCTCATGTGTCCATTCCCGCTCTTCTTTATCCTAAAAATCCATTCATCTCTCAGTGCTTTCTTCTAGCTGGCAACTCTACCCAAAAAATCCCATTTGGTTCTTCTCTAAGGAATCACATTCCTTATCCATGCCAAGCTCTCACTGTTTCCTAGAATCTACCTGCTCTGCTTCTTTAATAACTTCCTAGTTCTTGACCATCAGTGAGCAACAAGTAGTGTAAAGAAGGGAAATGATGAATTTGAGGCTTACTTACCCTTTCAGTCCTCCATATGGGTGCTTGAGACTCCTTGATAGCTTAATGTCTACCCAAATCCATCTCAGTAACCGATGCCAGTCACATCTCAGTCTACACCCGATCGATGTCAGTTCCATGTGACTGCCTCATCGCTGATGTTAGTTCCCCCTGACCAATGCTGGTGTTTATTTGTCTAGAGTCACTGACATCTGACTACACATAACTGATGTCAGTCCCTGTCTGGATGCCGACATCAGTTTTCTAACTGACATCTGTCTCTGTGTTTTACTTGTGAGCGATTACTTCTACCCACAAGCTCCTTTTGGATCAAACCCTTATCCATATCAACCTTGCTCTACTCAAAATTATTTAGCCCCTTGCACTGATCTCTATCCATCATCTTCTCCTTGAAAACTAAGGCTTTCCTATTCTTGTCATGAACATCAGATTTCTCAAGAAACGTCACTTTCTTCTTTTGCTTACAGAAATCTCGGTCCATGATTTTCAAATCTAAAAGCATACCCTTTGACTCAAGAACATGCATCCCCTTCTTATTCATGTGACCAAGCCTATTAATCCACATCTTCAAATCTATAGCTAAAGTAGATAAACCAGAAGGAGAATCAGTAATACAAGTAGATAGATAAAGCGTACCTACTTTCTTACCTCTTGCTACAACAAGTGCACCCTTGGAAACTTTCCAAGAGTCTGTTGTGAGAGTTACTGTGCAACCCTCATCACCCAACTTTCCAATATAAATCAAATTCTACTTCAGGATTGGGACATGCATGACCTCCTTCAACACCCATGTGTTGCCCATTTGCAATTTCAGATTCACTTTCCCTTTGCCAACCATTTGACAAGGCTTACCATCCCCTAAATAAATTTCTCCAAAGTCTCCCTGGACATATTCATGAAAAAATTCCCTATTTGGGGATGCATGGAAAGAGGCACCATAATCTAAAACCCAAGATTCTACTTTATCTAAGAAACATATCAGAGCATCCTGTGTAACAACATCTACAACATCTGCTTCTTCATTTCCTTCTTGCTGACCAACAATATTTATTTACATGCCCTTGCTTTCCACATTTCTAGTAGGTTATTCTACCATACCTGGATTTGGATCTCCTGCCTATCTTTGACTTTGATCTCCCATGCTCGATCTTCTCTCTTTGCCTTCTACTGCTTTCAACACTCAAAGCATTCCCTGATGATTCACCTGTGCTTTTCCTACAAATTTATTCATTTAAGATTACACTCACAACATCATCCACTTTTAATATTTTTGAAGTAGACGCAGTATTACTAACTACCATTACCAAACTCTCCCAACTTTCAGGTAATGAGCATAATATTAAGAGAGCCTTAATTTCATCATCAAAAACAATATTGACTGAATTTAACTAGTTTACCAAACCATGGAAATCACTAAGATGACTATGTACAGATCCACCTTCCAACATTTATAAATTAAATAATTACTTCATAATAAATACCTTATTCAAAGCTAAGGGTTTTTCATATAAATTTTCCAAAGATTCCATCAACTCTACCATTGTCTTAGCCTGTGATAAGTTGAAAATCACAGACGATGCAAGGCTCAACCTTATAGATCCTAGAGCCTTTCGATCAAGAACCTTCCATTCTTCATCCTTCATATCCATGGGCTTACATGCAACCCCACCCAATGGTAAGTACAAATCTTTTTGATACAAATAATCTCTATCTGCATCCTCCATAATTAATAGTTATTTTCATTAAACTTCTCCATTCGTAACTTACTTTCTTCTACCATTGCTATACTCCCACTAAAACAAAAACCCCTGTGAGTGACCTGTAATAAACAAACATTAACCAGATCTGATACAACCTGTTAGTAACCCAACCAAAAGCTTTGATACCAATTGTAAGGGAATATCTAGAACCACAAACTGATTCCAACTTGTCAGGATCTTGCTCCTCAATAAGAGCATAATATGATTACCTTGTATAAGTGACTAATCACGGAATTATACCAAAATTAACAAGTAACTAGAATTCACAAATGACACAGAATATGAGAGACAATACACAATCTTGTATTAATACTCATGCCAGAAAGAAATACAATGAAGATGCCACAATCTTCCACACCTCTCAGATGTACAGACCTCTTTCCCTCAAGAGTTCACTCTCCTACCAAAAATGGTCCCAACACACAACTCAAACACAGAGTTGGTGTTCACCTCAAACCAGTTAGTAATAACACTACCAGTACACAAGTACTCAAAGTACTTCAAGTAGATCTCTCATAAACCTACAATAACTTGCAATTCAAATGATCTTACTTACCATGTAGAACTTCTCCCTGATCTTGCTGCCACCTGCAGATCAACCTATTCTTATAATTGGAAGGATCTACCTTGCCTTCCTCTATTGCTCTTCTATGGAACTAGGAGGAGCTACACTTGCTTTCTTCACTATCACACATTACAATACATGCCAATGAGTCTATAAATAGATCCCATACTAAACAATAACTTAGACTTCTAATTTATAATAATTAGACATGTAGCTCAAGACTTGAAATAGTATTTACATGCAAACAATCGGTTCAACAAACTAACTATTCATGTAATGAATAGTTCTGGAACCACACAAGTGACCGACATTGGTCCTTGTCTGCCTGGAGGTGACCGATGTCAGCCGACTCCTACCAGTGTCGATAGCTTCTTGTTCACCCCTGACCAACGTCGGTCAGCCTAATCGATGCCAGTGACTGTGACACTCAGCATCTCCTCCATGTCTGCATACAGTGAAGCTTTTAACTCCACAACCTAACAGTAAAACTATGACACATGTCACTATTAGTTTGACTTTACTATAATTATTTCATAGTCTCTAGAGGGTGAGGCATTAAATTGGTTTCATCATTCACTCCAAAATGGTTCACTACATGCATATGATGAGTTATAAGAAGTATTCCTCATATAATACACACACACACACACACACACACATATATATATATATAATAAGGGGACTCAAGTCATATATTATAGGTTTCCTTCATTACGCTAGGTTATGTTATAAACATTAAGGGATTACATCCTAAATTTAAAATCATGCATTAAATAGTTGATATACTAGCTGATAGATTTAGAGGTAAAATACATATTTACTAGAGGTATCATCTTCCCTCTTTTAGATAAATTACTATATGAGACATCTAAATAATTCTAGAATCTATGTAACATAACTAAGGCACTAGATCAAAAGTTGGGACTAGTTGAGATAGATTCAAAGGTAGATTTGGATTCAGATCTCCCATAGCCACAATCGTCTAATATGGTACCATCACCTAATCCACCTATGTGTAAATAAAAAGTGGAACACAAACCACCAATCAATATAATCAATAAAAGAAAAGAGACACTTTACACAATATCTCCTATAGTGGATACAACATATGCCACCCATAATGGGACCATATAGATTTTAGATAGAGATAGGCCTCATGATATATTACTTACATTACTAGAAAAAGGAATGATCACTCTTCCTCTTACTTAGTATCATTTAACACATTATTTGTAGAGAATAAGAAACGAACCATATATCAACTATCATAGAATCAATGGACATTAGGACAATAATTGGTATGCACTCATAGATCATATTTACAAATACATTGATAGAGGTATGATAAAATTCTAAAAAAGGGCATCAATATATCATTATCCACACTCTCCTAGATATCCATGTGGTTTATATAATTGGTTCCTTTTAATAAACCATTAGTTACTCATTATAAAATTCATGTGGTTTATATAACACCTACTTATGTGAGATATTATACACCATTAACGTAACATGAATGGTAGCTAGTTCATAGAGATCAAACTAATTATAGTAGTATGGTAAGAAAAATGGAAACCAATCCCACCACTAGCTTTAGTTCAACTATCAATTAATATATTTGGAAATAATTTCTAAAAATTAGAGTACAACTTCCATTTGAACACCAATTAAGATATTTGGAAATAATTATGTTGATCAGAGAAAAACTCTAATTCAAATTTTGATTAATGTATTTGGAAACAATTATAGAAATCAAAGCACAACTTTAGTTTGACCATCAATTAAGACATTTAGAAACAATCATAGAGATTAGATCATAGATATTATTAAAATATCTATTAATATATTTGGTAACAATCATAGATATTAGAGCATATATCTAGTTCAAGTACCAATTAATATATTTGGCAATAATCATAGAGATTAGAACACAATTTGAGTACTATATCTAGTTAAAATATTTATTGTAGAGTCTATACATCTAACTACCAGTAGTGCACCATAAGTATTATCAGTTCTATAGTCTAATTTTACACCTACACAACATGAGCAATATGGTCACTTATTTACCATACCATCCATATTCAAATATTTTAGACTTGAGTCACATGATCCACACAACTATACTAGGACATTTATATAACAACTAATAACTAATATTACTAATCTGTTATACATATTTACTCTAGCATCCATATACATATGATAAATCAATTACATTTCCATAGCTGAATAACTAAATCTCTATATCAAAACATTATAATAAATACAACCAAGACAATCAAGTAAATAGTGCCAGAAGTTAACATGCTAGATAACACTGTGTGTGTGTGTGTGTGTGTGTGTGTGTGTGTGTGTGTGTGTGTGTGTGTGTGTGTATTTTAACCTTTTAGGACTTAGTGAATATAAATTATATGTTTGTTAAAGAGTAGAGTGTAATAAATCAAGGTAATAATATGCAATAAATATAGCCACTAATTTTTTATAGGATTGAATAGATTTGACCTTTTTATAAATACTACTAAATAGTGCAAGTAAGAACTTAGCTAGAAAATAATTGAAATAGATGATATGGAGGCTAAAAATTAAGGTAGAAGTTGGAATGAGTGTCATAAATAATATCCTAATGTCAAGACCCATCTTAGATAGTAGCATCCTAATTATATAGTATCACCCTAATTAGATAGTAGTGCCATTATTAGAAATGTGGTGGTAGTGTCCCTATATTGGTGGTAATGTCCTCTATTTAGGATTATCCCAATATTTTGGGTGCACATATGTCTAGATCTCTGGACTCTATTCCTATATGAAATATATTCAAAAACTTTTATTTTTTTAATTTAAACTAAATTTGTGATTAAACCATAATCCTTCATGTTGCTACAACATCTTATTGATACAATCTAAAAAGTGTGTTTGCTAATGGTGTAGGTTGGACATCCTCAAAACCCCATTATGATGAGAGTTGACTACATAAAATTACTTCAACGAGGCATAAATATAAATTTAGTTATCCCCACCTAAGTGATATTAAAAGTTCAAGTGAAGCTAGTATGATATTGGCCTTAAGTTCCTTGAATGTGCTTAAGACTAGAAATTTGGGTAATCTGAGCTTAGGACTATAGTATATGGTAGTATGTAAAAGTAAAATAGAATAGGGATTAATAAACTTAATTGTGCAAAAATTGTTATGAGTTTAAATGTGTATTTTTCATCTAATTTCCATCTAGTGGTTAGAGGGATAAAATTCATGTATTTATACCATTATGATGATTGTGCATGTGCTAAAAGAGGTCTAGACCAACCCTATGAGGTTATATATTTAGAAAGATATTCATTTTTTAAAATGATATGGAAAAACATTAGTGATATTATTTAGACACTAATTACATGTGGAACTAGTGTCCATATTATGTCATTAATGTCCAAGTGGCATAAAACTAGGCATAAAGGGCTAGGATCAAAAAATGAGTGTCTAGGATTGTTTTAGGGGTGATTAGGGATACATGTAGCCCAGACAAAGATTGAATACATGTGATAATAGGATTTAGGAGAGGTCTAAGGATAATATAGGGATAGGTAGTCTCAAGTATCACTCTTAACACTCAAATACTACTTTTACATGATTACATTTGCCTACCCCCTTTATTATAGAAATGCATTAAAGAAAAATGACTAGGATAAATGAAAAATAAGCATACCTGGACCTATCTAAGAGGTGAAGCCCATAAATATAGGTCTAAGTATATGAATCATGCTATAATTTATGTCCTACAAGTGAAACATTCATAGATTAGACCTTATTTAATATATATGAAAAAAAAGACAAAATGAGTAAAGAAGCAAAATTGATCAAAACTAAGTAAAGAGTAAAGAGAAAGGAGAGGAACACATACACCTCACTAGGCACCTAAACTAATGCATAAAACTAGTGACAACATATGATTTTCCATGTATATATTGATTAATTGGTGAACATATTATACTAAGATAATGGATTTATCAATCCTCATGTGTGGGTGGCACAAGAACTCAATCCAATTTTGACTCCATCATTTCCCACCCTTGCTTAGTGGATCATGACATATGGATAGCTTATATTGGACTAATGGTGTGTCTAACTCTCTCATGTAGGTGGATTAAGAACTCAATTAGGCTATGAATTCATTATTTTCCACCCATGTATATTAGATTCATATGAAACTCAAACTACATGATGTAACCAAAAATATCTAACTATGTCAACTCTATAGTAACTCAAGTATATTAGGTGACACTATGCCACGTGATAATTCCAAACATTTTATATGTATTAAGGCATGAAAATGGTATGAAAAATTTAATATGATGTCATATTTATACATCATAGATAATGACATGTAACTTTTCATTCCATCTAATCAGCTGGTGTGTAAGTGAGCATATAGAAATAATGTGCCATGCACATGCCCCCAAATATGATATTTGAGCATATCGATTCAAGACCAAGTTGTAATAATATGTATCTAAGTATATATACTAAATATGGGAATGCTCATACCACACATGATTCCCCAAATCTAAGCAAATTTGTATGAATTTGATAAAAGATGATAAGTATGTAAGTAAACCTATGCAAACCTATATATACATGTACCTTTTTGGCCAATCTAGATTTTTTTTAAAAACTAAAGCTACTAGATATTAGTGCCATATATTAGATACTAGTGTTATGTGGCACTATTATCACAATTTGGGTGCTAGTGTCTTTCTTATATGACTATTTTACAATCGTGTTGATCTCTATCACCTTTTTTGCACTTTATTTGCCTAAGTATTATTTCTATAATTTGAGCATGTGCATTGAAAATATGCTATGAATGTATTATAGGAGTGTGATCTCTATGATAAACACATGTGAATGAACCCTATTTTGAGGTTAGTTTTTTAAAATGTGCAAGAACTATCTCAGAAGAAAAAGATCTAGAAAATGTGTGTTAGCTAGAGCATATATGATATCTATGTAATAATCCAACATAATTTGCATACATAACATCAGAATGTAAGATAATTTGAGCATAGGTTTATAGTATGTGATATATATCATTTTTATCATTCACAAGTGTGTCAAGATAGATATAAAAATGTATGTAATAGTAAACCTAAGTAAAATTTGAGTAGCTACCTAGGGAGATGGGGAATGATGTCCGTCATAGCACCCAATTAGGAAAGGGGAGATGCATGAGGTCCATTATGGCATCAAAAACTAGAGTCGTGTAAAAAGAAAGAGATAAGTGTCATGGACATGATGCATACAAGAAATCATACATTCAACACACATGAGTCAAATAAGGTAGTCCAAGGTGACATAATACAAGGGACATGGGCACAAGTCATTAAATTTGAGAAAATAAGACACACAAGGACATTAAAATGTCCATCTACGTAAGTAATAAACAAGTTGAATTAAATCCACATAGAAAGACATGTTTAAATTCCTTAATAAACAATAAATAAGGCACATATAAGGACATGGGAACATGCCCAAAGCATATGTACTTGTGAAAATAAGTGGCATAGAGACAAACAACAATGGCATATTTAAATTCCCTTGAATAAAATAAGAATAAAGATACAATCAAATCTAAAATAGGAAAGCTAGAAATGAAAGTATGGATAAACATGTAATACAAATCTATGTAAGAGAAAATATATAATATAATGAGTTTAAAGTAGTAATAACCAAAAAAATATATTAAGTGTAGCATGATAAATATCAATATATAACAATGCTAAGATATGTGATTTTGAGTATATAAATATGTAAACCAATGATTAAAACTCTACATAGGGTGATCCCAAGTGTGTGAATGTGTTAAATAAAAAACCCATGTATCTATGTTGATGCCTCCAATGGGTAGATAATAGAAATTTTGATTTTTGTAGTGTACCTGAGTCTTGTAACAAGTTGTGATCACTTGACAAGAACAAGTGAAACATGTATGTATGATAAAACCAACTATACGAAGATAGTTAACATATATAGTGTCTATAAAATATAAGAGATGCAAACATAAAAATGCATAAAATTTATAATTTTATGTTTTTTAGATAAATATTTGAATGTTTTTGTGTTTCTAAAATTTTATATTGTTTTTATATTTTATGGATATAATCTATGTACAATAAACATGAAAATGAAACTATATATAAGGAGCAAGAGAGAAGTAAAGTATGTACTAGAAGGGAGGAATAATACTAATTGATGTGTCTCATGGGAGATTCACTATAAATGTGTCCTATGTCAAATATAGGAATGATAATCTCTCACATAGTGTGATTTCTATATTGTAGTTGAATGGTGTTGCTTTATGAATCTGGGTATTATTCATCATCAAAATCATAATAATCATAATAACTTAGAATGCTAGAGGTAATTACCTTATATTTTAGAGTTGACATTTTTGAATTGTGCTTTGGAATATTGATTATGATTTTTCCATTTAAACTATGATTATTGTAGACATATGGTGATATGGAGACTCTTTTAATAGAAATTTTTTTTGACAACACTTGTTGGCTTAGCATGATTTTGAAATTATAACTTAAGTTTTTTTTTTATCTTTTTGTAACATTTCCTATGTATCTAGAAATTTTGCCTTGATAAAATGTATTTATGAATGATTTTACTTATGACGTTCAATAAATCCCAAACCTTGTTGACCAACATTATCAATTTATAGAATAGGAGTATTGATTCCATAGGCCTAGTTGCCCAAACCTTAACCATGATAATCAAACTATTTTAAATATTTTTGACCAAAACCATACTAATTTGAAAGTTGAGACCCATTTTTGAGAGGCATAATTTTATTTTTAATTGATTTACCTATGATTTTTGTATTATTTCTTGTTTTGATTGTGCTTTGTGAACCTCTTCTTGTTTTGAGTTATGCTTTGGTAACCATTTTTATATTATTTTTAAATTTGACCCTTTTTGAATTTGTATGTGTCATTTTATGTTGTTTGGATGATGTGTCACTATGTGAGTCATCTTTATCAATTATATATTTTATTTTCCTTTTCAATTATAAAAATGAATTGGTGTGGTGCCCATGCATTCTATGATATGCACAATAATATCTTGATCTCTTCACTGGGTGTAGATGAGGTAGGTTGATCAACTTAGCTTTAATAATTTCTCTTAGCATCTCACTTGAACTATTATTAGACCCTTGTAATAATTTTGAATCAATAATATATGCCTTGTGTTTTACTTTATGATTTATATATGAAAGAGTGTTAGCCACAACCTTGCTAGGTGTAGACGTATTACATGGTTTACACTAGCATATTCTAAAGACTATGTACATGTAATGTGATTTGCTAATAATGTGACATATTTAATTAATAACCATTTTTTATTATGTAATTATAATATAATATTTCTCATAATAATAATTTAATCCCTTATGGTCTCATAAATTCAAACCATAGTTTCTTCTAATTGAACATGTAGGCACATACCCTGTAGGGTAGATGTGTGGATAGACTAAGTATGGGCATTAGGAAAAATAGTATAGATTGATTTATATCATGCAGGAGTGATTTAATGTAATTGGTTAGATGGAAAATATTTATCACCCTCATGGATATGAGGAGGAGAAGGATATTTGTTCATGTGCATAAGATATGACATTGAAACTTGAAACATAGTTTTTAGCTTATGCACTAAATCATCTATGTGTGTAAAAGTTTGATTGTTAATGGAATTTCACATAAGATAAATATAAAATGATATGAAATATAAAATATATTTGGAATGATTTAAAGTATCATGTACATATGTGTTATTGTTATCTTTTAATTCATTCCAAATGAAAAGAAACAAGCTGGTAAGAGAAGATAAAATACTTTAAATCAAAAAGTAATTAGTTTCATCTGTCATTATTATCATGAATACATGAAATAAAAATTAGATAATAAAGTGATTTTAAATCTAAGTGTGGGTCTTATAAGGATGTAAAAAAAACCCTAAGGTTATTTAGGGTTAGGTTTTGTGTAATATTTGAAGCAAGTCAGGTTCAATAATTATTTTAACCTTTTAGGACTTAGTGTTTGTAAATTCTATGCTTTTTAAAGAGATGATTATATTAAATTAGGGTACCAATATGAAATAAATACATTGAATAAGTTTTTATATAATTTAGTATCTTTGACCTTTCTAAAAATATCAATAAATAGTGCAAGTAAGAACATAACTGGAAAACAACTAAGATGGATGATTTAGATGCTAGAAATAGACGTAGAAGCTAGTCTAAATGTCGTAAATAGGATCCTAGTGTCAAAACCCCTCCTAGATAGTATCACCCTATTTAGAAAGTAGTTTAATTATTGTAAATGTGTCAATAAGTTCCCTATATTAGTAGTAGTTTTCTTTGTGTAGGATTATGTCAAGCTTGTAGGTGTACCTATATCTGGATATCTAGGGTTTGTTCTTATATGCACGAGTTATGAGAGATTGTATATTATATATTATGATTGAATTTATGAGTAAACCCTAATACTTAATATTTTTAGGGAATATAATTGATAAAAGATAAAAAGTGTGTTTTTTAGCTGGGTACGTTGAACATCCTCAACATCTTGTTATGATGAGAGTTTCCCACATACCAATTATTTGAGGAGGGATCAAGCCCAATGTAGTTCTCCCCACCTAAGTGATGGTGTAAGTGAAAGTGAATATATTATGATAGTGTCATTGAAAGACTTGAATGTTCTTTAAATTGTAAATTTGGATAATCTAAGCTTATAATTATTGTATATGGCAGTGTGAAAATGTAGGGAAGAATGGGGATTAATAACCTTAATTGTGCACAAATTATTATGATTTTGAATGTGTATTTTGCATCTAATTTCCATCTAGTGGATAGAGTACTAAAAGTCATGTATTTATACCATTTTAAAGCTTATGTGGGTGTTAAAAGATGTTTAGACTAACCCTAAGAGGTTATATATTATAAAATATATCCATTTTTGAAAAAGAGAGGGAAAGGACATTAGTGCCATGTGGTATTACTGTCCTTATTATGGCACCAATTTCAATGTGCAAAAACATAGGGTTCAAAGGTATGGGATAAATAAATTAGGGTCTTATAATACTTTAGGGATGACTAGGGATGCATGTGGCCCATACGAAGGTTGGATATGTGTGATAATAGGATATAGGATAGGTATAGGGCTAAGCTAGGGATAGGTAGTCTCAAGTATCACTCTTAGCACTCAAATAACACTGTTAGTTTATTAAAATATGATTTGAAACAATTTTTAATATAAAAATACATAATCACTCAATAATTGAACTTTAGTCATCAATATCACCCTACTCAATCTCATTCTTAGATATATAAGCATTAGGACTAGATTATATCACATCCCCTTTATATCTTGATTGAGACTTGTGTCTCATCTCTCTATCCTATAGTATTACCAAATTAGCCATTATATCCACATGCTCTGATGATAGATAGATGTAGTCATCCACAATCCTATCACTTACCCCACCTAGAATATTGGGTGGGAGCATAGCTCACCTTTACAACTTAGCACATGCTTCATCTATATTAGTAGCTTCCCACCTATATGCCATAGTGGTAATGGATGCTCAATTAAATAGATGTGCATGAACACCTAAAACACCTATGGCCCTTTCCACTAGCCCATAATCCATGACATCATTAGGGATATGTTGTGTTAGCTCTCATAGGGAAGCCTCAATAATGGTCTACTACTATTTTTCATATTTTGTATCTACATATACCAACATAATGAAAAATATATTTCATTAATAAGTAAAACACTAAACTAAATAAAAGATATAAATACACAATGATAACATACCCTTAGCTACTCTGATGAGCTCCAAATCTAATATATCCTACATGATAGTTCTATTTCTTGGAAATAGTGGTGAATATTTATGCTTCTCCCACCATAATATGTAGGTGTCAATTTCTCCTATGTCATATACATCAGGTATATCTAGAACTATATCTTTCTTTGTCATCAGAATCAAAACTAATTCAATAGTTATGGGTCTGAGCCTACTACTTGGCTTCAATAGCACTCAATAACTCCTCAACCATACCTATGGTGCTGATGGAACATCCTAAATGATAATAAACTATCATGTCACATGATTGTATTAAAATTTGTCAAATACATTGATCTAATGGTCATGTAACTATAATCTCACTTGAACTTATCTTAGCTAAACACCATCCTCAAGACACCCCTAAAATTGCCTGTATGATCTCCAAATAATGACTCCATTATTAAATGATCCAACACCTATTAATAATCCATTGTGCTACTCAAGTGCATGTATGTTGTATCATTTCATCTCTTTATAAACATTTGTGGGTGATCTCAAGCCATCCATATAAATCCCTCCAATTTAACCACTATAATATGATGATATGACCAATAATACAATAATGTCAAATACCTAATGCCACCTATATGCAACTCTTGATTAAAATAGTACAAATCATGATAACATAGGATAACCCTAGAAGTATATGGTCTTGTGCTCCTCTATATGCTTTACTATACCATGCATTCTATATTAGATATATGCCCTTCACCCATTCATAAAAATTAATGAAGTTAGTAGCACTACCAAAGACATTTGCATCCATAGAACATTATCTATAATAATAAAATGCAAAAACACATCACTGCTACTACCTGGTTGATGGGTCCCAAAAACCATAGTTGTAAAGTACCTAGTGACTCAATCTATAACTTTGGACCTAGTAGCTTCTTGTAGCATTTACCTCTAACAAGTAATGGGGAATATCAATATCCTATAGATATCCTCCAACATCATAGTCATATACATAATATGAAACCATAATATATGGGTATTAGCATTACACCTCTCACAAAACACCATCATTATATGGATATCCCAAGGCATTAGATAAAGTGATGCCACATGACCCAAACCAACCTTATCAATAAAATCCCTCTTATCATATCTCAAGGATAGTCCATGTAAACACTCCATCATCTAGACACTATGCAAATCCCTCATATGCACATTGACTTGTAAAACATATCAAAATCTATCATTAACATCTTTACAAAACAAATAAACATGTACTAACAATCATCAAGCATAAAATAAAAGCCAAAGTAGTGAAATTATCTCTAGTGGACACTAGCACTAAACCTCAAACATTAGTGCTAAACCCATAACAATAGCACTAAAACCTAGGAAACTAGCACCATACTGAGGACACTAGCATGACCCACTAAAATAGGTCCCTAAAATACAAAATTTTCACTAAAAATGATGAAACATGTAATAGATATGTCAAAAATTATGAAAAAGATAGATTTCTTACCAAGGTAACCACCTCCTTGGCCTAGATGAGTGCCTTCACCTCATTATATTAGGTCATAGTCAATCCTCATCTCTTCAACATGTTTCTAAGCTAAGAGAAAAATTATCTCAATTGAAATGGTTAAAATTATTTATCAAACCAATTAACCAACTTATTTAAGCCATATTTTTAAAAATACCATCTACCTGAGGTTGACATTGTTTGCATATTTTTCCAACTAATACCAAATTCTTCCAAATGTGATATCTCTAGAATCATATCTCTAATTTTTATCCATTTCTTATGTTTGGGAATTAATCATGATATCTAACCCACCATTCTGGCTACACTACTATTCTAATCAAAATGATTCCATAAAATGAGAAAACCTATGTTTCCTTAACAACCCATATAGACCACAAGCCTATATTGGTCCCAGTTTCCAAAAAATTCTCCTATAAACATTAAAATAATCAATATTATGTTCATATTAGTAAGGTAAATTATCACTAACATGATTAAAATCATTACTTTTTGTTTGACACCCTTACCATAGTCTCATCTCTCTCACCAAAAGGGGGCCATATTTACACTATTCATAAGATTTAGATACTCAAACATATAGTGATTCAGACACACACACACACACACACACACACACACACACACACACACACACACACACACACACACACACACACACACACACACACACACACACAGTGATTCAGATACCTAGATATACAGTGATTTAGATACCTTAATTTATAATGATTTAGATACCTAGATACACATATTGGTTTAAATTGACTTAGATTGGTTCATATTGACTTATATTAGTTTAAACTAACTTAGATTAGTTAATATTGACTTAGAATGGTTTAGATTGATTTAGATTAGTTTATATTGACTCAGATTGGTTTCGATTGACCCAGATTTGTTTATATTGACCTATATCAGTTTAGATTAAATTAGATTGTTTCATATTGACTCATATATTAAGATACATAGATTTTATTAGATGTTCAAACACATAGGTTGAATCAGATTTGTAGGGTTCCATAATCTTATCAGATATTAGTTCACATTCTCAGATTTGACATAAGGTTTTGATACAAATTTAGACTCAAATTATGACTATTTTGGTACATAAATGGTACATCATCCCTATACAAATATATTTTTATACATAGGGAACATAGTTACATTACCCAATTATAAAGTTTGGGGGCATGATGTAGAAAATGTGTCCATAATATCATAGGATTACACTAGGTTATATATATTGAATGGCACATTATACCATTATATAATTAAAAATGATCAAATTACACCTAGATTGTCACTAGGATGTCCCCAAGATTTTACTAAGTTGGGTCATATAGCTAACTGTAATGGTTGATCCATATATTTTTGACTAAACCTAGATTCCAAAGGTTGAATGATAGTCTTTACCTTTGAGAAAATACTTCTTAGATTTATATTTCATAACTGAGTGGGGGTAATCAAGGATTATATCTGCACATTTTTAGATACCTCTCAAGACTCACTTAACATATCAAGGTGGGGATAAAACAAGGTTTTATTCCTCACAATTCAATTCATCATTGATATTTAGTATAGGGGGAATCCACATTATGGAATTCCTCTTCACAGAAGACATTCCAGCTCTTGTCCACTTCTTTGGTCAAGAAGTGGGTTAGGCCTAGAACATATCCATCCTCCACATAGATTAATCACATAGGTAAGTATATGTATGCATTTTATTTTTCATTTTACTCTAGCACTTCTATTTCATTACATTACTAGAATAAAGGTGGGGGGGGAAATGTACACACATTAATTTATTCAAGTAACTAAAAGTAATATGTCTTTTGTTTCTTTTCATGGGAATGTATTAGTGATAAATGTGAGTCTTGTTAACATGGTTATTTTGGGTATTTTTATCTTTATTACAACTTTATTATCCTATTTTCTACACCCCCAATGGTCATATGTCATCCTATCCCAGTCTGAGGGCCCCCTAACCTATTTTTCATAGGTTTTACTTTGTTTTGTGATCTCAAGACACTATTATGGTCTATAATATTAGTGTCATGCACTAGTGTCTAGTTTAGCACTACTGTCTAATGGTCACTTTTTTAGCATGTTTTGGGTCCTAAACTTTCCTTAATCCTTTTTTTTATGATTTTATATTTATTTTACATCTTATCAGATAATGAACAAGTTTATTACATTAAAATCAAAGTTACTTATTTATAAATAACCTCACAAGGCATTTTACATCTAAAACTTACTACTTTGGTACTTAATTACATTAAATCAATCAATAGTATAGCTCACCACACTACAATCTACATATTACTCAACAATAACACATAGACTTGCATGCTTGATCAAATAAGGGCCTAAGCAAAAGTCATTCTATCATACCATACATGTTTATTGTGCATGTTCCTTAAGTGAAAGTTATTATAACACCCATATCATTAGGGTTAATTTAGGTAGTGATAAAGATAGTATGGGTTTTGTATCACATGATTGTAACATCCCACAACCTAGTTTTCTCTCTTTTTCATTTGATTTCATTGTTGTTTCATGTGTGCAGGTGTTCATTAGGTTTTGAAAAACATTGGGTGAAAGAATCACATATATGAAGGATCAAGAGATCAAACTTCACCTACATGCCTCTAAAACCTTATCATAGCATCCTTCGAAGTCTCAGGCAGAATCTCCATAGAAGGACATTAGTGTTGAAACTTGGAAATTAGTGATGAATCTCCATAATGGAAGATTCTTGACTGATCTTCAAGCCTTTTATAGCCTTCTTAATCTTAGACAATACATGTTTTACTCTAGATAAGTACATTTTCTCATTTTGCTTACATTTTAGGTAAATTAGTTTGATGCATCTATTTGTAATATTTGTCTAAATTTTCCCCCATACCCAACCCCTTTAAAAACCTAGGATTTACACGTCTAAGTCCTAAATAATTAAAACATTTAGTAAACTTGACTCACTTATAATATTTCTTAAAACCCTAGTTCCATCTTAGGGTTACCTTTTAAATTATTGTGCACTAAATTAGGGTTATAAATTTATTATTTTTTCATAACTTAACTGATCTAAATGAATCCTCTAATATGGTTTCATTAATTTGATACAATTTAGAATTTTTCTACAAAACCCTAAAAAATGATAGATCCACATACTAGGTACCTATACATCTAAATTATAGCCCTTAGGGTTTTCAAATAAAATTATGATTTTTTATATACATTAAGCTGAATATTTAGCATGTTTGCCCATATATCCATGTTAGAATAGATTATACCTATTATGTGCTTGTTTCTCATTATTTACATTTTCTTCTTTGGCAAGTTTAAAATGGAATCTAAGAAGTTTTTTTCCCCTCACCTAATTGATGAATTTATAACATTTTCTCATAATTATAAGAATAAATGGACAAAATTTTAAATATTTCACATTAGAACATGATAATGATTTCATTTACAATTATGATGATTATTATTGTTGTAATGATGGATATGATTATTACGCTGAATATGATAATGAAAGTGTTGATGAGGATATATTAGAGGCATATTCTTCTCTTTCCTCTCCCTCTTCTCCTACTTCTCATTATCAAACTAACATTATAATTTCAAAATAACCTCTTGTTGGTAGTGCTTTGTTCTAATGTGATCATATATTTTTAACCACTTTTACCACCTCCTTATTCAAATTAAAACCCTATATGTGTAATAAATGAAATCTAATTTTACATGATTAAAGAAATATATAAAAGATAAATGCATCTTATTTACCCTTTTAAATTAAATTTGAAAAATCATGTATAAATGATATCAAACCTTTTACCAATGCACAAAATAAAGTAGATGAAATTATTTTATCACATTCTTTTACATTCCAATCTCAACACAATGATTTATTTCAAAATGTTGACAATTCAAATATCTCTAACTCTTATCCTACATTTCGTAATGTACCAAATGAAAAAATTATTTATAATTCTTCTTCCCTTAACTTCAAGATTTAAAATAATGATCATACATGCACTCCACTCATAACTAGTGAAGACATGCATTTCATTACACCCACACATGAAGATATATTTCATAGTAGTAAAAAGTTAAAATATTATTCTATTCTCTTTCTTAGTGAGCATGCAAATTAAAATTCTTCTCCTCAACAATTTTTTTTTCTGAACCTTGTTATAATGATGATTACTATGCTTTTGATGAAGAAGATATTAAATATAGTCCTTCTAGTTCTCTTCCTACTTCACCATATCTCATGTTCAAATATATTTCTTATCAAATGTTAGCTCATATGATAATATACCTTTAAATAAACACAAATGAACTTGTAATTATGTTCATATTTTACACAATTTACATTCACATGATAATAATGTATCTTATAGTCTATTAACATGAGATACTTCTTTAAAAACTAACAAAATAAGAGATACCAATGAATCTCCATAAAACCCCATTAATATATTATAATGAGTATGATATCTCAATTCCCTCTCACTAGGTCCAAGCTATCACCCCTCCAAAGGATATCGAGAGCAAACCAATTCTTCCTAAAAAAGGTCCCTGACATAGTGGACCAATGGATAAAATTAATGACAAGATTCAAGAATTAAATGAACCCCTTGATGATGGTAATATACCTTCACAATAGGTAATATCTTTGATTTATGTCATGGGTGATTTATATCAATAAGTGTGAATATAATATCACAATAAGGGGAGATTAGTATATTGTTAGTGTATGCAATCAAAATCCAAAACAAAACACACTAAAGTTAACACCTTAAGCCTATCTCAAGTGGGGATCATAATAATAAAAATAAAGGGAAAAAACAACTAGAATTCAAAATAAAACCACCTTTCACCTTCCTTGGATGCTCCAAATGTCTTGTTAAAATGGCTTACTCAGTTTGTGCTAAATGAATCTTCATCAAAGGAGGCTTGGTTATTTCCTCTTCTCCTTGGCACCAATGTATTTGTGATGGATTTTTATTTGATCAAAAATTGTACATGATAACACTAAATAAATGGATTTTGAACCCATTAAACCATTACAACTTTACACTATCTAAGCTTAAAATTATGGTTATGAGGCCTTGTATTTATAAATTTTTGCAAATGATCAGAATGAACCTGAACTATCCATCTCAAGATAAAGATGTGTGGATAATAATACATTTGATTTTTGAGGTTAAAATAAATAAATTACCTCATAAATATTTGGGATAGAGAGGCATTATAGAGACATGGGAGGCCTTAATCAGATATTTTATGCATTTATGACCTAGAGATACATTCCCAAGAAATAATGTCACTTAATGATGGAGAAATTCATAATAAATTTACAAAAAGAAATACTCAAAATTTTCCATTAAAAATTAACTTAAGATCTTGATCCAAATTAATTATCCTTAAACATGATTTATCAATTTTGGTGCAAATCTTGGCAATTGGTGTAAAAATTAATCAAATTAGTTAGAATGTCATATTATTGGTTCAAAATTTGATGAAATTAGAATTGGAAGGTGATGATAGATGTATTGGATCCATTATCACATTTAGGATGTTTTCAACAAAAAAATAAAAAAAACATGTCTCATGCAATAAATTTGGTAGAAAAGAACAAACTAGAGCACCCAGGTGTGAAATCATCATTTTGACTCGAAATGATCTATTCAAAGTTAGTTGTCTCATAAATTAAATTACCTCATTTAGTGATACATTTGCCAAAATTAGAACTTGTATATAAAAAATTCAAACCATTTAATGTGTTTTAGTGTTTTTATGCCAAATTGTGCATTTTGATAGAAATTGGTCAAAAGCCTAGATTGAGGTCATTCGTGTTTACTTTTAGGTGTATATAGTTTGCCCCTATTTTGGAAGGTGTTACAAGATATAATCATGATAACATGTTTTCAAACAATAAAAAGGTTTGTATGCCTAAAAAATCAATGGTAATGGATGAATTTTATGATGACCCCTCGAGGGAATGATTGGCACAAGCAGGTCACAAAAGGTCCCTCAAAAAAGAAAGAAGTGAAATGAGGAGACCAAAAAAAGGAAGATGATGGGGTGAGAACATAATGAGTTTGAAAAAGTATTAAAAATCACTGAGAATGCAAGTGGGATGGTGTACAATGGTTTTCTCAAAGGTGTTTATAAGCATTGTACCTAGATAGTGGTAACATGGTATGATAACACAATGATTTCCCCAAGGGTGGTTATAATCAATGAGAAGATGGAGCTTCCCTAGTTAGGAAAAACAAACAAGATAAAAGCATTCCCTTATTTAGGCAAAAATAAAGTAAATTGGTGATAACACAATGATTTTCCCAAAGGTGGTTATAATAATTGAGAAATACAAGTGGGATGGTGTACAATGATTTTCCCATAGGTGGTTATAATCATTGGAACCTATTATGGAAAATATGATGTGGATAACTTGATACAAAGGATAAATATGAATTGGGAGAACTTGCTATTAGAGAGGTGCTTGTCTAAACTAACAAAGATTGAAATTATTTCATTGTGTAATTACTCTATTTGGGTTATAATTGGGATTGGATTGGAATGCCAGTGTTGAGGAGATTTTGATGCCTTTATTGCTGAGTAGAATTTTTGAAGTTGATTTTTGTTGTATCATTTGAATGTAAGCATCATGATAGAAAATCATGAGGACTAGGCTAAACAATGCATAAGGACTGACTCCCATAATCCAATTTTCTATGATGGATATGTAAACATATGAATATGGATGGATTCAAGTGTAAATACACAAAGAATCACCCAATGAATAAATTTAGATTGAATCAAGGTAATAATTTTGAAATCAAATAAATAGGCACATAAATAATAGACAAGAGAAGAAACAAACAAATAAACAATTAAAAATTAGACCTAATGTTATTACACACACCATGAATTAAGCCTATATGACAAACATTACCCCTAGAAAATAGGTGAAAACTTAGAAAATAAACATGACTGGGGGAATAAAAGAAAAGGAAGGGGTGGCTGAGCTATCTCCATATACGCTAGGCAAGTGGACGCTACCTACATAGTTATATGGATGTAATATCCAATAAAACATTCAAACCATATGTAGCTCCCAAAAAATGGGTAAAAAATGATAACTAGTGAAAAATAAACACAATATATGAGATATAAAAAATAGTAATGATATTACAAAATGGAAAGTGCGTGGGATAAAAGCTAAAAAGGATGGGGAAACTAAGTGATAGATGGTTTGCCTATCACTTAGTGAGGGTTCCCAAAATCTTTAAGGTAAATAAGTGGTCAATGTTTTTGCTTGTCAAATGATTTTACAAATGTTTTGGAATTTTTTAGGTATCTCAACTCAATCAAGAATGATGAGACACTAAATGGTTCAATCTCGCAAAATGATGAGAACATTGCTTAAGATGCTTGAAAAATACTGAGAATGTGGATTTAAGATGCTTGAAAAATAGTGAGAATGTGGATTAAGTTTCTCAAAAAATAGAAAGAGAATGGCTTAGGTTGATTGATATAACCTCAACAAGTATTGAGCATTGCCTACATAGTCCTAGGATAGGACCTCAAGTCACTATAGTTCCACCTTACAATGAAGGAACTAACTAGTGTAGTAGCCAATTCAAAAAAATAGGCATAGTTGGTATAAAAGCACAATACAACATATGAAATGGTTATTTGTTATGTCAAGGTATGATAAAAAAAAGTGTTGCCCCTAGTTTTCCCATATGTAATTATAAATAAGAAATAATGGCATAGGTCAATGATACAAATTTTCCCATAGGAAGTTATAATTAGTAACAAGATCAGTGAGACAATGATTTACCCATAGGTGGTTATAATCAAGCACACTTAGTATACATAATGGAATAATAAATGAAGGATATTGTTGATCATTTTTTGCCCAACAGGCTAGATATCCATCCCCTTTCTTCCCCTGTTGTTCTAGGCCAATTCATTTTTTTATTTTGCACAAGTCTAGGATTTTTCTATAGACTCTATAGGTTAGTCTTTGGCGCATGAAGAATCAATTTAGAGAGTGTTGGGGTTTACAAGGCTCTTTTGGGCCTTCATCTAAATAAATTTACAAGGAAGGTTGGCATATTTGAACTATTAAACCATTGCTTCAATTCAAAGCCTTGGTTCAATCAGCAATTCAATCGACCTTGGTTCAAGCCTGAGTTCATCGCTTCAAGTCCATCGCTTCAATTTCAACCCTTGGTTCAATCCTCAAGTTCTTTGGCTTTGGTTCAATCAGCTAAGTTTAACACTTAGCTCAATCAGCCTTGGTTCAAGCCTTAGTTCATCATTTCAAGTTCATCACTTCAATTTCAAGCCTTGGTTCAATCTTCAAGTTCATTACTTTGGTTTAACAAAGAGTTCAACGACCTTGGCTCAATAGTCACTTGAACCACTGAACCGGTTCAACGGGTTGGTTTAATGTTTTAATTCAAAGGATTTAGTTCAATGGTCTAGTCAAAGGCTTTAGTTCAATGGACTATTTTAATGGTGTGGTTCAATGAATTAGTTCAATCACTTGGTTCATCGACAAGTTCAAAAGATTAGTTCAATCAGCTCGGCGCGCAGTGATTAAATTATTGAATGGATTGAATCGTTGAACCAATTTTGGTTCAATGGGTTGGTTCAATGGCTTGGTTCAAGGGTGTGTCCTAAAGCTGAAGGGCAGTTTAAGGTCCAAAAGCCCTTGCAAAGGGCAGTTAGAGTTTCAAAGGTAGCTGAAGGGGGCATTTTTTGTGATTTATTTTAAAGTCAGAATTCTTTTAGACATTTTGTCTGAAGGATTTCCTTCGAATAAAAGTCTAAAGATTTTCACTAAAAGGCCACAACCAAAGAGACCAAAGGAAGAAGCCCACCCGAAGGGTATGTTCCCTTGCAGAGGGCTCTCATCAAAGATAATGGGTTGTTTCTCAAGAAGCCGAAGGGTCTTTTCCCTCTGGGAAGGATAAACAAAGAAATCCAAAGTGGCCAATTCCCATGGACTTTTTATTCGTGGGAAAAAAGCTCAAAGCAAATTGTCTGTGGACAAAAAGTCTACAAAAACCTAGAGGAACCTGCCAAAGAGCCGAAGGACCTCAAAGAGTAGGTGCCCTTACGGGGGACTCTCAACCAAAATGAAGGGACACTTTCCAAATGCCAAAGGGCCACCTTCCCTTTAAGAAGGTGCCAAGAAGGGAGTCTGTAGAGAAGGGAAAAGCAAGCAGCTGAAGGAA
>JARHVA010002954.1:1662500-1770000 GCA_037957365.1 Torreya grandis | reverse complement strand
CCTTACTTTCAATATCACCTCCATTCCCAGAGAGCAGAACAAACAAGCAAATAGGCTAGCAGTAATTGGTGCTCAATTCGATGTTTCTAGGGAGATAAGCTGAGACTACGGTTCACATTACTTGAAGGTGGTAGTTCAACCCTCTATCCCTAACAAAATTACAAACTCGTAGGTCTTCAACAATGACCAGTAAATAGCATTCTTCCTATAGGAGGAAACTGAGTTCACTATAAAGAACTAGGCAAAGCTACAACAATAATATGACAACCAGATTGTTCAACTGAAGAACAATAAGCTCCCTAAAGGTTTGGTTACTCTAGAGAGTATCTTCAATGGAGATTACCAATTGAGAAGTGACAAGGCATGTATCACAACTAAAGAGGAGAATTATGAGAAGGTTGAGATCTTTAAGGATAAGTTGCTTGCACTTGGAAAAGTCTACCTGATTCAAGAAAGGTAGACTTTCATTTTGTTGTGTCAGGAGTTTGCTGATGTTTTCACTTAGGATTATAGTGATTTAAAGGGTTTTAACCCAAGACTTGCCCAACACACCATCAAATTAGAAGAAGGCACTAGGCCAATCATGCAAAAGTAGAGACCTATCAACCTAATGATTGAACCTCTCATGTAGAAGGAACTAGCCAAATTGATTGAGTCTAGGATTATATTTCCAATCAAACATTCCTCTTGGCTGGCCAATCTTGTTCCTATCCAAAAGAAGAATGGGGAGATCAAGCTATGTGTTAATTTTAGAGAGCTTAATAAAGTCTCTTTGAAAGACCATTATCCTCTCTTGAGCATGGAGTGGATCCTTCAAAAGGTAATAGGTAGTGAGCATTTCTCCCTCCTAAATGGATATTCAGGATATAATCAGATTCTGGTATAAGGCTATGAATAGCACAAAACAACTTTCACTACTAAATGGGGATTTTTTGCCTACAAGAAGATGCCATTCGGGTTATCTAATGCTAGTGCTACCTTTTAGTGAGCCATGGAAATGGATTTTCAAGGCTTGATAAACAATAATATGCTGGTATACCTTGATGATGTGATGGTATTCTCCAAGGAAGCAAGCCAACACATGAAACACCTTAGGCAAATCTTTGAGAGGTGTAGAGAGTTCAACATCTCTCTCAACCTGAAGAAATGCATGTTTGTTGTTCATGAGGGGAAACTACTTGGCCACATTGTGTCTAAGGATGGATTATCCAGTGACCTTGAGAGAGTTCGCTCTATCCTAGAGATGTCTCTGCCTAAACAAAAGAAAGGCCTGTAGAGCTTCTTCGGTAGGATAAATTTCATTTAGAGATTCATCCTAAATTTTACAGAGATAGTCAAGCCACTGACCTCTATACTAAGGAAGGGTGAGGAGTTCAAGTGGACAACACAAAGGAAGGACAACTTTGAAGACATCAAGCAGGCCATAGCCTGGGCTCCTACTTTGATCAGCCCCGACTTCAACAAAGATTTCAACCTCTAAAATTTTGGTAATGAAGAGGTAATCTTTGCCATGCTTACCCAAGAAAATGGTGATGACCTTGAACAACCACTTGCATTTTTTAGCTAGGGGTTAGAAGATTTCAAATTTAGATACACATATATAGAGAAGCAAGTCTTGGCAGTAATATGGAGCCTAAAGAAATTCAGGCATATGCTGTCCAATAGCAAGATTCACCTCATGGTTCGACATCCTAGCATCAAGATTTCTTGACCAATTGAGACCTAAATGAAAAGAGAGTGGGGTGGATCACCAAGGTAATGGATTATGACGTAGACATCAAGATCACTAAGCTGGTGAGGGGAAGAGGCATGTGTGAACACCTTGATGTAGACTTCAAGTAGAAAAGGGAAGACAACTTACTAATTCACGATGCAGCTATGGTAGAAGAACCAACTATCATGAAGGATTGGACATCAGACCTGAGGCATTTTATTCTCACTGGTGAGTGCCAATAGGGTCTTGATAGGACCAAAATAAGGTACTTTAGGCTCCAGTCTCTCCCTTATGTCCTGGTTGATGGAGTATTATTTAGGAAGGATCTCTTAGGGGTCCTCCTAAGATGCATAGACCCAAATCAAGCTGACAAGGTACTATCTGAGTTCCATGATGGGCCAATAGGTGATCATTTTGCTCCTAGGGCTATTATAGCAAGGATAATGAGAGCTGGTTATTTTTGGTCTACTCTTTCAGGGACACCAATGCCTAGGTAAGAAGGTGCCAAAAGTGTACACTTTTTGATGGGAAGCAATGGTTGGCTGTCATGCCTTTATAGCCTATTCAAGTGGAGCAACCATTCATGTAGTGGGGCTTAGACTTCATAGGGATGATTAACCCTCCCTCCAGTGCTAGACACAAGTGGGTCCTGATCACCACAGACTATTTCAAAAGATGGGTAGAGGCTTTTGCTCTAAAGGAGGCCAATGAAAGTGCAATCCTAGATTTTTATGAGGACCTGGTGGTAAGGTTCAGGGTTCCAGCAAGCATAATCTCAGATAATGTGTTGGATTTTCTTGAAACCAAAACAAGTGAATGGACATTTTAATATGGTATATATCTCAGCACTTCATCCAATTATTACCCACAGGGGAATGGGCTGGCTGAGTCCACCAATAAGAAATTGATCAAGATCATAAAGAGGACCATGGAATAAAATTAGAGGACTTGGCATGCCAAGTTGAAAATAGCCCTGTGGGTAGATAGGGTCACCCCGAAGGGGGCAATTAGAAATTTTCCATACATGCTTGTCTATATAAGGGAAGCTAGGCTCCCCATTTCACTTGAATTGCCAGCCTTAGACCTCACTCACTAGCTGCAATTAGAAGAAGGAAATAGCATGGAGGTTAGGCTATGCGAGCTAATGGAACTCCAAGAGACAAGGAACCAGGCTATGGTTTCTATGACCAATCACCAATAGCAAATAAAGAGACACTTCAACAAGAAATATTCATCAAAAGGTTTCTCTAAAGGAGACGTTGTCTTGAAATGGGATGAAGACCGAGCTAAGCTTGGAAAGCATGCAAAGTTTGATGCCCTATGGAGTGGCCCATACATAATCACTCAGCGCAAGCAGCATAATGTAGGTTGGATGGTGAAGAACTATATATCACATTTAATGGGATACATATGAAGCACTACCATTGAGTCTCTTTTCATCATGTATATACTTCCCTTGCTTTTCTCCTATTTTCCCTAAGTGATTTCTGCACATGTTAGTAGTTTTCTTAGCTTTGTGTGTGTTTTCATTTCCTTTGAGGTAAATCTTTGTGATCAATTCTAGAATTTATTGGGGATGTTATTGATTTTAAGTTACAATTTGACTCTGTGCCCAATGGATTTGAGGTAGGTGGTTTCTAAGAATAGCAGGCATGCTTCCCCTGGGAGTCACCAATTTGTTGATCATTTTTTGCCCAACAGGCCAGAAATCGGTCCCCTTTCTTCCCTTACTATTCTAGGCCAATTCATTTTTTTATTTTGTACAAGTCCAGGATTTTATATGGACTCTGTAGGTTAGTCTTTGGCGCATGAAGAATCAATTCAAAGAGTGCTAGGGTATACAAGGCTCTTTTGGGCCTTCATCTAAAGAAATTTACAAGGAAGGTTGGCATCTTTGAACCATTGAACCATCACTTCAGTTCAAATCCTTGGTTTAATCGGCAATTCAATCAGCCTTGGTTCAAGCCTTAGTTCATTACTTCAAGTCCATCACTTCAATTTCAAGCCTTAGTTCAATCTTCAAGTTCTTCAGCTTTGGTTCAATTAGCTAAGTTTAGTGCTTAGTTCAATCAGCCTTGGTTCAAGCCTTCGTTCATTGTTTCATGTTCACCACTTCAATTTCAAGCCTTGGTTCAATCTTCAAGTTCATCACTTTGGTTTAACAAAGAGTTCAATGACCTTGGCTCAACAGTCACTTAAACCATTGAACTGTTGAACTGTTAAACCGATTCAATGGGTTGGTTCAACATTTTGGTTCAAAGGCTTTAGTTCAATGAGCTGGTTCAAAGGCTTCGATTCAATGGACTAGTTCAATGGTGTGGTTCAACAAATTATTTCAATCGCTTGGTTCATCGACAAGTTCAAAAGATTAGTTCAATCAGCTCAGTGTGCAGTGATTGAATCGTTGAATGGATTGACCTGTTGAACCAATTTTGGTTTAATGGGTTGGTTCAATGGCTTGGTTCAAGGGTGTGTCCCAAAGCTGAAGGGTAGTTCAAGGTCCAAAAGCCCTTATAGAGGGTAGTTAGAGTTTCAAAGACAGTCAAAGGGGGCATTTTTTGTGGTTTTTATTTAAAGTCAAAATTCTTTCAGACTTTTTGTCTAAAGGATTTCCTTCAAACAAAAGTCTGAAGATTTTCACCAAAAGTCTGCAGCCAAAGAGACCGAAGGAAGAAGCCCACCCGAAGGGTATGTTCCCTTGTGGAGGGCTCTCACTAAAGATAATTGGCCATTTCTCAAGAAGTCAAAGGGGCTTTTCCCTCTGAGAAGGATAAATAAAGCAATCCAAATTGGTCAATTCCCATAGACTTTTTGTTTGCAAGAAAAAATCCTGAAGCAAACTATCTGCAGACAAAAAGTTTGTTGAAACCTGGAGGAACCCGCCAAAGAGCCAAAGGACCCCAAAGGGTAGGTGCCCTTGTGGGGGATTCTCGGCCAAAATGAAGGGACACTTTCCAAAGGCTGAAGGACCACCTTCCCTTCAAGAAGGTGCTAAGAAGGGAGTCCATAGAGAAGGGAAAAGTAGGCAGCTGAAGGAAGAGCTCGACCAAGTAAGGCAAGAAACCCATGGGAAAAAGCCCACAAAAAGACCTGACAGAATTTTGTAGAGGATGGTGACGTCTCAAAAGCCATCAAATTTAAGTAGATGAACTAGCCATTGAGTTCAATTCAAGGTGACATCTTAAAAGTCATCACTTTTAAGGCAGTGAAATAGCCATTGTTTTTTAAATACTTGCGTACCAACCATGGAAAGAGTCTAGGGAATGTAATGACCCACCAAGAGATCACCCTTGAGGGCTAAAGGAGTAGAATAAGACAAAGCAAGAAAAGGACAAAGAACCTAGAGAACAAAGAAGGAAAATTACCAAGTGTAAAAAATAGGTAGATATCCCAAGTGGTGAAGGGAGGCACCAATTCAGGAAGTTACTATAGCAAGTGATACAGTCCCTATGAATTAATTAATAAGAGGTGTAAATAGCCAATTGTGTGACCCATTTTTCTTCATTTCACATTTATGAGTAGATAAACTACATGGGTGCCTTCAAGGAGCAATCTTGATTAAGGGGGAAATGGCATGACCTATGTCAAAAAATGCCTGAAGTTAGAGCCAGGGTTGACACATCATTTATGTTTAAGCAGCTTGCTCTTCCCAATGACTAGAGCGCACATGGGACATTTGTAAAAGAAGTGCCAAAAGGCCTTTTTCCCTTCCTCTATATATTGGAGACTTGTCATTTTGAGAAGGATCTTCACATTTGTAAGGTGGAGCCCTGGCAAATTTTTCACTTGAAATCAATAAATGCATTTTTACCTCTATGCTAGTTGGATATCTCTATGTGTGTCTAAGTGTCAGTCTGTGTTTAGTCATTGCTTCTTAATACTTCTACAGGTTAACACCAACACACCTAGTGTCTATAAGGTGTCATTCTATAGGTAACAAGGAGAGATATACATAGAAGTGTAGAGATAGAAGAAGTTACTGTACAGTGTGCCTTTCTATAACACCTTTGGTGAGTCTCTATTTTTTGTGTGTTCCATTAAGGCCTCCCTGTTATGTTCCTGTAACCTGGTCCTTTTACCATCTTGAAGTGTACGTATGTGTTTGTCTGATTTCTAGTGTGAGTGTGAGAAGGTTGAATCATTTTGGTGCATCATCTCCTTTAGAGTAGTTCATTTTCTTGCAATCTTTCTCCCTTTTCATCCCCCCATTATGTGTGTGTGTGTGTGTGTGTGTGTGTGTGTAACACTTATTGGAACAAATCAGATGCATCAAAGGGAGCTAGCCCTTACTTAGAGACTCTCCCCTCTAGCTTCCCTAGTCCCACAAGTGAGAGGGGAGTTTCCATTATTGCGTGAGGAAGGTAGGAGCTCAGCTTCCTGTCAAGGGTACAATCTTCTGTGTTAATAGATACAACTACCAAAATATTATCTTACTAATCCAAAATACTACCTCTATCTAGAAAGTGTGAAACAACTACTAAAATTGGATATGAATCCTCTTTACTTAAAAATATGAATAAAACCAAATGAAATGAAGCCAAGGTCATATGGATGGGTAGGGAGGGAGAAAACTAACTTGATTAATCAAAAGGTATGGTAGAATTGATATAGGAATGTAAAAAGTGATAGGTTAGTAGGATGTTAGGAGGGTAAAATGGTATAGTACAAAGAAGAATATTGATAAAATGATACGACTAGAAATGGTCCTTATAAACAATATATCAAGTCACTCAAGTGTAGTACCACTTCAAGTGGATAATGTTCATTGACTCATCAAGTTCATGTTCATCTAGTATGGCAAGCCTCTATGATCTTGTGCCATAGTTTGTTGTAATTATGAAAGGACCAACCTAGTTGGGTATGAAATTGCATTTATGCTTTTTTTTGCCATGGTATTCTTTTGGTTCTCTTTAAGGACAAGATCACCAAGTTGAAATAATTAATGTTTCATGCACCTATTTTAGTGGCCTCAGAGTTAGTTTTGATAGCCTTGGAGATTATTCAATACATCTATGTGTTTCTCATCGAATAACTCTAGCTCTTGTAAGTGAGCTACTTGATAGTCATTTTCATCTAGGACATTCTTGAAATAGATGTGTAGCTATGGCAACTTGACCTCAATGGGAAGAATGGCCTTAGTACCATAAACAAGTTAATGTAGAGTGGCTCTTGTGGGTGTATGGTGATTGGTATAGTATTCCCAAAGGGCACATAATATCTAAAGGTGATAATAATGACTGACATCATTGACAATCATTTTGAGAATGATAATAATGGTTCTATTTGATGCTTTAGCCTAGCCTTTACCTAGAGTGTACTATGCCATAAAAAGTGTTGTGTGATGTTGCATTTGACACATAGCTTTTTGACATCCTTGTTCTTAAATGATCCTCTATTACCAGATATAATATCAAAAGGGATATCATAGAAATAAATGAGGTGGTTAAAAATGAACTTGGAAATTTACTTTATACTCACGTAAGTAAGGGTTATAGATCCAAACCACTTAGTGATATATTCAATAGTGGTAAGAATATGTTTATGGCCATTAGATGAGGTGGGATTGATCTTCCCAATGAGGTTGAGGCCCCATGTATCAAATGGCCATGGTGTCAACATTGGTTTTAGAGTCTTGATTGAGACATGAATTATATTGGCATGTATTTCACACTTGTTGCACTTCTTTACATATGTAACTACATCTACATCCATCATGGTCCAATAATAACTAGTACATAAGATATTTTTGGATAAAACCTCCCCACTAGTGTGGGATCCACATACTCCTTCATGAACTTCTCATAATGCTGTGTAGATTCTACTAAATTTAAAGAATGAATTAGAGCTACATCAAAACTATGCCACTAAAGGGTTGATCCATGTAAGGTATAAGGATTAGTTGGTGGATGAAGGCTTTGAATTGTTTTTGGGATAGGTTAGGTGGAATAATTTGGTTGTGGAGGTAGTTATAAAGGTTTGAGCACCAGATAGAGCTAGGACTAACATTATCATAAATCATCACAATGGTTGAAGGCTCATGAGCTAGTGCTAAGAAATTCTTAACAAGGAACTGATACTCTTTAGTTATGTCTAATTTTCAAATTAGATATCTAATAGTAGTTATAGCATCCATGGTTCTATTACTTGCACTTGGTATATGCTCAAATTGAATGTTAGCAATCTACTACTTGAGAGTGTTAACCATAGCCTTATATAGAACTAGCTTGTCATCTTTAGTCTGAAAGTGGTCTATAACCTAATTAATGATTAACTAGAATCACCATAAACCTTAAGATGATATATGTTATATTGTACCACTTGGCAAAACACTACAATAAGTGCTTCATATTTGGCCATGTTGTTGGTATAAGGAAAGTTGATCTTGAATGATTTAGGTATTACATCTCCATATGGTGTAATAAATAAAAGGCCTTCCCCTGATCCATTTGTTGAGAATGATCCATTAAAATATATCTTCCAATGCTACTCCTCAAGTGGTGTGTTAATCATGGTCATTATGGATTCATTAGTAAATTGGAATGTGAGTGGATTTGTATCAGTAAAGGGTGATTCAATAAGCTGATCTATAAAAAATTGCCCATTAATGGCTTTTTGGTTGACATACTCAATGTCAAACTCATTGAGAAGCATGATCCATTTGGCCATACAACCTTGTAAATCTATTTTTGATAGTAGATATTTTAGTGGATTTACATTTGAAATAACCATGGTCTTATTGTTTAACGTGTAATGGTGTAGTTTCTGAGCTATGAAGACTATGGCTAAACAAGATTTTTCTATGGGCATATAATTATGTTCATATGTGACTAGTGTATAGTTTAAATAGTACATGGCATGCTATTTTCCATTATCATCATGTTGAGCCAAAATTTCCCCCAGGGCATTGTCATTAGTGGATAGATATAACAAGAATGGCTTTCCTAGCATAGGAGGTAAAAAAATAGATGGATTTACTAAATAATCCTTTAGGTGCTAAAAATCTATCTAGAAGGGATCATCCTAGTGAAATGTGACTCCATTCTTTAAAAGATGCATAAAAGGATGGATTCTTCAGCCAACTATGATATGAAGCATCAGATAGAGTAGATCTTGCCCTAAAATTATAGAGCTACTTCAAATTAGTTGGTGGTTTCATCTTTATTATGGCTTGGACTTTGGCTGGATCGACTTGAATGCCTTGATGAGACACAATGAAGCCAAGCAATTTTCCTGATGTAACACCAAAGACACACTTCTTAGGATTAAGTTTGACTTTATACTCATGTAGTCTTTCAAATATTCTATGTAGCACTGTTGAATGATCATTCCTAGTCTTTGATTTTCCAAGAATGTCATCCACATAGTATTCAATAATGTCATGCATCATATCATGAAATATGATGGTCATGGCACTTTGATAGGTGTCCCCTACGTACTTAATACCAAACAACATAACATGATAGCAAAATGTTCCCCATGGAGTGGTGAATGTTATTTTGTGTTGGTTTTCTAGTGCTATCTTGATTTGGTTGTACCTTGAAAAACCATCCATCAAGGAAAGCATTTCATAACCCATTGTGGAGTCCATGATCATGTTAATCTTTGGTAATGGAAATTCCTCATTATGGCAAGATTTGTTTATATCATATAAATCATTATAGATTCCAATTCCTTATAGATTTTTTATAACTAGCACAATATTGGAGGTCCACTTTGACTAGTCGATCAACCAAATACATCTTGTTTCTAAGATTTTTTCCAACTCTTTCTTCACTAATACATAAATGCAAGGATGCATCTTATGAATTTTTTTTTTACTAGTTTAACATTACGATTGATCATAAGGTGGTATAGAACCTAGGTGGGGTCCAAACCTGGCATGCCATAATATGCCCATGTAAATATGTTAATAAATTCCCTCAAAAGGGATGTAAGGACTTCATGCTCCTTATTAGTAAGGGATGCACCTATCTTAATCCACTTTGGATCATCTGGGGACCTGATTTTCACCTCTATTATATCCTCTAATAGAAGGGTTGAATCATCTTTAAGAATAGTGGTCAAAGATTTAAATTGGTTGGTAACATTAGATTCCTCTATTAGGACTAGATCCTTGAGTTCCCCTAGCCATGATGAATTAGATTTCCCCAATGGGAGGTTTGGCCATGTAAAAAAATGTGTCAAAAAATCCCAAATTATTTGATCAAAATATTATTGTTCTTTAAAACTAAACTTAGACTTATAGACAAGTTCATCATAGGTGGTCTCCTGAGCTATGTTTGAGGAAGGTTGAACACCCCCATCTAATGGCACCTAAAATAGGTTTTCACCACTAGATTGGCATTTTATTTAATTTTTCCTTGGTCAAAAATCACCTCAAAGGGGTTTTAAATTTTGGATCTCAATTTTTTAATTATTTACTTTTGGCTAAGGGTGTTCATCCACTCTCCAAAATTGGCTTCGAGATCTAACTTTATTGAGAACCTTGATTTATGGTCCCCCAATAGAACATTGTCTCTAAGGACCAAAAAATCATATAAATCCTCATCATTTTGAAACTCACCAATTAGCACATTGGTCTCTTATTGGTCCTAGTCTATTAGTTGTGGATAATACAATGGTAGTGGGTTATGATGAATGAATGGTCTAAGGGTAAAATTAGAATGAGGGTTGAATAAGTTGGTCTCAGTTAGTGTCAAAATGCCTATGATCAAAATTTTCTTCACTATTAACATCTTCATCACTAGTCAATAGTAATAAAATATGATTAAGGTACATGGGGTCACCCCCAAGTAGTTTAAATCCAAGTCCATATGGCCCTTCGTATCTGGTCATGGAAATTGGCTCAACTTTTCCTCATTGATCTGGTCCTATGAATCTTCCCTAATAGTCTTGATTCTTCATGACTATATTAGGAATAAGATACTATGGATTCTTGTAATAATCAACCTACTTGCCATTGTATAACCTTGATTCATCTCCTTCAAGAGGATCCTAGTATAGGATAGATGCTATTATAAACATGATAGGTCCTTTACCTTTATCCTTTGATTTCCCTTCTGGATGAAGTGGCTTGGCTTTAGGTCTTCTAAAGGACTTTGGGTTCTATGGAAGGTTCACAATTTGAAAGGTATCATGGGTTAAATACTCTCCTAAGCCATTAGGTGAGATGGTATAATGATTGGATATCTTAAGAGGTGGTACATGTGAAATGGATTCAAGGGTATTAAGATCAATACAATTTTCTTTTAATAAATCAAGGAGTATTTCCTTTCCCTTACCTTCCTTGGCCACTACATTCATGCAAAAATGATAGTTATAGCTCTTGAATTTGGCCTCTAGATTTTTATAGTACTCATATAGATGCAAATATCTTGGTATACAAACTTCCATGCTTGAATGGGATAACTTTATATATTAGTGCAAGATCAATGAGACAACATGAATTTCATGTAACCAAAGTCTACCCAAAAGCATAGTGTATGATAAATCAAGAACTAGCACATGGAATAGTGTATCATGGGTCAAAGTCCCAAGGATAACTAGTAAACATATGGTGCCTTGTGATTCTCATTCTTCATTATCATAGGCTTTGATAGTTATGGTCTTTGCTTGAAGATCTTCCATAATGTACCTAAGAAGCTTGATGAGCTTAAGAGACACTATGTTTAGACTAGATCCATTGTCTATAAGGGCACATTTCACTTTGTGCCACTTTATGCAAGCTTTAATGTACAAGGGGTTGTTATGTAGTGGGCCAAGGGATGACATATTACTTTGGTTGAAAGTGATTTTTTAGAATGGAGATATATGTCCAACCAAAGCCTGGAATTTGTTAGGGGATATGTCACTTGAATAATAGATTGGCTTAGGAAATTATTCTAAATGTTTTTGTGGGTTATTGATGTATGTAAAAAATCTAAAATGGATATTTGTGCAGGTGTCTTTTGAAATTATTCCATAATGTCAAACTTATTCTCTTGGTCTATGTGAAATGGTTTATTCTAAGGTATAATGGTTGGTTGTGTGATGGGTGAAGTGGTAGATGGTTTTGTGCCTGGGATTCTAATCTTCAACCTTTGAGTTAATATTGCATAATCAATATTAGATATAAGACCATGATTGGTAAAAAATGATGGTAATGATGGGGGTTCAAATGGGATAAGTCTCAGTTGTTAGTGCACTTGTGCATGGTCATGAGGAAATGATGAGTTATCAATATAGGGTCCAAAATTAGTAACCCTTACTTGTTGGTACACCTATATGTGATCTTAGGTCAAATAAGGATTATTAATGTGTGTTTTTAACTTTGTATTATTTAGAAAAGGTTTGGATTGATTGGTTTTTGGTCTCAAATTAATGGAGATGCCATTAACGTGACCTCCTATAATAGTCATGTACAACTACATGGTAGGTCTATTGGTTGTTTTTTATTCAAACCTTGGTTCTATAAATTATTTTGATGTTGTTGGTTCTATTGAATCTATTCATTTGGACTTGGTTGTTTAAATTATTATTGGTGTTACACTGGTCATTATTGCTATTATTATTTCTATGGTTGGTTGCTATGTTGGGGAAAGGGGTTTTGATAGATTCCAAGGGTCTGATTGGAAGTGAAATCACCAACATCTAATGTTATCTCCCTATTCTCCAACATATTTTGAATCAAATGTTTAATTTGTACATAATGATGCAATTTATGTCCATTAACTTGATGATATTCATAGAATTCATTTTGGTGCTACCAATAATGATAATGGATGCCCTAAGGATAATGTTTTGGTATAGGAAAACTAATTAGACTAGTTGCAAGATTAAAAAACATAAATTAAATAGGCTCTCCAAGGTCACTAAAAATTTAACAAGTAGGCATTGTTATCCTTAGAGGAGGAGCTTGTAATGGTTAAGGTTGTTGTATTTGTTGGATAGGCCTGGGCTATTATGTTTGTTGTATCTGATGGAAATTTTGTGGGTTAGGAGTAATTTGAATATGATACATGGGTTGAGAAAATAGTTTTTTCACTATTTAGACAAGTCTCAACTTTGTTACTCCATTTACAATAGCATTTTTGTTGTGGTTGAATTGCCTAGGTCTATCATTGTTATTGGCCTATGCCAGTTGTGATGCTTGCACTTGGAATTGAGGCTAGTTTTGGCTATTTATCTAATTGGTACCTTGATTCTAATTTGATGAAATAAACTTCACGATACCTTTATTAATAAGGGATTTCTTTATCAACAAACCTTTATCAATGATCTCTTTAAAGGTATGTGCATACTATAGTTTTAGATGATAGGATATCTCATTATGCAAAATTTTGGTAAACATAGTAGATAATTGTTTATCTAGTAAAATATGGGTGAATTGGCTTGAAAGGGCTCTCCATCACTCTAGATAACTTGAAAAAATCTCACTATTTTTTTTCTTGGCTTACATCAACTCAACTAATGAAATCTCATGTTCAAGATTGTATGAAAAGTGTTCCACAAAATTTTTGGAAAGATCATCAAAATATGATACTAAATTCTTGGGAACATTTAAAAACCACTCCAATTCTTGTATTTATAAACACTTTGGGAACAATAATAAAAGGTATATGTCATTATATACCACTGGTTGGCATGCAATAAAGGATTCAGTCAAATGAGCATTGGGGTCCCATTTCCCATTGTATTTGTCAAAGTTTGGTGGTTTTTATCTTAGAATAAATGGTATTTAAAATTACTCCATGTTAAATAGATAAGAACACACATCATCCAACTTAAACTTTTTTATTTGTTTCCTATATTGGATGGAAGCAATCACATCCTTCATTTGTTGTAGTTCTTAGGTTAGGAAACTAGATGGAACATTAGTTTGAGGTGGAATATTGGCCTAGCTAGATGGTTGAGTGGTCACAAGTGGAGTAATTTGATCAAGGTATAATAGAGGTATTTTTTAGGGTATGCTGGTTTGGTTAGGGAATAGACTAGGAATACGCATTCATAGATTAGGGTTTAATTATTAAAATTGCTTGTATTATGATGTGATATTCTAGTTTGAGTTAGGTAAGTAGGTCTGAGTTTGGGGATTTTAAGGTTAGGATGGAGGAATATGGTTGTATTTTCCATATTCGAGTTGAATAGGGACATGCTTTTAACTAATCAAACCTTATTGTTAAAGGGGTATTTATGAACCAAGACCATACCATTGAACTAGTGGCATATTTTACACAAAAGGCAAAGGTTAACTTATTGGTACTTGAAGAAAATTATAACCTCTAGGTTTCATGAATCCTTATTGGGAAGTTGATGCTTGTTGAAGATTCAAGATTTGTCATTGACCAATATTTGTACACTATCGATTAGACATCATTTGGGGATTTAAATTGGTATATTGTTCTATGAGGAAAGAAGTATGTTTACTACTACTTGGTAAGGTGAAACATTGGTTAACCCCTATTGAGGTGGCAATATGTTCTGCCTCTTTATTGGTATGTTGGATTGTGCCTAATACTGTGGAATATTACTTGTTTCTTATTGGTGAGGAGTAAGATTCATCACATTTTATTTTGGAGGCATGGCATTGGTCATTGTTTAACTACCTAATCTTGTTGGTTGAGCACTTGAAGAAGCAAATAATTGAGGATTATTGGTAGTTTTTGGTTTTTATTAGGATGTATAAACTCCTACTCCATTATTTAAAGAAAACTTCATGGTTTTAACTAAAGGTACACTTGTTTGTGGACAAGTTTTTTGTGTACTTACACCACTTTGGTTTGGATTGGATGTTTCTTACATAGTGACCACTACATTTTTCTCAATATTCTACATATAATTAGAAGACACTTCTTCAATGGTTGGCATATGAAACAAGTTATCAACCAAAGTGTTTTTCATGAATTGGTCTATACCCTAATTTCCTTGACAATTTAATTTTATTAACACTCATGTTGAAGGAACTAAATCTATGAGAGGCCTACTCGACATGGTCATCTAATTAAAATTGTGCACTAGGTTCAAGTACATTTTATATCTTATATGAATTTATATAAAGTTATCCTCCATGAATTCCTTGCCTTTGACAAGCATACTAGGGTCCTAATATGTCATCTGGACTAGAGCTAAATTATTTCTAGAAGAAGCCTATTGACTATAAATTATATTATGAGGCATTCTTACTAAACTTGATAAATTCTCATGGGGAAAGTCTGCTAGAAACTTAACCCCTAATTCTATAGTTCTAACCAAAATCTCATCCTTATTTTCTATTAAGTGACACTTGAATATAAAAGAATCATACATGGATGTCATAGTAACATAGTACAATTGTTGAGGAAATGGTTATTCAATTATAGGTACCATATATAAATACTGCTTTGTTTGTTCTTGATCCTATTTTGAGTATGGAGGCATGTTTACCAACTAATGAGCCAATAGGTCTTAGTTTTGTTCCCCTTATTGAGTGTTATAAGATGGATAAGGATCCATCTCATAACAAACATTATCTACATAGAGGTCTTGAACCATATATTCTTGTGTGACCACATTACTAAATCCCATATTACACACGAGGCTAGTATGAGTTTAAGAAGATATGTTTCAATCCATAGTAAATGTTTTGTGACAAAAAGGGTTAGAGTTCTACAAACTCTGAAAAAGTGATTTCTAAAAAGAGGTTCAAACTTAGTCTAACCTAGTCAAAATAATGGATATGTATATCTTTAAAATATTGATTCAATGAATTGTGATAACATAAGCTAATCTCAAGTATCTAACATCACATGTTTCACATAAAAAGGTCAAGTAGATGGACCAATAATCAAAATTCTAGATTCTAGGATAAAAGTGTTTCAAACGAGTCTAATCTAGGAAAACCAAAAGTTGTTAGGACTTTTGGATAAATTCAAAATCAAAAGATAGGCTCAAACAAAGGTACATGCTATGAATTTTGGCCAAATGGCATCAAAATCTAGAATTTAAAGATGAGATATTTAATCTAAAAAATATGAAACATTTCTTAACAAAAACTATGCATTTAACTCTTTGACATAAACTTGATCAATAAGTATGAGGTATTAAACATAAGGCACTTGGAGATAGTTTATTTTCTCCCAAATAATGGCAAAAACTAGACTATTTTGACTGATAATCTATACAAAGGTGAATGATGTAACCATTCTAGACAAGGACTCATAAGGGTATACTAAAAATGGTTGGAATGCTATAAAAACTTTGAATCTATGTGAATAGGCCTATGAAACAAGTTTCAAAATAATTTGAGCAATGTCACAACACTAAAATTGTAAAAAGGTGTGACAAATACTTTTTTCAATACTCTAAGTCAAAATGGTTTAACCCAATTTTGGAAGCGTAACACTACTCTTCTCAACTCAAATGATACACACACAAAGTTTGACAAATCTCTAAGGCAAAAGTGTGTTTATCAAATGGACTCAATACAAATGGTAAAATAGGATGGGTAGTATAAAATGTAGCCTATGACTCAAAAATGTTAGTGATACATAAGGTGATTTGAGTCCTACCAAATGATTATAATGATTGTGAGTCTAAAAATGGCCCTCAATTTAAATTGGGAATTGAACTCAAGTTAAACAAGTCAAGTTCAAAGTGGTGAACCAAATTTAACACACTAACCTTTAAAATTTAAAAGAGTCTAATTTCAAATTTAAACTATTAATGAGGGACTTAAGAAAATTTATGCAAATGGTATAGACTCAAATGGGTAGCATAACTATGCTAAAATGGAATATATGACACAAAGTTTATGATAAATTTTTGAACAATAAAAAAGATAATTTTCACTTGGATAGCATAACACCTCCTTGTTCAAGAAAAATGGTGGAAAATGTGTTTAGTTATGTAACCTTTTATGAACAAATAGTTTTTGACTCCAAATAAGACCAATTAATATATGACAAAGACACATTAACTAACTAATCATCTTAATCCTTAAAATGAAAAGGTATGGTAAAGTGGGATTAACTAACTAAATTTTTTTTTAACATCTATATGGATCGAATGCACAAGAATTTCATGTTAAAATACAAGAGAAGAAACACATCAATTAGGTCTTTAGAACTTGGCTTATTTTAAAAATGTCTTCCATTTTTTATAACCACTACATCCATTGCTCTCTTAGTGTAGTGTGAATTCCAATGTGCTCAAACATCTTGACTTTAGCCCTAGTGATAGGAGATGGTTAACCACTCAAACCACCATCCTAGTGGGATGATCCCAATTTATATACCCTCTATAGAGAGTGGTTGAATATAATGTTGGGAGATGAAACCATGGGTCAAAGCTTCCTTAAATAATTTATGAGAGGTGATGAATTCCCTCTCACAATCCAAGCTGTAATGAAAATATAAACTAAGTAAAATATAATTAAGGTTGTTTCTAGATCACCCAAGCCATGCAAGTCTTGTGGAGAGCCTTCATAAAATCTCTTTTATGCCTTTATACTAAGGTAATATTCAATGCATTTGGCACTTTTGATCCTACAATTTCCCTAGAGGGGATGGGGGAAAAACATATGAGCATAATTCTCTATTTTTTCAATCAAAATTAACTAAATAAACAATGATAAATAACTTGGAAAAACTTTGAAACGAGTTCAATTTTGAAGATTTAAATGAAATGTGTAGTGGTGTTCTTTATCCCCTTGGCTTTATGTTGTAAAAACTTGTAAAGATCAACTATAAACTATTGAATTAAACATCTAAGTGTTTCCTTAAGCTCTAAAATGAAAGTTCCAAATCCTTTTTAAGTACCCAAAAAGAGGTTAAAAAGACTAGATTTGGTTAGCACTTTGTCTAGCCTTGAATCACTTTTTTCAAATGAAATAAATAAGTTTGTAAATTGAGCTCTTATATTTGGATGAACTATTGACCCAAAGTCAAAATCTCAAGAAAACAAATGCATTAGATTAGATTTGGTTATTAAAAATCTCAATAAAACCTATAACATAAGGATTAGATAAAGAAAACACAATTTAATGAAACCAGACAAGCATGATTAGAAATATTAAAAAGGTTCAAGCTCCTATTTTAAGATTTTATGAAAAATATATGCAACTTGAAGCTAAACTGATAGAATATTCTAAAATTTAGAAGAAAACATGTGGTTCTAAAAAATCATCAAAAATGGAGTCTGTATGACCCCAAACCAAGCTCTAATAGATGGATTATTAAGTTGTTGCCCTACATAGTAACCACCAATGGTTTTGGGATACACATAATGACCTTTGACAGTTATATATGACCATCAATGGCTATATATGATGGATGAATGTTAGTTTATGACCATCAATGGTTACGACAGTCTTTGTGTAAACCCATGTAGATGAAATATGGCCAAACAAAGTTAGAAAATCAAATTTAACAAGTTTAAAGCATTCAAATCCTAATTTAAGACTTGTATATTGATATTATTGGTAGTTAGGATGTGTAAGGTCCTTTTGAGTGTGCCATTTGTGAACATAGAATTTTAATAAGGGGAGATTAGTATAGTGTTAGTATATGAAATCAAAATCTGAAATAAAACACATTAAAGCTAACACCTTAAGCCTATCTCAAGGGGGAGCATAATAACAAAACTAAATGGAAAACACAACTATAATTAAAAATGCAATGACCTTTCACCTTCCTTGGATTCTCTAAATGGCTTTCTCAACTTATGCTCAATGAGTCTTCATCAAAAGAGGCTTGGTTATTTCTTCTTATCCTTGGCACCAATGGATTTGTGATGGCTTTGGCTTGGATAAAAAATTGGACATGACAAAAATATGTCAATGGATTTTGAACTCATTTAATTATTATAAATTTACACTATCCAAGCTTAAAATTATGGTTGTGAGGCCTTGTATTTATAGATTTTTGTAAATGATTAGAATGAACCTAAACCATCCATCCCAAGATGAATTTTTATGGCTTAGAATCCATTCAATTTTGGAGGATAAAATCAATAAATTTACTCATAAATATTTTAGATACAGATGCATTAAAGTGGCATGGGAGGGAATTAATGAGGCATATGAGGGCTTAATTATATATTTTATGCATTTATGGCCTAAGCATGTCTTCCAAAAAAATGATGTCACTTGATGATGTAAAAACTCATAATCAATTTCCAAAAATAAATAGTCCACAAGTTCCATAGAAAATTAACTTAAGCTCTTAATCCAAATTAATTAGCATTAAACATGATTTATCAATTTTGGTTCATATCTTGGCAATTAGTGCATAAATTAAGCAAATTGGTTAGAATGTCATATTATTGGATTGAAATTTTATTGAATTAGAATTAGAAGGTGATGTTAGATGTATTAGATCCATTATATCATTTAGGATGTTATCAATACAAAATAACAAAGGCATGTGTCTCATGCAATAATTTTGGTAGAAAAGAGTAATCTAGAGCACCCAGGTATGAAATTGTCATTTTGACCCAAAATGATCTAATCAAAGTTAGCCATCTCATAAATTGCATTGCCCCATTTAGTGATAAATTGGCCAAAATTAGCACTTGTATATGACAATTTCAAACCATTTATGAATTTTAATGTTTTTAGGCCAAATTGTGTATTTTGATAAAATTTGGTCAAAATCCTAGTTGGACGTCATTAGTGGCCACTTTTAGGTGTTTACAACAAGTACATTAGATCACATTAAAAAATAAAGCATACCACTATTAGCTTGATTCCAATGTAATCTATGGAAACCCTATCCCACACATAATTTTCACTACAAAGTTACCAAAGTAGTTCCAGATACCATTATTATCAAAGTTAAATGGACATGCAGACCCATACTTACACTCTCAATATTATGGGAAATCTATGGCATGTGTCACTAGTATTTTGACTCTAATACAGTTATTTACATAATTTCTAGAGGATGAGGCATTAAATTAGATTCATCATTCACTCCTTAGTGGTTTAATAAATACATATTATGAGTTATAAGAAGTCTTCCTCATGCACTACATACAAAATAAGGGGCCTTGAGTAACATATGAGATGTTTCCTTCACTACAATAGGGTAAGTTAGAAATAATGAGTGATTACATTCTACAGTTCAAATCATGAATTAAATAGTTAATCTATTGGCCAATAGACTTAGAGGTATAATACATCATTGCTAAAGGTCTCATCTTCCCTCTTAAATAAAAATTACTATATGAGACATGTAAATCATTTTGAAATTTATGTAACATAGCTAAAACATTATAGAAGTTAGGATTAGTTGAGAAAGATTCATAATAAGATTTTTATTTAGATATCCCACAACCATAATCATATAATATGGTACAAGCACATAATCCACCTCTGAATAAATAAAAATTGTAACATAAACCATCAATCAAGATACTCAATAAAGGTAAGTATCCACATTAAAAAACATATTCTATTGTGGACAGATCATAAGACACCCAAAATAGAGCCATAATTTGTTTAGATAAAGATAGGCCTCATGATATATTATGTACATTACTAAATAAAGGAATGATTTCCCTTCCTCCTATTTAGCATCATCTGACACATGGTTTGCATAGAATAAGAAACAATCCATGTTGTAAATATCACATAATCAATGGACATAGGGATAATAATTGTTATGTACTTAGACATAATATTGATGAATGTGTTGATAAAATCATGATAGAATCACATATGGGGAACTAAGATCTCATTATCCACAATCTCCTATATCACACTCTTCTACAAGTGAGTTATCCTAAAATGTTCCTTTAAGGAACCATTGGTTACTTATCATACAAGCCATGTGGTTTCTATGACACTTACTTATGTGAGATATATCTCACCATTTATTTAAGAGAGATGGAATATATTTCATAGAGATCAACCTATTGATAGCAACATAGTAAAAAAATGGAAACCAATCCCACCACTAGATTCAATTCAACTATCGATGAAGATATTTGGTAATAATCATAGAAATTAGAGCACAAATTTAGTTTTACCACTATTTAAGATATTTGGAAATAATCATAGAGATCATATCCCAACTTTAATTCAAATACTAAGTAAGATATTTGGCAACAATCATATAAATTAGATCACAGCTTGAGTTTGACCACTAATTAATATATTTGAAAACAATCATAAAAATTAGAGCACTACATCAGGTCAACTACCAATTAAGATATTATTGATGCTTGAAGGTGTATCATATGGTTTACATAGTTTTTTAAAAACTTATCAATTCTAGATTCAAATAATGTATTGCATGATTTGTTGGTTGTGATATTCTTGATATCTATGGTGGAGTGGTGTTCAAGCTATATAACTATTCACAAAATGAAATGTAAGTGATTTTTGGGAAAAACCATGGTCTTGAAACTTTTTTATGAAACATGAAATCAATATAAACTAAGTCTAATGAATTATGATCAAAACCTAAAGTATAAAACCTAATCTAGCATGAATATTTACAAAGAAACTAAACTACAGTGAATTGACAAAAGAAATGTTGGGGATCAACCAACAATATGATTACACTTATGAAAGCAATAAACTGTGGAATTAAATCAGTTAGATAAGTAACTAGAATCATATAATAGTAAAGAATAAGATATACAAGAAACCACCCTAAAAACTTGTATTAAACTCTTTACAGAAGGAATACAATTGAAGAAACTTCTTTCTTTCACACCTCTCTCAGATGCACAAAATCTCTCTCTCGATCTCTATCCCTCAAGAGCTCTCTCTCTCTCAAATACAATCAACTCCAACAACCTAGATTGATACAACTCTGTACTATTCTTCAACATTCACATACAATGAACTACTACAACCACACTAAGCTAAGAAGATCTAATTCTACATATAGAATTAGGAGACTTGAGCATGCACTTACAACCAACAGTTAAGCCTCTTGAACAAGGGCTCTAAAAACAATATTACTAATAATAGAGATGTGAACTTAAGACTAAAACTTAAACTCATCATGAAAACACTTGGTTCTATCCTCGAAAATAACATTCTAGACGCATAGGTAACTGACACCAGTTCCTACCTGCTTGCCTGTGACCAACATCAGCCGATCCTCTGTCGACGCTGGCGTCTCTTCAACTGCACCTGACCGACGTTGGTTGCTCTTGACCGATGCCGGTGACTATGTAAACCTACAACTTTGGTAATGCACTCATATGTGAAGCTTTTAGGCTCCACACCTTAACAATCTCCCACTTGGAGATAAACAGCTGCACCAGTACCTATACAACAACATCTTCTAGCTCTTCCATCTTCAACTCAATCATGAAGACCAATAGAAGTTGAATGAAGATTCAACTTCTCCTTTGTAATCGGCTTGGTTAACATATCAGCATGATTCCTATCTGTATGGATCTTCTCCAGCTTCAACTCACCATCTTCCAATACCTGTCTTATGAAGTGGTACCTAAGCTGTATGTGCTTGGTTCTTGAGTGAAAGGCTAAATTCTTAGCCAAATGAATTGCACTCTGACTATCACTGTATAATCTGCAACTCCCATGCTCCCTTCTAATCTCTTCCATGAACCATGTCATCCATATCATCTCTTTGCTAGCCTCTGTGACTGCAATATACTCTGCTTCTGTAGTTGACAAGGCAACAACCTTCTGCAACTTTGATATCTAGCTAACCGCTATTCCACCTACAGTGAAAACATATCATGTGGTGCTCCTCCTACCATCCAAATCACCTACCATATCTGAATCTACATAACCATGTAGAGAAGTATCTAAACCTCCATAGCACAAGTGCCTACTGCTGGTTCCTCTCAGATATCTGAGGATCCACTGAACTGCTTTCCAATGTTCCTTTCCTAGATTGGCCATATACTTACTTACAACACCTACTGCTTGGGCAATATCTAGTCTAGTACACACCATTGCATACATCAAACTTCCTACTGTGGAGGAATATGGAACCTTACTCATGTACTCTACCTCATCATGTGAATTAGGACATTGTTCTTTACTCAACTTAAAATGTCCAGCCAAAGGTGTGCTTACCGGTTTAGCATCCTACATATTGAACCATTTCAACACCTTGTCCACATAATCCTCTTGAGAAAATATCAACCTGTGATTTTTCCTGTCTCTCTTAATGCTCATGCCAAGGATTTTCTTTGCTACTCCCAAATCCTTCATAGCAAAAGTTTGAGCTAATTTCACCTTAAGCTCAGAGATATCCTGCATGTGTGATCTTGCAACTAGCATATCATCTACATACAACAATAGAATAATATATCTACCATTATCCAATCTCTTAAAATACACACAATGGTTAGATTGACACCTACTGTAGCCATGCTCAGTCATAAACCTGTCAAATTTCAAATACCACTATCTAGGAGCTTGCTTGAGGCCATACAAGCTTTTATTCAATCTGTACACTAACTTCTCCTTACCTTTGACCTCAAATCCTTCTGGCTATTCCATATAAATTTCCTCATCCAAATCTCCATGAAGAAACGTTGTCTTAACATCTAGCTACTCAAGATGCAAATCCTCAACAGCAACCAAAGATAGTACAATCCGTATAGAAGTCATTTTAACAATAGGAGAAAAAATCTCACCAAAATCAATACCTAGCTTTTGTGCGAATCCTTTCACTACCAATCTGGCCTTATATCTCATCTATCCATTCTCACCTTCCTTCAACCTGTAGGTCCATCTATTCTTCAGTGTTCTCTTACCAGGTGGCAACTCAACCAAATCGCATGTTTGGTTCTCTCTTAAGGACTCCATTTCCTCAACCATACCACGTTCCCACTGACTCTTGGACTCCACATGTATTGCTTCTTCAAAACTCTCTGGTTCTCCACCATCAGTTAGCAATAAATAGTATAATGAAGGAGAATATCTAATTGGAGGCTTACTTACCCTTTCTGACCTCCTGATGGGTGTCTGAGACTCATTCACAACATGCTATCCACCCAAATTCTCTTACAGTGATCGACCTCGGTCACCTCTAAACCTGTTACTGGCCAACGCTGGTTCTTCTTGACTGATGTCAGTGCCTGTTCTATCGACGTCGGTCTCTATATGACCAACATCAATTTTTGTTCTATCGATGCCGGTTCCTAACCTGTCGACGTCAGTCTCTGTGTCTTCTTGCAAGTGATTATTTCTTTTTCCTGTGAGCTCATTTTGGGCCATCATCTCATCTAGTTCACCATTGCTCTACCCAGATTGTTTCAGCTTCTTCAACTGATCACTATACATCACTTTTTCATTGAAAACAACATCACGGCTCCTAATTATTTTGTTAGTTCCTAGATTCCAAAATTTGAAACCAAAATCATTTGAGCCATAGCCAATGAATGTGCACCTCATAAACTTAGCATCCAGCTTCTTTCTATTTTCCTTATCTACGTGCACAAAGGCTTCACAACCAAAAACCTTGAAGAATGAGAGATCTACCTTTTTACCTGTCTAAGCCTCTTCTAAAATTCCACCATCCATAGCTGTAGAGGGACCTCTATTAATCAGGTACACTGCAGTGTCAACAGCTTCTGCCCAAAACTCTAAGGGCAAACTAGCATGCAATCTCATACATCTTCCACGCTCCATGATTGTTCTGTTCATCCTTTCAGCAATTCCATTCTACTGAGGTGTCCTTGGAACCATCCTTTGCCTACGAATTCCATGCATATAACAATACCAGTTGAACTTATAACTGCATAACTCTCCACCATTGTCAGATCTCAGGCACTTCAATCTTTTGCCTGTTTCATTCTCAACCATAGCTTTCCAAATATTAAAAGTCTCAAATACATCAGCTTTCTTCTAAATATAATAGATCCATACCTTCCTTGTAGCATCATCTATGAATGAAACATAGTACTGTGATCCTCCAAAAGAAGCTACTTGAGCCGGTCCCCACACGTCTGTGTGAACAAGCTGCAACTTATGCTTCTTCTTTGTAGACCCAGTCTTGAGAAAACTAACCCTTTTCTATTTTTGAAATACACAGTGCTCACAAAATTCTAGATCCATGCTTTTCAAATCTGAAAGCTTACCTTTAGACTTAAGAATTGACATCCCCTTCTCACTCATGTGGCCAAGCCTTGAGTGCCACAATTTTGCATCCACATCTGAAGTAGATAATACAGAAGGAGAATTATTAGTAACACAATTACACAAATAGAGAGTACCTACTCTCTTACCTCTGACCATAACAAGTGCACCCTTGGTCACCTTCCAAGATTCTACTGTGAGAGTTATTGTACAACCCTCATCCCCTAACTTTCCTACAGAAATCAAATTTCTATTCAAGCTAGGAACATGCATCACATCTCTCAACACCCATGTGTCATCGTTCTACATTTTTAGCTGCACTTTACCTTTGCCAATAATTTTACAAGGCTCATCATCCCCTAGATACACTATTCCAAAATCTCCATGGATATAGTCACAGAAATATTCCCTATTAGGGGTAGCATGAAAAGATGCACCCGAATCTAACACCCAAGATTCTATATTATTATGCAAAGAGAATATTAAAGCATCTTGTGCAATACCTGCAACCTTTGCTTCTTCTTTTCCTTCGTGTTGATTTCCTCCTTAGGCTTTGACCAGCAATCTCTGCTTATGTGCCCCATCTTTCCACAATTCTAGCATTGTGGCTTCCTGCCATTTCTGGATTTGGACCTGCCTCTCCCCTTAGACTTAGATCTTGATCTCCCTTTCTTGCTCTTCTCTTTTTTCCTTCCCATACTCTCAAAACTTAAAGCATTCCTAGATGTCTCTTCTATGCTTTTCCTATGAATTTCCTCATTCAAGATAACACTAACAACATCCTCTAGTTTTAAAATATTTGATGCAGATGCAGTATTGCTAACTGCCATTACTAAGCTATGCCAGCTTTCAGGCAAAGAACATAATATTAAAAGAGCTTTTATTTCATCATCAAATACAATTTTGACTAAACTTAATTGATTTACAATACCATGGAAATCATTTAGGTGATTAGATACAGATCCACCTTCTTGCATATGCAAATTAAATAGCTGCTTCATAAGATATACCTTATTAGAAGCTGAGGGTTTTTCATACAAATTTGCTAAAGTAGTCATCAACTCTACCGTTGTTTTTGCCTGTGATAAATTAGATATCACAGTAGATGCTAGACTCAGTCTTATAGACCCCAGAGCCTTTCTGTCAAGAACTTCCCATTCTTCATCATCCATGTCTGTGGGCTTCTTTGCAATCCCACCTAATGGTAAGTATAGATGTTTCTGATATAGATAGTCCTCTATCTGCATTCTCCAATGTTGATAATTTTTGCCATTGAACTTCTCCATTCTCAATTTACTTTCTTCTGCCATTGCTTCTCCCACTCAAATAGAAATCCCTGTAGAAACTCCTATGAACAACCTGTAATCAATACACACTACATAGATCTGAACCTCCTGTTAGTGAACCTGAGCTTTGATACCAATTATTGGATATCAAACTCTAAACCTACAACCAATGCTCTGATACCACTTGTTGGGGATCAACCAATAATATGATTACACTTATGAAAGCAATAAACCACAGAATTAAATTAGATAGATAAGTAACTAGAATCAGATAATAGCAAAGAGTAAGAGATACAAGAAACCACCCTAAAAACTTGTATTAAACTCTTTACAGAAGGAATACAATTGAAGAAACTTCTTTCTTCCACACCTCTCTCAGATGCACAAGATCTCTCTCTCAATCTCTTTCCCTCAAGAGCTCTCTCTCTCAAGTACAATCAACTCCAACAACCTGGATTGATACAACTCTGTACTATTCTTCAACATTCACATACAATGAACTACTACAACCACACTAAGCTAAGAAGATCTAATTCTACATATAGAATTAGGAGACTTGACCATGCACTTACAACCAACAGTTAAGCCTCTTGAACAAGGGCTCTAAAAACAATCTTACTAATAATAGAGACACGAACTTAAGACTAAAACTTAAAATCATCATGCAAACACTCGGTTCTATCCTCAAAAATAGCATTATGGATGCACAGGTAACTGACGTTGGTTCCTACCTGCTTGCCTGTGACCGACATCGGCCGATCATCTATCGATGTTGGTGTCTCTTTAACTGCACCTGACCGACTTCGGTTGCACCTGACCAATGCTGGTGACTGTGTAAACCTGAAACTTTGGTAATGCGCTCATATGTGAAGCTTTTAGGCTCCACACCTTAACAAGAAAGAGCAAATAGGAAGTGTAAGGTAGAAAGAAGATGAATATTACTGATTTTTAGTCCAAATATTATGACAAATCTTGAATTTCATCAAAGTCATGTACCCAAACCAATACATGACATGAAATAGCCAAAAGCATAGATCCCATAATATACTAGGCAAATGTCTAAAGATACTTGAAATAATGCAAATAAAAAACTAGATTCAATTTAATGATTTACTTCCATAGAAAAATCACATAAGCACATCTTCAATAAAAGAAAAAAAATTAAATGAATCTAAAATATTTCAATCAACCTAGCCTAATCTCAATTGACAGGTCTACATTAATATGTACACATCTAGAATCCATAAAAATCATTAAAATTTGAACATCAAACCAAATATTTGAGGAAACAACCATGATAACAATCACACAAACAAATATGAGACAATATTTGCATAATTCCATTTCTTGCATTACTTTTTAAAAAAATTACATTAATATTTTTCTCTAAAAACTCGCTCTTTTTTACAAATGATAATACCCTTTTTATAGAAGACCTTGAGGTATGTTGGCTAATCACTGTCAAATGATAATCAACCAAGTATCAAGGATAACTATCCTTCTACAACATTCTAAAATTAGACACTTTATAAGTGCACTAACCTATAAGTAATTTGCATTACATAGTTACAAATAATTTTAAAAATTAGAATTTTCCCTTTTGAAATGATGTATATGTTCTTATACAAGAGAATATTCTAAGTCAACATAATTAGCTTTGAGATGTTGCTTATTGATTTTGATCTAGGATATTCATTACTTTGTCATGTTACTCAAAAATTAACCTGAGGTTGATAATTAGCTCCATGAATAATTCTTATTATTTCCCTATCAAATATTTATAGTTCTTATTAGCTCTATCCAAGGCCTCTTTAAGGCTTCTAACATTGCCTATCTTCTCTTCTATTGATACAATCATATCCAATATTCTATTCTTATCTTCCCTTATTTTACCTAGATTTTATTCCTCACCTCCTTCATTAATTGAGTATCCCTATGTTTAAGCTCCTCATAAGTTAACAATCCAATAGGGTTGCGAGTGGTTCAATCCTTGATTAGGCTCCCTAGTATATGCAACATCTAGTTATCTAATTGCTTGAAGTCTTTAGAAAGACCTAAGATGCCTTTGAACCATTTATTCATATCCTTGATATTCTCTATCAAAGTTACCATATAAATATTTAAATGATATTGTCTAACTATTTTAAAATTAGGAATCCAATCCTCTATCAATATATTGGTCAATTCCTTTATCTAATTATATGAACCCTACCATTGATTCACTTGGTTCATAGATATAGTACTTTTTTTGTTCACCACATATTACTTAGACCTTATTGACATCAAAGACTTGAATATATCATACATAATGGATTCAAACTTATTGAACATATCCTTTAGAATAGATAGGATGGACTGATCCTCTATATTTTTATTTCTAATTATGATTGTGCTAATTCTAGGACATCCTCCTCAAAGATAGGATGTTCACCTAGCCTCTATCCTTTCTTTTAATTAAAATGAGGTAAAGTCTCTAAATTTTGGTATATAATCTCTTCACCACATTCCATGACTATTTTCTTAGTCACTCTTTGCAAACTAATAGTACCTAGGTCAAACATGAGCCCACATGTGGAACTAGGTATTCTACTTATGATTCAAATGATGACTAATTTGAAGTAGAAATTTCCTTGTCTCTTCTTCTTACAAAGCAATAATCTAAGGTTTCAACTCTTGCTACAAAGGGATGTTAGTAGCTTTCACCATAGCCCATGGATGATGAATAGTGGGAAGCTTTTCTAACCTGAGTTAATAAATAAACCAATCAAGAATAGGTGGTCTATATAATATATTTTCCTCACTAAACAAGTTAAATTCATTCAGAGGAGTGATAGTCACTTTAGGTTTCTTAGCTTCTAAGACAATGGTAGTCTCAGCTTTCCTTTTAGGATTGTTAATAAACATCAAGTATAATGACTTTCCCTTATCCTATTTGACCTCTTTATTTATTACATATGAATCTAACTCATATATCATAGATAACATTCTAAGTGAATGTTCAATAGATTCATTAGGATCCAGTTTTATCATATGAACCTCCCCTTAAGGTAACTCTTGCTCTATTGTCTTGGAAGATTCAAGAGCTAATGAATTTGAAGCACTTTCATCTAGTCTTTTTCTTCTAATCTATGTTCTATTTGTACTCTTATTATGGGAAGCTTAGAATAACCAACATTTATCAAATGATACTGCATCAGTTATAATTACCATCTATCTTCCATTTTTTGGTCCATATTTAATCTAGACTCAGGCCTTATGTTGTGATATTTAAATCTCCTAAAAACTTCATCGGATAAGGATGATTTTGTGTATATAAAGTCAAATGCACTAGGCTCATGTTCATATGGTACATTAAAAATAATCTTGATCCTCGAATGTTCTTTTTCATTTCCATATAGATACCATTACCTATGATCATCAATTTTTGAATTGAAAGATGATCTATACTTTGAGGCAACTTCAATGTGATCCCACTATCTAAAAGTTGTCTTACCAATTATCATAGGAAAATTTTATAGGAGTCCATTTCTCTTTGTTTTATAAATTCCATCTATCCCATGGAATAATTAATAGGCTACTTCTTGTTCTACTAATTTATCAGTTACATGAACTGGTAATCTGAGAGGAGCATTTTGGGTTCCTTTAATCCTTATGACTATGAAATAAGGATATAACCATATTTACCCCATTAATTCAATAGATTTCTTGATAAAATGGCTTAAACTCACCATAGGCATACCATTTATAGCTTCACTTAATGAAAGGCAAATATAGTCATAAATAAATTGGATGTGGTCTCTATACTTATAGATGTGAAACTTTGAATAGTATTGGGATATGGTTTGGGTGCCATTTAGAGACCATTATCTTTGGATTGGGATCTTAATGGTTGCACACATGGCATCAAATAAATAGGATATCATGTAAAATTCAGTCCTCTTCTTATTCTTGATTGCATATATCTATCTACTTAGGGAGATGATGATTATCTCACCTAATGGAGGAACCATTACTTTTTTAATGATAAACTACACCATGGGAACCCACAGTGGCTCTACATATGATGTAGTTTCACACCAATACAACTTATTTATAGTTGTCATTACCATCCTGAATCCAAGTCTAAATTGACTAATGGGGATGTTTTTAAAAAGATCCACAATAACTTGGTTACCTACTTCCAACCACATAGCTAGTGTATCTAGCATGTTGTGCTTCTTAGCCCATGAATTAATGGAGGTTAGGTCAATTTGGGGCTTATGAAATTTGTATTAAGACTCAAAGGCAATTGGGGATATATAAGAAATTGTCTTTAGATCATGTTCATTAATCAACATACCCTTGTATATCTTAGCTTATTTAAAAATTGGATCAAAAACATTAATATAATGAAGTACCTCTAGTTTAGCCATAACATAGTGTAGACCAAACATTTGAATGGCCACAATGTCATCATAGAGTCTCTTTTGTAAGAGGATATTTTCTTCTTCCTTGGTGATAAATGGCTAGTTATTAATTGCCAAAAATAGTTGAGTGAAATTATTTCCCCTGTGTTCAAAGAAGTAGCTACAAATTATGTGTCTTTGAAAATTTGACCCTCTGCATCTAAAGACAACTATAGTTTAACTTAAAGCTTTGAAACATGTTTATGTGTCACCATTTCTATAATCCCAATCTAATTATGCTTTTACAAATGATAATCCAACTCTTCTCAGCTCAACATAATAAATTTAGAAACAATCTAGGGTTTTCTATACACTCTAAGGCCTTTTGGAAGTTTACACAGATCTCTAATGGTGGAAATAAAGTTAAAATGTGTGCTTTGGTGACTTTTATTTCATTTAGATCACACATTTATACCTTTCACATGCTTGAATCAATAATATATTCTAGTATGTCATGATATGCCTATGTGGTACTGCCATGTCATGTTGTTCATTTATTTTTAAAATGTGACTATTTATCACATAGACATGAGTCATAATTTCATGCCTCATTAATCTTGATCCAATTCACACCATTGATCTATTTTAGATCCCTCTATCCTTGACTTCATCATGGGTCATTGATCTTCCTTTTGAGTATTTGATATTTTACCATTTGGTAGTTCTATGGGCTCTCTATGTACTTTATGAATAGTTTCCATCACTTGAATTCTCTTGTACCATGTGAAATATTCTCATTCAATTAAGGCTCTTTGAAATGTTTATTTTCCTCACACCATTGATCTATTAGAAGTATAATCAAACACCAACCATTGATTATATTATTTATTTGTAAGATCAAGTATAGGCCATTGATCTAATCAAGAACTCACCAAGATTGTGACACTTATCACTCTCACATTTCACCTTTTTATCCTTGATTTATTAACCTTTTATCACCATTAAATCTTTGATTTTTATTTGATATCATGACACTTCTCACTTTTGCATTCAATTTTATAATCCTTTGACACCTTGATTCCATGCTCACTATCATATCTCCATTACACTATTAACATGCATTGTTTATCAAAGGAAACACATCCTATCTTGCATGAAGGCCTAATTTTGTTAATCGAAGGCTACTGCAAGAATAAAGCTATGGTTAAGAACCCTAACCAGGGGAAAAATAAGGAGTCTGGGAGCAAAAAGAGTGAAATTGTAAAAGGGAAAGACAAAATCAAGTTCCCTAGCACCAATAATCAGAATGTAGAAGAAGATACAGAGCGGGAGAGAATTGATAAACCTAGGGAGGAAAATTTGGAGGAAGAAGAAGGAACTGAAAGTTGGAATACAAAATACAAATGAGGATGAAGAATGTCAAGAGAAGAATGAGAAAGAAGGAGTCAGCAAAGAGGAGGAATCTGAAAATAGTAAAGAAGAAACTGAGGAAAATCAGAAATTGTCGGAGGAAGATATTGTCCAGGATGGCCCTGTTGAGGACCCTATTTCAAGAAATGAAAAGGAAAATATAGTTTATTGGGGGATCAATCCAATAATAGATTACAATTGTGACAGTAATAAACGCCGAATTAAATCAGATTGACAAGTAATTAGAATGATAATAGCAAGAACAAGAGATACAAGAAAACACCCTAAAAACTTGTATTAACAAACTCTTTACAAAACGAATACAATTGAAGAAAGTTTCTTTCTTCCACACCTCTCCTAGATGTATAGATCTCTATTCCTCAAGATCTCTCTCTCTCAAGAACAATCAACTCCAACAAGCATGGATTGATTCAATTCTGTATTGTTCTTCTCACACAATGAATTACAATAATTCACAATAACTCCAACAACTACAATAATCTACTACAAAGCTAAGAAGATCTAATTCTACATATAGAATTAGGAGACTTGAGCATGCACTTCCAACAAGTAGTTAAGCCACTTGAACAAGGGCTCTAAAAATAGTATTGCTAACAATAGAGACATGAGCTTGAGTCTAAAACTCAAACTCATCATGTAAACACTCGCTTCTATCCACGGAAATAGCTTTCTGGACACGCAGGTAACTGACATCGGTTCCTGTTGTTTGTCTGTGACCGCCGTCAGCCGACCCTCTGCCGACATCGGCACCTCTGTAACTACATGTGACCGACGTCGGTCACTCCTGACCGATGCCAGTGTCTGTGTAGACCCGAACCTACTAAGTGTGCTCCTTGGTGAAGCTTTTAGCTCCACACCCTAACAATCTCCCACTTGGAGATAAACAGCTGCACCAGTACCTGTACAGCAACATCTTCTAGCTCCTCCATCTTCAACTCAATCATGAAGACCAATAGAAGTTGAATGAAGATTTAACTTCTCCTTTGTAACTGGCTTGGTTAACATATCAGCATGATTCCTATCTATATGGATTTTCTCCAGCTTCAACTCACCATCTTTCAATACCTGTCATATGAAATGGCACCTTAGCTATATGTGCTTTGTTCTTGAATGAAAGGCTGAGTTCTTAGCCAAATGGATTGCACTCTGACTGTCACTATACAATCTGTAACTCTCATGCTCCCTACCAAGCTCATCCATGAACCGTGTCATCCATATCATCTCCTTGCTAGCTTCTATGGCTGCAATATACTTTGCTTCTATAGTTGACAAGGCAACAACCTTCTGCAACTTAGATATCCAGCTAACTGCCGTTCCACCTACAGTAAAAACATAACTTGTAGTGCTCCTCCTACCATCAAAATCACCTACCATATCTGAATCTACATAACCATGTAGAGAAGTATCTGAACCTCCATAGCACAAGTGCCTACTGTTGGTTCCTCTCAGATATCTAAGGATACACTGAACTACTTTCCAATGTTCCTTACTTGGATTGGCCATATACTTACTTACCACTCCCACTGCTTGGGCAATATCCGGTCTAGTACACACCATTACATACATCAAACTCCCTATTGTGAAATAACATGGAACCTTACTCATGTAATTTACCTCATCATATGAATTAGGACATTGTTCTTTACTCAACTTAAAATGTCCAGCCAAAGGTGTGCTTACCGGTTTAGCATCCTGCATATTGAACCATTTTAACACCTTGTCCACATAATCTTCTTGAGACAATATCAACCTGTGATTTTTCCTGTCTCTCTTAATGCTCATGCCAAGGATTTTCTTTGCTACTCCCAAATCCTTCATAGCAAACATTTGAGCTAATTTCACCTTAAGCTCTGAGATATCCTGCATGTGTGATCTTGTAACCAGCATATCATCTACATAAAACAATAGAATAATATATCTACCATTATCAAATCTCTTGAAATACACACAATGGTCTGATTGACACCTACTGTAGCCATGCTCAGTCATAAACCTATCAAATTTTAAGTACCATTGCCTAGGAGCTTGCTTGAGGCCATACAAGCTTTTCTTCAATCTGCACACAAACTTCTCCTTACCCTTGACCTCAAATCCTTCTAACTGTTCCATATAAATTTCCTCATCTAAATCTCCATGAAGAAATGTTGTCTTAACATCTAGCTGCTCAAGATGCAAATCCTTAGAAGCAACCAAAGACAATACAACCCTTATTGAAGTCATTTTAACAACTGGAAAAAAAATCTCACCAAAGTCAATACCTAGCTTTTGTGCAAATCCTTTCACTATTAATCTGGCCTTATATCTCATCTGTCCATTCTCACCTTCCTTCAACCTGTAGGTCCATCTGTTCTTAAGTGTTCTCTTACCAACTGGCAATTCAACCAAATCCCATGTTTGGTTCTCTCTTAAGAATTCCAACTCCTCAACCATGCCACGCTCCCACTCACTCTTGGACTCCACCTATATTGCTTCTTCAAAACTCTCTGGTTCTCCACCATCAGTTAGTAATAAATAAAATAAAGAAGGAGAATATCTAATTGGAGGCTTACTCACCCTTTCTGACCTCCTGATGGGTGTCTGAGGCTCGTTTACAACACGCTGTCCACCCAAATTCTCTGATAGTGACCAACCTCGGTCACCTCCAGACCTATTACTAGCCGACGTCAGTTCTACCTGACTGACCTCGATACTTGTACGGTCGATGTCGGTCTCTATATTGCCGACGCCGATTTCTGTCCTACCGATGCCGGTTCCTAACCTGCCGACGTCGGTCTCTGTGTTTTCCTGCAAGTGATTATTTCTTTTTCCCGCGAGCTCATCTTGGACTTTCACCTCATCCAATTCACCATTGCTCTGCTCAGATTGATTCAACTTCCTTAGCTGATCACAATACATCACTCTTTCATTGAAAACAACATCATGGCTCCTGATTACCTTGTTAGTTTCTAGATTCCACAATCTGTAACCAAAATCATCTGAGCCATAGCCAATAAATGTGCATCTCATAGACTTAGCATCAAGCTTATTTCTATTTTCCTTATCTATGTGCACAAAGGCTTCACAACCAAAAACTTTGAGATATGAGAGATCAACCTTTTTACCTGTCCATGCCTCTTCTGGAATACCACCATCCAGAGCTGTAGAGGGTCCTCTATTAATCAGGTATATTGCAGTGTCAACAACTTGTGCCCAAAACTGTAAGGGTAAATCAGCATGCAATCTCATACATCTTGCACGCTCCATTATTGTCCTGTTCATCCTTTCAGCAATCCCATTCTGCTGAGGTGTCCTTGGAACCATCCTTTGCCTACGGATTCCATGCATGTAACAATAATCTCTGAACTTATGACTGCAGAACTCACCACCATTGTCTGATCTCAGGCACTTTAATCTTTTACCTGTTTCATTCTCAACCATAGCTTTCCAAACCTTAAAAGTCTCAAATACATCAGATTTCTTTTTAATACAATAGATCCATACCTTCCTTGTAGCATCATCTATGAAAGATACATAGTACTGTGATCCTCCAATGGAAGCAACTTGAGCCGGTCCCCACACATCTGTGTGAACAAGCTCCAACTTATGCCTCTTCTTAGTAGACCCAGTCTTGAGAAAACTAACCCTTTTCTATTTTCCAAATACACAGTGCTCACAAAACTCTAGATCTATGCCTTTTAAATCTGAAAGCATACCTTTGGACTTAAGAATTGACATCCCCTTCTCACTCATGTGGCCAAGCCTTGAGTGCCACAATTTAACATCCACATCTGAAGTAGATAATATAGAAGGAGATTTGTTAGTAACACAATTACACAAATAGAGAGTACCTTCTCTCTTACCTCTGGCCATAACAAGTGCACCCTTGGTCACCTTCCAAGATTCTGCTATGAGAGTTACTGTACAACCTTCATCCCCTAACTTTCCTGTAGAAATCAAATTTCTCTTCAAGCTAGGAACATGCATCACATCTCTCAACACCCATGTGTTGTTATTCTACATCTTCAGCTGCACTTTACCTTTGCCAATTATTTTACAAGGCTCATCATCCCCTAGATACACTATTCCAAAATCTCCATGGATATAGTCACTGAAATATTCCCTATTAGGAGTAGCATGAAAAGATGCACCAGAATCTAATACCCAAGATTCTATATTATTATGCAGAGAGAAAATTAAAGCATCTTGTGTAATACCTGAAATCTTGGCTTCTTCCTTTCCTTTGTGCTGATTGTCCTCCTTAGTTTTTGACCAACAATCTCTGCTTATGTGCCCCATCTTTCCACAATTCCAGCATTGTGGTCTTCTGCCATTTCTGGATTTAGATCTGCCTTTCCCCTTTGATTTGGATCTTGATCTGCCTTTCTTGCTCTTCTCTTTCTACCTTCCCCTGCTCTCAAAACTTAAAGCATTCCCGGATGCCTCTTCTATGCTTTTCCTACGTATTTCCTCATTCAAGATAACACTAACAACATCCTCTACTTTCAAAATATTTGATGCAGATGCAGTATTACTTACTGCCATTACTAAGCCATGCCAGCTTTCAGGAAAAGAACATAATATCAAAAGAGCTTTTATTTCATCATCAAACACTATATTCACTGAACTTAATTGATTCACAATTCCATTGAAATCATTCAGATGAGTAGAAACAGATCCACCTTCATTCATATGCAAATTAAATAACTGCTTCATAAGATATACCTTATTGGAAGCTGAGGGTTTTTTATACAAATTTGCTAACGTAGTCATCAACTCTACCGTGGACTTTGCCTGTGATAAATTGGATATCACAGTGGATGCTAGACTCAGTCTTATAGACCCCAGAGCCTTTCTGTCAAGAACTTCCCATTCTTCATCCTCCATTTCTTTGGGCTTCTTTGCAACCCCATCTAACGGTAAGTAGAGATCTTTCTGATACAGATAATCCTCTATATGCATTCTCCAGTGTTGGTAATTTTTGCCATTGAACTTTTCCATTCTCAATTTACTTTCATCTGCCATTGCTTCTCCCACTCAAACAAAAATCCCTACAAAAACCCCTGTAAGAACCTGTAATCAATACACACTACACAGATCTGAACCACCTATTAGTGCACCTGAACTATGATACCACTTATTGGATATCAAGCTCTGAACCTACAACCAAGGCTCTTATACCACTTGTTGGGGGATCAATCCAACAATAGATTACAATTGTGACAGCAATAAACGCAAAATTAAATCAGATTGACAAGTAATTAGAATGATAATAGCAAGAACAAGAGATACAAGAAAACACCCTGAAAACTTGTATTAACAAACTCTTTACAAAAGGAATACAATTGAAGAAAGCTTCTTTCTTCCACACCTCTCCTAGATGTATAGATCTCTCACTAGATCTCTATTCCTCAAGAGCTCTCTCTCTCAAGAACAATCAACTCCAACAAGCCTGGATTGATTCAATTCTGTACTGTTCTTCTCACACAATGAATTACAATAATTCACAATAACTCCAACAACTACAATAATCTACTACAAAGCTAAGAAGATCTAATTCTACATATAGAATTAGGAGACTTGAGCATGCACTTCCAACACGCAGTTAAGCCACTTGAACAAGGGCTCTAAAAATAGTATTTCTAACAATAGAGACACGAGCTTGAGTCTACAACTCAAACTCGTCATGCAAACACTCGCTTCTGTCCACAGAAATAGCTTTCTGGACACGCAGGTAACCGACGTCGGTTCCTGCTATTTGTCTGTGACCACCGTCGGCTGACCCTCTACTGATGTCAGTGCCTCTATAACTGTCTGTGACTGACATCGGTCGCTCCTGACCGACGCCGGTGTCTGTGTAGACCCTAACCTACTAAGTGTGCTCCTTGGTGAAGCTTTTAGCTCCACACCCTAACACAGTTCAGGATGACAATCAAGAAATGGACATGGAAATTCAAATTGGAACCAAAGAACAATATCAAAGGGGCTGAGAGGATCACTTTGAAGAAGGTGGGAATAGTCCCAATAAGAATTCTGAGGAATGGAGAGAGAAGGGGCAAAATGATGGAATGCACACACCTATGAGTTGGGTTAATTGCAAAGCAGAGGCTTCTCTCCAACTTGATTCTTGGATGTGTAAGGAGATTAATGATCTCAAAAGGAAAGTGGAACTTATGGAACATAACCAGAAAGCTGCATGAAACAAAATTAACATCATGGAAAAATAGATAAGAGATATCCCCGTCAAGCTCAAAGATTACGATAATAACATTCGAGAACTCATTAAGGAGAATAGAACAAAAATGGAGGAAGTAATGTCTAATATTTGTGTTGTAGCTATCAATATTGGAAAAAGAGAAAATGAGGAGACCAAATCCTTGGAGGGGCCTAGCAAAAGGATGAGACAAAGCTCTAGAAAGAAGGCTACACAAGAGGGATCCAAGTTGGCGGCAACTACTACTCAGGATACTACTGTTGTGAAAGGTAAAGAAACTGTGAAAATGATTTTGGAACTGGAAGAATAGTCTGGTTCTTCTTGTTGGTTATGTTTACTGGTCCTATTTTCTAGTTTCTTTTTGTAATCTTATGTCCATGGTGCAGCCAGATCTTTGTTAAATTTTGGTTTTGACTGATGGTCTCTCTGGTGGTTTTAGGTCCATATAAAACCTATTTTTGCTACTTCTCTGTAGTAGTTTTTAGGTTCTGCCTATGGTCGTTGAGGCTTTATCTTTCTTTCTTTGTACTTGGGTTTTGGGGTCCCTTCAAAACCTGATTTTACCTTAATCTAAAACATGCACTGTTTATATTTGGGTTTGACTTATTTACTCCATATTTGCACATGGATCACTGATCTTCACTTCAAGCTTCAAAGATTTTTCCACTTGGTGACACTACATTTAATTCATTCCTATGAACAATTAAAATCAATGAAGTAAGGGTATAAATACATAGAGACTTAGGATAAATTTTAGAGTAATGTCTTAGACGTATTAATAAACATGATTAAAACATAGGATAAAATTTAAACTAGGTATAAAATATAATAAAATTATCTCGTGTAAATATAAGTCAAATTCAAAATAAAACTTACGATAAAACATTTAGACTAAGGTTTTAATTGCCATTTAATCAATCAACTAAAGACCAAAGGTTATCCATAGGGTCAAATTGATCATTAATACTTGCTCATCTTAATGAGTATCTATTGAAACTGAAACATAGAAACATATGAAGCAAATGTTAGCAATATTAAATAGAGTCAAAGAAAACCTATGAGCTAACATGCCAATGAAAGCTAAAGATAAAAATGATATTCAATGGTTTATTTTGATTGAGATGAAGGCAATTTATAGTATAATTTGAAAAATTGAACAAGGCTCCTCATTTTTCAAAAAAAGGGGGTATGTTAACCTCAATAAATGGTGACTTCTGGGGGAAACATTATAAAATATTAGAACTTAGATACTCTTGGTTTAAACTAATAAATAGATGAATCATTCTACATGATCATGTACCATTATTAAAATCAATTCATGATTAAAATAAGTTTTAAAAATGTAAAATTAGATTGAAAAATCAATCAAATTATGTGTGTGTCCTTTGATTCATTCACTGATTTCCATGAGATTAAGATAACAACTTCCAAATTTCATGACCTTATTCACTAAGATAGACTTATAACATATATATCTATTCATTATGAATCATGATTTTATGAAAAGGGAAGCCTTGGGCATTGATTTACTACCATCCAAGCATCCATATCCTTGATAGAGATACCTTTAGTTCCACTCTAGGCCTTCCTCTAGTGCCAACCAGGTGTCCATAGCCCTAATGGAGGTTACCTGAATCACCTTTGCTCAAAAATCTCTTATATTTTCAATAAGGTTCTTATTTTTTTATATTTTTCAATTATATTAAGCTTTCCAGCAAAGGTTGGGAACCAAAATTAGCTAGGTTTTTAAGATTTAATCAAATGTTTGATTTTTAGACAATCATCCTTGGTTATAAACTTCATCTAAGGAAATAATGTTCTTTAAGTGATAACATGACTTTGCTCTAATAATTCAATAATTCACTCAACATATGCAATCCTTATTATAATAAAACTTAGATCAGAACAAAGTTTAAGATTTTAATGAATAACTAATTTATACATCAATCTTCACCAATTTCTGAGAATCATAACACTAAAATTAGAAATTCCAAGGTCCATGATCAACCAATGTTTAAGAGTCATCCCTGCATTCTTGATTTGGGATGTTTTTTTTTAGCATTTAGATAGATAAGGGAGCTTGAAAACTTGTTTTGAAAAATACTTATTGAAATTAGAGAACAAATCAAAGAAAATAAATAAACAAGAAGGAAACAAATATTTATAAAAATTATCTAAAAACAAGGAACAAGAAAGGAAACTAATCTAATCCTACCTACACTAACTCTAACTAGTCTTAAAAGTTACTCCATAAAGACTTATGGTATAATAGTAGATAGATAATGCTTGAGGTATTTCCCATTAGTTGGAAAAGTGAACTCTACTCCCTAAAATTCTTTGCTCTTGAAGGTGTTGTCTCCCAATGTCTTAGTAATTTGATAATGGCTAATTCACAAGGGAGTGAATTTCCCAAGTTTTCCTTTTGGATCAAATGATTTGTCCCATAAGAGAACTATGTCTCCCTATTTGAACACCTTGATATTTAAACATTGCCAAACCATATTATGACAATAGTTTTATGTCTTCTTAAGATGAAAAATTATTATTCCCTTACATCCTCTATTTGTATGATATCAAGCAACCTAGAATTAGCATATTCTTGATATTATTCAATATACTCTTACATAAACTTGTAGGTTGGAAATTTGAGAGTAATTGGAAATATTGGTTCTTGTCCATATACCAATTGAAATTGTGATGCTTTCAAAGCTTTTTGTACTCTAGTTTTGCCTACCCAAAGAGTATATTTTAGCAATTTATGCTAGGTTCTTGGTTGTTAAACTACAAACTTTTTGATAGCTTTCATCAATTTTTTATTTGCTAATTCTGAGTCTCCTTTACCTTGAGGGTAATGATTTAATGAGAACTTAATAATTATGTTATTATCATATGCCCACTTATTCATCTCAATAGATATAAATAATGATCAATTATCACAAACTAATGATACTAGTATCCCAAATCGAGTGCAAATGTTTTCTTCCAAGAACTTGATTACATCTTTAGTTTTACATTATTTTGTTACTACTACTGTTATCCATCTTGTGCAATAATTAGTAGTAGGAAGAACATATTTGTGTCCATATAAATAATTAGGGTTAATTACCCCCATAAATTCCAAACCCTATTGAGAAAATGGTTTATCAAATAATACTAGCTTCAATGACATAGTCGCTTTTTGTTCCTTGGTATTGAAAATTTGACATCGATGACATTATCTAGCATGCTTATGTGCATTGTTGAAATTTTTTGGCCAATAATATCCTATATTTAGGATCTTATACAATTTTATCTTTCCATAAGGGTGTCCACTCCTAATATTTTCATGAAAAGTACTTAAGATCTCAGTTATTTCTTCTTTTGAAACACATCTCAAGTATATACCTTCATAGTTCTTCCTATAAAGTATCCCATTATTGATCAAGAAATGAGATAATTTGAGCCTCAAATCTCTTCTTTTCTCTCTTCTCATACCTTTATGACAATAACCATTAATCATGAGATGAACAATTATATCATACCAATCATTTAGATGGAATCATTGTTGATTAATCTACATGATATTAACTTTAGGATTAGTATTAGCAATAATTTGAATCAATCCTTGACATCTCACTAATTTTGTAATTTTAATTTTAATATCATACTCTTGGAGTATATACATCTAATTACCTCTTCTTTCTCCCAATTCACATTGACTAAGTATAAGTTTAATGGCTAGATCTAGCAATATTGCATGCACTTTATTCCTAAGAATATAATGTCTAAATTTTTTAACTATCTTAATTAAAGAAAATGCTTGATTATAAATCATAGAATATTTTAACTCAAAATTATTAAGCTTTGTGCTCATAAATGCAATTATATGATCACATTTATCTACTTTTTGAGTTACAATGACTACTATAGTATGTTCGCAAGCAAGATAACAAAGATAAAAATATTTTGTGAAATCAAGACTTATCAACACAGGTGTTTGTCCTATTATTTATTTAATGTCCTTAAATGCCTTCTTTATCTCTTCATTCCATATGGCCTTTTCATCTTTATTCATCATGTCATTAAGTGGCTTCACAATATCTACATAACCATAAATGAATTTTCTTACAAAATTGATTTTCCCAAAGAAAGACTTTAATTATTTTATACTATTATGGGGTTCTATTTTGGATATGTAATTAAATCTATTAGGATATATATAAATTCCATATTTTTTTATAACATGTCCTAGTAATTTCCTCTGAGTTACATAAAAAATTCTTTTCTTATGATTAAGGGAAAATTCATACTTTCTATAACATTCAAATTTTTGTTGTAAATGCATTATATGATTTCCCCTATTTTTGGAAAACATAGCCAGATCATCCATGTATATAATGATGCATTTACCTATGATACCTTGAAAATCATGGTCCATATCTATTTTAAATTTTTCTCCTACATTGATGATCCCAAAGGGCATCCTTTTTAAGGCAAAAGTTCCACACTTTGTTTTAAATGTAGTCTTCATTTTATCCTCCTTGTTAAGAAGTACTTGATTATATCCTAAAAAACATCTAATAAATAAATCATGGTATAACCAATAACAATTTGAATTACTTGGTTAAGAGATGGTAAGGGATAATTATCCTTTTTAGAAGATCTATTCAAATTTATAAAATCTATGCACAATCTAATCTCTCCATTTTTATTTTTAACTGGTACTAAATTAGATACCTAGGTAGAATGTCTAATTGGAAAAATTATTTTTGCATATAATAGCTTCTTGACCTCTTTATAAATTAATGGCTACAAAATAGGATTAATATGTCTTTGATTTTGTCTAAAAGGTTTACAAGTTTATTTTAATGGAATGGTATGGGTAATGACTCTAGGATAAAAGATATTCAAGTCTTTGTAGGACCATGTAGTGACATCCTTATACTTGGTCAACAATTCACTAGCTATTTTAGACTGTTAATTTGTTCATGCTATACCAATGTTTACTAGCTGAGTTTGACCTTGAGTTCCTATGTCAACTATGCTATAATCTTTCCCACTTACCTTGGGAACTTTAATAGTTTCAACTAGTTTGTCTTGATTAAATAATATTTATAAGGAAATCATGCATTTAGGAATTTTTTTATCATTCAATTGTATCATTTTTTCATCAACTTTGTCTTAATTAAGAGAATTCTCATTAATCTCATCAATAATATGAGACTCAAATAATCCTAAGTTGTTCATGAACTCAATTATTTGTTGTTCATCACTAAATACTTGTAAATGATTTATATTGTCAGGAAAGGATGGATATGGGACCAATTCAATACTAATGTTTTGTAATTTGTAGTTTTTATTTGGCATAAGGTTGGTTGTTGTTGAAGCTAGTTCATCAATGGACTGATTCTCTCTCTAGGGATTGAAACAATGTTGAAAGCATCAAAATATTCATTCAAGTCCCACACTCTAAACTTGTATTTATTAAGATAAAACAATTTAATTTGGTACTTTCTTCTAAGTTGATTGACTATTAATTGAAAATTATCATACACTAGTAGTTATTTGACCTTATGTTTGATAGCAAATTATAAGCCTAAAATTAATACTTCATACTCTACCAAATTATTGGTGCAAGGAAACTAAAGTTTGTAAGAAACAAAATATTATTTCCCAATGGGGTTGGTTAAAACAATTCCTACTCTAAATCCAAATTTGCATCTAGGATCATTAACATATAATTTCTAAAGTCTAGGCATAACATGAGATTCTTTAGAGTTACATACCTAAGGAGTGTTAAGAGCATAAACCCCTAAATCTAAACTAACCATGTTGACCTTTTCATTAGAAATATTGTATTAAGTGATCATATGCTTCATCTTTGGTTCCCTTTTAATTTGAATTTGATTTGGAACTCCCCTCCATGGTAACCACATGTGATAAAATTTAGTTGACATGTATCCATTTAAATATTTGGTCTAATCCCTACTAAACAGCATCCCATAAGCATCTAGAATGTCCATGACTTGAATATCTATGAATTATTGCACTCTTGGATCTGAATCAAGCTGCATATGTACATTAAATAATTCACCAATTACTTTAACTCTAAATTTGTCTAATTGAGTAACTACTCTATTAAACTTAATTGGAGTTAAACCAAGCTTTCCGTAGATACCTTTTGGCATGATATTTATAGAATCACCTAAATCTAGAAAATAATTATGAAAGTTATTACCAAAAAATATAATTGTTAGTAAGAAAGTTGGAACATCTACTTTGTTTTTATACATCACTACATTGGCATTTGTGGATTTTTATGATTTACTAGGTTTTCTGCTTAAAGATTCTATCAACAAGTCTCTTTGTTTAGTAATTTGAGTCAATTCATGTAAAGTGATATTGGCTTTAATCTTATTCATATCATCAACTACATTATATCCACTCCTAGTATAATAACTAGATGAATCAACATTATTTTTAGAGTTACTTCTCTTTGGAGGCTCTAGATTATTATCTACTTTAGGGTTAGGAGGAATATCAAATTTGTTTGTTGGAGTTAAACTAGTCAATGGTTTCTTTTGTCCTTTATTACTCAATAGATATGTCTTCTTTAGATACTATTTAAAAGCATGAATCTCATTTGGATTATATTTAGGTTCATTCTCATCTTGGAATGGAAAATCAAATGTCTCCACCATAAGAGTTGTGTCAGTAGATTTAGATGAATTTGAAGAACCAAGTGTACCTACAACACTATCTTTATTAGGTAAAACTTAAAATGTATCCAATTTATCTTGAAAAGTTTTAAAAGCATTACAAAAATTTATACATTATAATTCACTGTGCTTTGAAGTATTATGAACGCTACAATAATTATCTAAATCTACATCACAAATGTTCATATCAAGCATGTTTTTATTGGTAACTAACACATTATTATTGTTATTATGAAACCTATTTGTAGGTTTGTTGAACCTCTGATAATAATTATTTCTATTGGATCTTTCCGCAGTGTTACTACTTATCTTTGTAACTGAAGAAAATCATTGCTAAGTTTTTTAACCATTTTGAGTATGGAGTCATTTTCATTCTTAGGTGCCTATAAATTATGAACTTGAGTTCTACTACTAGCTATTGGCACCATAACTCTTTGAGTTTTTGGATGAGATCCACTTGTTATGTTATTTAGGAATCCTAAGTTTTGACCAAGATGAGCATGACTCAAAGGTAATTCGTTTAAAACTAGAGTTTGATTCAAAGTAAGCATGTTATGATTAGCATTTAGAGTGGTATTCAATGTTGGGAAATCAAGATTAACATTATAAATATCATATGATAATTAACCTTAGGGTTGCATTTGATCATTAATTTTCATAGCTTCAACATAGGCCAAGGCTAATGTATCTATGACTCCAACAACTCTTTTTAGAAATACATAAGTCATTGGATCTAAGGCATCTTTATAAATATCTAGTACTAAAGCTTCATCAGGCCTATAGGGATATATGGTTATTCTAAACATATTCTCAAATATATCATTGAATGCTCTAATGGTTTCATTTGAATCTCTCTTTATCATAGTGAATTGTTGATAATGGACACAAGGACTGATGACCTTCCCAAATCGGTCAATGAAATAACTATTGAAATCATTCCAAATGGTAATGTAATTCTCAGTAAGGTTAAGGAACCAATCATATGTTTCATGTCTAAAAGTAAATGGAAATAATCTTCAAGCAACATCTTCATGAACACAATTTAATAATCTCAAAGCAGCTTTAAAGGGCTTGATATGTTCTTTAGCAATCACAGCACTTGTAAAACTAAAAGAAGGTAAATATTTCTCAAGATCTATAGGTAATTCATGTACGTAACCAGACACATTAATAGAATATCCAACTAACCAGGACATACCTTGATAAGGATTGAATACAGGGGCAACATGGACATGTGAAGTAGGTTGAGATTTAAAAATTCTATGCTTACCTTTATCTTCTCTCTTTATTATGTATTTCTAAAGAAAGAAGAGGCGACCTTATCTTAGACCTTGACCTATTCCTTATTCTTGGTAATTCTAGCTTGTAAACTCTAAATCATGCTCAAAATATGATGTATAAACCTTATCATTGCAAAGAAAAAATGATTAGATCTATACGTTAAGCAAATTTTTCACAAATTCATATAAAGAAAAATTATATTTAACTAAATTATCTTAAATATACCTTAAAAATTGAGAGTATGAGTGATATTTACACTTCTAAGTTCAAATAAACCTAAACTTGTAAATAATCAACCAATCTTTAAGAAAAATTGCTATCACTAACCTTAAACACGTCAAATTCATAATTCCTAAAATACATTTGCTAAAAAAATTCATAAATCTTTAAAGAATAGCTATCTTTAGCTAAATAAGCCTAAAGACTAATTTAAAACCATGAATATTAGTGATCTTTACATAATTAAGCTAATAAAAACATAATTCTACAAAGGATCAACTGATCTTTGAACAAAATTCATTAAAATTAACTAAGATACTTAATATTCATAAAGCTTTAGCTAAATTTACTCCTTTTAATTCCAATTAATCCCGCTTGTTGATGCCTTAAGGTGTATCATAATTTTTACGTAGTATTTAAAAGACTTCTCATTTCAATATTCAAAGAATCTTTTACATGCATTGCTAGTTGTGATATTCTTTATATCTATGGTAGAGTAGTGGCCATGATAGATAACTATTCACAAAATTAAATGCAAGTTATTGTTGGGAGCAACTATGGTCTTGAAGCTTATTTGTGAAAGATGAAATTAATTTTAACTATGTCTAATGAGTTATTATTAAAACCTAAAGTCTAAAACCTAATCTAGCATGAATATTGATAATGAAACTAAACTATAATTAAATCGAATAAAAGAAAGAGAAAATATGAAGGGTAGGGTATAAAGAAGGTGAATATTACTGATCTTTAGTTCATACATTATGAAAAAGCTTAAATTTCATCAGAGGCATCTAATCAAACCAATATATGACATGAAATATCCAAAAGCATAGATCCTATCATATCCCAGGAAAATATCTAAGGATATTTGAAATAATTTAAATAAGAAACTAGATTCAATTTAAGGATTTACTTCCATAATAAAATTACATAAGCATATCTTCAAGAAAATTAAAGAAAATTAAATGAATCTACAATATTTCAATCAACCTAGCATAATCTCAAATTTAAAACTCTACATTAACATGTGCACATCTAAAATCCATAAAAACCATTCAAATCTAAACATCAAACCAAATATTTGAGGAAGTGGCCATGATAACAATCACATAAAAAAAATGAGATAATGTTTGTAGAATTCCCTTTCTTGCATTACTTGCTCCAAAGTTTACATAAATTATTTTCTCTAAAAACTTCCTCCTTTATAAAAATACTAATACCCCTTTTATATAATACCTTGAGGTATGTTAGTTATTCACTATCAAATGATAATCAACCAAGTATCAAGGATAACTATCTTTCTACAACATTCTAGAATCAGACACTTTACAAGTGAACTAACCTATAAGCAATGTGTGTTACAAAGTTTCACATGCTTTTACAAAATATAATATTCCCTTTTCAAATGATGTACATGTTTTTTTATAAGAAAATATTATAAGTCAACATAATTAACTTTGAGATGCTACTTGTTGCTTTTGCTCCAAGATCTTCATTACTTTGTCATGTTGCTCACCAATTAACCTAAGTTTGATAATTATATCTATGAATAATTCTTCTTATTGCCCTATCAACTCTTTAAAGTTATTATTATCTCTATTTAAGGCCTCTTTAATTATTCTATCATTGCTTATCTTCTTCTTTGTTAATAAAATCATGTCCAATATTATGTTGTTATTTGCCCCTATTTTTCCTTGGCTTTTAAACTTCACCTCCTATATGAATTGAGTATCCCTGTGTCTAAACTCCTCATTAGTTATCAAGCCAATAGGGATGAGGGTGGTTATATCCTTGATTAGGCTCCCTAGTATGTGTATCATTCATTCCTCCAATCACTTGAAGTTTTTAGAAGGACCTACCATGCCTTTGAACCATTTCTTCATATCATTGATCTTATCTATCAAGATTACTATATCCATATTTAAATGCACTAGGCTGAATGTTTTATACTCAAGAATTTGGTCCTCTATCAATATATTGATCACTTCCTTTATCTTATTATATGAACCCTACTATTGGTTCACTTGGTTCATATCTATAGTACTTTATTTTCTCACCACATCTTTCTTAGATCTTATTGAGTTCAAAGAGATGAATATATCATACATAGTGGCTTCAAAAATTTTGACCATATCCTCTGGAATAGATAGAATGGAATGATCCTCTAGGTTATTCTTCTATTACTTTAGCCCTTTGATAGTAGATATCAACATTTTTGACTATGATTGTGCTAATTCTAGGACATCCTCCTCAAATATAGGATCTTCACCCATTATATGTCCTTTCTTCTAAGTCAAATGAGTTAAAGGCTCTACCTTTTGATATATAATCTCTTCACCACCTTCCATGATTATTTTCTTAGTCAATCTTTATAAACCAGTAGTACCTAGGTCAAATTTAACCCCAACTAAATATTGGACCACATGTGGAATTGGGGCCTCTACTTATGATTGGACTACTAGCTAATTTGGAGTAGCCAATCTCCTTGCCTCTTCTTGAAAATGAATAATTCAAGGTTTCAACTCTTATTATAGAGGGATGTTAGTAGCTTTCACCATAGCCCATGGATGATGAATAGTGTAAAGATTTTCTAATTGGGGTTCATAAATAAACCACTCAAGAATAGGTAGTCCATATAATATATTTTCCTCACCAAACAAGTTGACTTCATTCAAAGGAAGAGTGATAGTCACTTTAGGTTTCTTAACTTTTGAGATAATGGCAGTCTCATCTTTCCTTTTAGGAATGGCAATAACCATCAAGTCCAATGAATTTCCCTTATCTTATTTGACCTCTTTATCCTCTACATCTAAATCTAAATCATATATAATAGATAAAATTTTAAGTGTATCTTCAATAGATTCATTGGGATCTAATGTTATCATATGAACCTCCTTTTGAGGTAACTCTTACTCTATTATTCTGGAAGATTCAGAAGCTAATGAGCTGTAAAGAATTTCATTTTCTATTTTATCTTCTAAACTATGCTATGTTTGTAATCTTGTTATGGGAAGCTTAGAAGAACCAACATTGATCAGATGACATTGTCTCAGGCCTAATTACCATCTATCTTCCATTTTTTGGTCCCTATTCAATCTAGACTCATGATTTATGTTGTGATCTTTCAATCTTCTAGCAACTTCATAGATTGAGGATGATTTTATGTATATGAAGTCAAATACACCAATTTTATGTTCATATGGTATATTCAAAATACCCTTGATCCTCAAAATTTCTTTTACCTTTCAATATGGATCCTATTGACTATGATCATCATTTTTAAAATTGAAAGGTAGTCTATGACTTGAGGTAGCTTCAATTTGATTCCATTATTTGAAAGTGTTCTTGTCAACTATCATAGGAAAACCATGCAGGATTCCCTTTCTCTTGGTTTTACAAATTCATCTATCCCATGGAATAATTGGTAGGTTACTTCTTGTTTTGCTTATTTATTAGGTACATGAATTGGTAATTTGAGAGGAGCATTTTGGGTTCCATCAATCCTTATGATTGTGTAACTAGGATATAACCATATGTCCCCCTATTGATTCAATATATTTTTTTATCAAAGGACTTAATCTCACCATAGGAATACCAATTATAGCTTCACTTAATGTAGGGTAAACATAGTCACAAATAAACTAGATGTGGTATCTATACCTATAAATGTACAACATTAAATAGTACTAGGATATGGTTTGGGTATCATTTAAATACCATTATCTTTGATGTGGGATCTTTGTGATTACACACAAGCTATCTAATAAATAGGACATAATGTAAAACTCAATCCTCTTCTTAATCTTGATTGCATATATCTATCTACCTAGGGAGATCCTGCTTATCTCACCTAATAAAGGAGCAATTACTTTTTAAATTATAAAATCCATTATAAGCACCCACATTGGCTCTACATATGTTGTATTTCCACACCCATATAACTTGTTTAGCATTTTCATTACCATCCTAAATCTAGATCTAAATTGATTGATGGGTATGTTTTTAGCATGATCCATAATAACTTGGTTACCTACTTCCAACCACTTTGCTAGTGTATCCAACATGTTGTGCTTCTTAGCCCATGAATTAATGGAGGTTAGGTCAGCCTGGGGCTTAGGTAATTTGTGGTAAGACTCAAAGTCAATTGGGAATTTGTAATTAGTTTTCCTCATATTATGTTCATTAATCAACATACCCTTGTCTGTTTTGGCTTCTTTAAAAATTTGACCAAGAACATCAATACAATAAAGTACCTCTAGTTTAGTTGTAGCATAATGTAGACCAATTATTTGAATGGACACAATGTCATCATAGAGTCTCTTTGTTGGGAGGATATTATATTCTTCCTTGGTGATAACTGATTAGCTTTCAATTTTCTAAAACCATTTAGAACAATTGTTTTCCCCCATGTTTAATGAAGTAACTACAAATTCTATCCTTAAAAATTCAACCCTCTAAGTCTGAAGACAAATATAGTTCAACTTCTTGATTTTAAACATGTTTATAGGTCACCATTTCTATAATCCCAATCAAATTATTCTTTTGTAAAATATAATACAACTCTTCTTGGCTCAACACAATGAATTTAAAGATAATCTAGGGTTTTCCATACACTCTAGGACCTTTTGGAGGTTTACACAGAGCTCTAATGGTGGAAGTAAGTTTAAAATATGTGTTTTGGTGAATTTTATTCCATTTTAATCACACATTTATACCTTTCACATACTCAAGCCCACAAGATCTTCTAGTATGACATGTTCTACATATGTGGTACTAACATGTCATTCTGTTCATTTATTTTTAAAATGTGACCTTTTTTTATCTATTTGTCATTTAGACATGAGTCATCATTTTATGCCTTTTTAACCTTGATCCATTTCATACAATTTATCTCTTTTGGATCCTTTTCCTTGACTCCATTATGGGATGTTGATCCTCCTTTCAAGTTTTTGATATTTTACCACTTGGTAGTTTCATAAGCTCTCTATGTAATTTACAAATAATTTTCATTTCTTGAATGATCTTTCACCATGTGGAATATTCTCATTCAATCTAGGATCTTTAAAATGTTGACTTGCCTTACACCATTGATCTTCTAGATGCACAATCAAACATGGGCTATTGATTATGTTGGTTATTCATAATATCAAGCACATGCCATTAATCTATTTGATCACTCATTGAGATTGTGACACTTGTCATTCTCACATTCCACCTTAGGATGCTTGACTTTTTGACCTTTGATCACCATTAGATATTTGATCTGTATTCAAGATCATGACACTTGTCACTCTCATGTTTAATGTTATAATACTTTGACACCTTAATTTCACACTCACCATCATATATCCATTACACTATCAATGTTCACCATCTATTTTTGGGTTTGACTTATTGACTATAGGTTCTCACATGGATCACTATTCTTTGCTTCAAGTTCCTGATATTTTTCCACTTGGTGACACAGTGTTTAATTCATTCTTAATAACAATTAAAATCAACAAAGTAAGGGTTCAGACACATAGATACTTAGGATAAATTTTATACTAAGGTTTTATATGTATTACTAAACATGATTAAAACATAGGATAAAATTTAAACTAGGTTCACACATGGATCATTATTCTTCACTTCAAGTTCCTGCTAAAATTTAAACTAGGTTTAACAATTTCATTACCATCTTAATTCCATATTTAAATTGACTGATGGGTATGTTTTTAGCATGATCCATAATAACTTGATTACCTACTTCCAACCACATTGCTAGTGTATCCAACATGTTGTGCTTCTTATCCCATGAATTAATAGAGGTTAGGTCAACTTGGGGCTTAGGTAATTTGTAGTAAGACTCAAAGTCAATTTGGGATATGTAATTATTTTTCCTTAGATTATGTTCATTAATTATCATACCCTTTTCTATTTTGGTTTCTTTAAAAATTAGACCAAAAACATCAATATAATAAAGTACCTCTATTTTAGTCATAGCATAGTGTAAACCAATCATTTAAATGGCCACAATGTCATAATAGGTTCTCTTTGTTGGGAAGATATTATAGTCTTCCTTGGTGATAACTAGCTAGCTTTTAATTATCCAAAAGAATTTAGAACAATTGTTGTCCCCCATGTTGAATGAAGTAACTACAAATTCTATCCTTGAAAATTTAACCCTCTATGTCTAAAGACAAATATAGTTCAATTTCTTGCTTTTAAACATGTTTATAGGTTACCATTGCTATAATCCCAATAGAATTATCCTATTTTAAAATATAATACAAATCTTTTTGGCTCAACACAATGAATTTAAAGAAAATATATAGTTTTCCATACACTCTAAGACCTTTTAGAGGTTGACATAGAGCTCTAATGGTGGAAAGCAAGTTTGTAATATGTGTTTTGGTGAAATTTATTGAATTTAGATCACACATTTATACCTTTCACATACTCAGGTCCACAAGATCTTCTAGTATGATGTGTTCTACCTATGTGGTACTACCATGTAATTTTGTTCATTTATTTTTAAAATGTGACCTTTTTATCTGTTTGTCATTTGGACATGAGTCATCATTTTGTGCCTTTTTAACATTGATCTATTTCATACAATTGATCTCTTTTGGATCCTTCTCCTTGACATTAATATGGGATGTTGATCCTCCTTTTGATTTTTTTATATTTTTCCACTTGGTAGTTCCATAAGCTCTTTATGTACTTTACAAATAGTTTCCATTATTTGAATGACCTTTCACCATGTGGAAAATTCTCATTCAATCTAATATCTTTAAAATTCTGACTTGCCTTACACCATTGATTTAATAGATGCACAAGAAAACATGGGCCATTGATTATGTTGGTTATTCATAAGATTAAGCACATGTCATTAATCTACTTGATCACTCACTGAGATTTTGACACTTATTATTCTCATATTCTACCTTAGGATCCTTGATTTTTTGACCTTTGATCACCATTAGATCTTTGATCTATATTCAAGATCATGACACTTGTCACTCTCACATTTAATTTTATAATCCCTTGACACCTTAATTACACACTCACCATCAGATCTCCATTACACTATCAATGTACACCATCCATCTTTAGGTTTGACTTATTGACTCTAGGTTCACACATGGATCATTATTCTTTGCTTCAAGTTCCTAATATTTTTCCACTTGGTGACACAATGTTTAATTCATTCTTAATAATAATTAAAATCAATAAAGTAAGGGTTCAGATACATAGAGACTTATGATAAATTTTAGACTAAGGTTTTAAAAGTATTAATAAACATGATTAAAACTTAGGATAAAATTTAAACTAGGTTCACACATGGATCATTATTCTTTGCTTCAAGTTCCTAATAAAATTTAAAATAGGTTTATCATTTTCATTACCATCCTAACTCTAGATCTAAATTGACTGATGTGTAGTTTTTTAGCATGATCCATAATAACTTAGTTACCTATTTCCAACCACATTTCTAGTGTATCCAACATGTTTTGCTTCTTAGCCCATGAATTAATGGAGGTTAGATCAACTTGGGGCTTAGGCAATTTGTATTAAGACTCAAAGTCAATTGGGGATATGTAATTAGTTTTCCTCAAATTATGTTCATTAATCAACATACCCTTGTCTATTTTGGCTTCTTTAAAAATTAGACCAAGAACAGTACTACAATGAAGTACCTCTGGTTTAGTCGTATCATAGTGTAGACCAATAGTTTGAATGACCACAATGTCATCATAGAGTCTCTTTGTTGGCAGGATATTATATTCTTCCTTGGTGATAACCGACTAGCTTTCAATTATCTAAAACAATTGTTTTCCCCCATGTTCAATGAAGTAACTACAAATTCTATTCTTTAAAATTCAACCCTCTATGTCTTACGACAAATATAGTTCAGCTTATTGCTTTTAAACATGTTTATAGGTCACCATTTCTATAATCCCATTCAAATTATCCTTTTGTAAAATATAATACAACTCTTCTTGGATCAACACAATGAATTCAAAGACAATCTAGTGTTTTCCATACACTCTAAGACCTTTTGGAGGTTTACATAGAGCTCTAATGGTGGAAAGCGAGTTTAAAATATGTGTTTTGGTGGATTTTATTGAATTTGGATCACACATTTATACCTTTCACATACTCAAGTCCATAAGATCTTCTAGTATGACGTGTTCTACCTATGTGGTACTACCATGTAATTTTGTTCATTTATTTTTAAAATGTGACCTTTTTATCTATTTGTCATTTGGACATGATTCATTATTTTGTGCCTTTTTAACCTTGATCTATTTCATACAATTGATCTCTTTTGGATCCTTCTCCTTGACTTCAATATGGGATGTTGATCCTCCTTTTGAGTTTTTTATATTTTGCCACTTGGTAGTTCCATAAGCTCTTTGTGTACTTTATAAATAGTTTCCATTGTTTGAATGATCATTCACCATGTGGAAGATTCTCATTCAATCTAAGATATTTAAAATTCTAACTTGCCTTACACCATTAATCTAATAAATACACAATCAAACATGGGCCATTGATTATGTTGGTCATTCATAAGATCAAACACGTGCCATTAATCTACTTGATCACTCACTGAGATTTTGACACTTATCATTCTCATATTCTAGCTTAGGATCCTTGACTTTTTGACCTTTGATCACCATTAGATCTTTTATCTATATTCAAGATCATGACACTTGTCACTCTCATGTTTAATTTTATAAACCTTTGACACCTTAATTCCACACTCACCATCAGATCTCCATTACACTATCAATGTGCACCATCAATATTTGGGTTTGAATTATTGACTTTAGGTTCACACATAGATCATTATTCTTTTCTTCAGGTTCCTAATATTTTTCCACTTGGTGACAAAATGTTTAATTCATTCTTAAGAATAATTAAAATCAACAAAGTAAGGGTTTAGATACATAGAGACTTATGATAAATTTTAGACTAAGGTTTTAGATGTATTAATAAACATGATTAAATCTTAGGATAAAATTTAAACTAGGTTCACACATGGATCATTATTCTTCACTTCAAGTTCCTAATAAAATTTAAACTAGGTTTAGCATTTTCATTACCATCCTAACTCCAAATCTAAATTGATTGATGAGTAGTTTTTTAACATGATCCATAATAACTTGGTAACCTACTTCCAACAACATTTATAGTGTATCCAACATGTTGTGCTTCTTAGCCCATGAATTAATGGAAGTTAGGTCAACCTGGGGCTTAGGAAATTTGTATTAAGACTCAAAGTCAATTGGGGATATGTAATTAGTTTTCCTCAAATTATGTTCATTAATGAACATACCCTTGTCTATTTTGGCTTCTTTAAAAATTAGACCAAGAACATCAGTACAATAAAGTACCTCTGGTTTAGTTTTATCATAGTGTAGACCAATAATTTGAATGGCCACCATGTCATCATAGAGTCTCTTTGTTGGCATGATATTATATTCTTCCTTGGTGATAACCGACTAGCTTTCAATTATCTAAAACAATTTAGAATAATTGTTTTCCCCCATGTTCAATGAAGTAACTACAAATTCTATTCTTGAAAATTCAACCCTCTATGTCTGAAGACAAATATAGTTCAACTTATTGCTTTTAAACATGTTTATAGGTTACCATTTCTATAATCCCATTCAAATTATCCTTTTGTAAAATATAATACAACTTTTCTTGGATCAACACAAGGAATTTAAAGATAATCTACAGTTTTCCATACACTCTAGGACCTTTTGGAGGTTTACATAGAGCTCTAATGGTGGAAAGCAAGTTTAAAATATGTGTTTTGGTGGATTTTATTCCATTTGAATCACACATTTATACCTTTCACATACTCGAGCCCACAAGATCTTCTAGTATGACGTGTTCTACCTATGTGGTACTAACATGTCATTCTATTCATTTATTTTTAAAATGTGACCTTTTTTTAATCTATTTTCCATTTGGACATGAGTCATCATTTTGTGCCTTTCTAACCTTGATCCATTTCATACAACTGATCTCTTTTGGATCCTTTTCCTTGACTTCATTATGGGATGTTGATCCTCCTTTTGAGTTTTTGATATTTTACCACTTGGTAGTTTCATAAGCTCTCTATGTACTTTACAAATAATTTCCATTTCTTGAATGATCTTTCACCATGTAGAAGATTCTCATTCAATCTAGGATCTTTAAAATATTGACTTGTCTCAAAACATTAATCTACTAGATGCACAATCAAACATGGGCCATTAAATATGTTGTTTATTCATAAGATCAAGCACATTCCATTAATCTACTTGATCAATCACTTAGATTGTGACACTTATCAGTCTCATATTCCACCTTAGGATCCTTGACTTTTTGACCTTCGATCACCATTAGATATTTGATCTGTATTCAAGATCATGACACTTGTCATTCTCATGTTTAATTTTATAATCCTTTGACACCTTAATTCCACACTCACCATCAGATCTCCATTACACTATCAATATGCACCATCGATCTTTGGGTTTGACTTATTGACTTTAGGTTCTCACATGGATCATTATTCTTCACTTCAATTTCCTAAGATTTTTCCACTTGGTGACACAATGTTTAATCCATTCTTAATAATAATTAAAATCAGCAAAGTAAGGGTTCAGATACATAGAGACTTAGGATAAATTTTAGTCTAAGGTTTTAGTTGTATTACTAAACATGATTAAAACTTAGGATAAAATTTAAACTTGGTCTAAAATATAATAAAATGATACCATATAAATATAAGTCTAATTCAAAATTAAACTTAGGCTAAAACATTTAGACAAAGGTTTTAATTGCCATTTAATCAATTGACTAAAGACTAAAGGTTAGCAAAAGGGTCAAATTAATCTCGAATACTTATTCATCTTAATGAGGATCTATTGAAACTAAAACATGGAAACATATGAAGAAAATGTTAGTAACATCAAATAGAGTTAAAGAAAAATTATGAGCTAACATGTCAATGAAAGCTAAAGCAAAACATGATATTTAATAGTGCATTTTGATCGAGTTGAATTAAATTTATAGCATAATTTGTAAAATTGAATAAGGGTCATAATTATTCAAAAAATGGGGTATGTTGACCTCAATAGATATTTGGTAACAATCATAAATATCATATCGCAACTCTAGTTTAACTATCAATTAAGATATTTATCAACAATCACATAAATCAAATCACAGATTTAGTATGATAGCTAATTAATCTATTTTCTATAAAGCCTATTCATCTAACTACCAATAGTGCACCATGAACAATATTATTTCAAAATTTGAATTTTATGGCTACACAATATGAGTAGTATGGCCACTTGTTTACCATGCTATAAAAATTTAGATAGTGTATACCATAGTCACGTGATCCAAACTCAACTATACTACAACACTTATATAGAAACTAATAACTAACATTAATAATTTAATATAAATATCTAATCCAACATCCATTTACACATGATCAATCAATTACAATTCTTGATCTGAAAAAATACATCTCTCTATCAAAACTTAAGTAATAAATACAACCAAACCACTTACTCAAGTAAATAGTGCCACAAGTTAACATGCTAGATAACATAATACTCATGTACAAAAAATACATATATACATACACACACACACACACACACACACACACATATCACACACACACACACACACACACACACACACACACACACACACACACACACACACACACACACACACACACACACACACACACACAGATATATATATATGATTTGAAACAAATTTTAATAAAATAATACACAATCACTCAATAATCAGAGTTTACTCACCAAGGCCACCTTCCTCACTGTCACTCTTAGATATATCAACACTATAACTACATACCCTCGCATCCCCTCTAGATCTTGATCAAGACCTACATCTTCCCTCTCTATCCTATAATACTAGCAACTCAACCATCCTATCCACATGCTCTCATTATATATAGATGCAATCATCCATCATATTACCATCTACCCCACCTAGAACATTGGGTGGGAGCATGGCTCACCTCTATAGTTTAACATGTGCCTCATCTCTATCAATAGTTTCTCACTTATATGCCATAATGTTAATGACTACTCGATCAAATAGATGGGCATGAACATATACAATTCTTATTTCCCTCTCTACTTGACCATCATTTATGACATCATTATGGATATTCCATCTTGTTTCTCATAGGGAAGCCTTAATAATTATATACAAGTACTCATTATTTCCTAGACCTACACATACCAACATAGTGCATTAGATATTCCATCATTAAATCAAACACTAAACTAAACAAAACATAAAAATACCTAATGAAAATGTAATCTCAACTACCCTAATGGGCCCTAGATCTAATATATCCTATATGATAGCCCCATATCCTAAAAATAGTGGTGCCCATATATGTTGCCTTCACCATACTATATAGGTGCCAATCATTCCCAAATCATCTACATTGGGTATATATAGCACTAGATCTCACTCAGTCACTAGAATCATAACCAACTCAATAGTTGTGGTTATTGACCTACTACCTAACATCTCACTCAATAACTCCTCAACTACACTAATGGTGTTGGTGGCACATCCTTGATGGCACCAAACTACAATGTCACCTAATCATATTGAAATATCTCAAATACATTGATCTAATGGTCATATAACCATCAACTCAATAAAAACCACCTCATTTAAACACCGTCCTTAATCCACACTTGAAATACCTTATACAGTCTCCAAATAATATCTCTAACTATCAATCAATCTAAAACATGTTGACAATGCATCATGTTCCTTGAGTGTACACATGTTATACCAAACTATATCTTTATGAACATATGTGGGTGAGCCCAAGCCATCCATAGAAACCCCTCTGGTATATCCAATATAATATACTCATATGCCCAATAATAAAATAAGGTTAAAGACCTGATGCCACCTATGTATATCTCCTAAGTAAAATGGTATAAATACCAATATAAGTATGATAGCATAGTGTGACCCCATAAGTATATGATCCCATTCTCCTTTATATCCTACACTATACCATGCATCATATATGAGTTAGATATCCCACTCCTATCCATAACAATGAAAGAATTGAGTAGCACTACAAAAAATATCCATAACCATAGAAAATTCGCCATACCAATCAAAGATAATAAAACATCACTACTACTCCCTAATTGATGGTTCCACACAAGCATAGATGTAAAGAACCTAATGTCCCACTCTATATCTCTATCCCTAGTAGCCTTTTGTAACATTTCCCTTTGAATAGTAATAAGAAATATCAATATCCTATAGACATCCTTGAATGTCATAGTCATTTCCGTAGTAGGTAATCAAAATGTACAGGTATCAACTTCCACCTCTCAGACAACATCATCATCATATGGTTGTCCTAGGGAATCAAAGTAAGTGATTCTACATGGCCCAAACAATCCCTATCAATCACTACTCTCTCATCATCTATCAAGGGAAATATATGTAAACACTTCATCTAGTTACTCTAGAACTCCCTCATGTACATATCCACCTATAAAACATAGATAAATATAGGATTATCATATCTAAAGGACAAATAAACATGTAGTAATAGTCATCAAGAACAAAATAGAATAAAAATTAGAGAACTTATTTTTAGTGAAAAATAGTGTTAAACCCTAGATAATAGTGTTAGATAGTAGCATTGAACCTAAAACAATAACATTGTAGCCTAGGACACTAGTTCCATATTAATGATACTAGCACAATCCTCCAAAATAGGGCCTTAAACTACCAATTTTTTTCTAAAACTAATGAAATAAGAAATAAATATGTCAAAAAAAGGTAAACAGATAGATTCCTTAATAGGGTAACCTTATCTTTGGCTTGTTTGAGTGCCTCAACCTCCTCGTAGTGGGTCATAATTAATCTTCATCTCCTTGGTATGTTTCTAAGCTTAGAACAACAATTTATCTCAATTCAAGTGGTTCAAATGATATTTCAAACTAATTAACCAACCTATTTAAGCCATATTTCTAAAAATTCCACCTACCTAAGGTTGAATTTACATACAAATTTCACCAACTAATACTATATTATTCCAAACATGATATCTCAAGAACTATAGCTCTATTTTTTTTATCCATTTCTTGTGCATGGGAATTGGTCATTATATCTAACACATCATTCTAGTTATACTACTATTACAATCAAATTGATTTCAAAAAATGACAAAAATTATGTTTCCTTAATAACCCACTATAGAACACAAGCCTATATTGGTCCTAGTTTCCAAATAATTCTCCTAAAAATGTTGAAATAATCAATGTTATGTTCATATTAGCAAAACCAACTATCACTAACATGTTTACCGACATCAATTTTAGTATGAGACCCTTACCACAATCTCATCTCTATCACCAAAAAGGGGCATACTTCAACTATTCATAGAGATTTAGATACTCATATATATATATATATATATATATATATATATATATATATATATGTATATATATATATATATATATGTATATATATATATATATATATACATATATATATACATATATATATATATATACATATATGTATATATACATACATATATATATATATATACGTATATATATATACACATATATATACATATATATATATATATACATATATACATATATACATATATATATATATATACATATATACATATATATATACATATATACATATATATATATATATATATACATATATATATATATATACATATATATATACACACACACATATATATATACACACACACACACATATATATATATACACACACACACACACACACACACACACACACACACACATATACATATAACTAGATACATAGTGATTTAGATACCTAAATACAAATATTGGTTTAGATTGACTTAGATTGGTTCAAAATAACTTAGATTAGTTTAAACTAACTCAGATTAGTTCATATTGACTCATATTGGTTCAAATTAACTTAGATTAGATTAGATTGACTCAGATTGGTTTATATTGACTCAAATTGGTTTAGATTGACTTAGATTGGCTCATAATAACCTGGATATTCAAATACATATATTTGTTCAAATGTCTAGACACATAGGTTGAATAAAATTCATAGGGTTCCATGATATTTTTAGATATTAGTTCACATTCTCAGATTTTACACATGGTTTCAACATAGTTTTAGACTCAAATTATGACTATAGGGTCACACACATGGTACATCATACCTCTAAAGATATAGTTTTATACACATGGCACATAGTTACATTACTCATATATTAGTTTTAGGGGAATGATGTACATCACATGTCCTTGATCTCATAGGATTCCACTTGGTTAGATAGATGGAATGGTAAATTATATAATTCTATGTGTAGATTATCATATTACACCTAAATTATCACCAAGATGTCCCCAATATTTTAGTAGGTTGGGTCATATTAATGACTATAATGATTGATCCATAGATTGTCACCAAACCTATATTGTGAATGTTGAGCAATAGTCTTTACCTTTGAGTAGATACTTCTCATAATTAGATTACATACTAGAGGGGGGTAAGCAAGTATTTTTTATACACATTTTTAGATTCCTCTAAGGGCTCAGTTCACATATCATAATGGGGATAAAACATGGATTTATTCTTCATAATTTATTTCATCATCCATATTTAGTATAGGGGGCATACACATTATGGAATTCCTATTCATAGATAACATTCTAACTCTTGTTCACTTCTCTGGCCAAGAAGTGGGCCAATCCTAGAGCACATCCATCTTCCACATGGATTAATCACATAACTAATTACATTTACACATTTTAATTTTCATTTTAATCTATCACTTTTATTTCATTGTAGTACTATAATAAAATGGGGAATGTGTACACATTCTAATTTTGTCAAGAAACCACAAATACTATGTCTTTTTTTTCTTACATGACAAGGTCTTAGTGGTGAATGTGAGTCTTTTTTTCATGGTCATTTTGGATCTTTTAATATTTATTATGACTTGCCTATCCTATTTTTTACACTAATAGTGGTCTTATGTCATCCCATTCCAGTCCCAAGGTCTTTTGGCCTATTTTACACATTTTTTGCTCAATTTTGTGATCCTAATATATTAACATGGTCTAGGACACTAGTTTTTGTACTAGTGTCTAATTCATGAATAGTGTCTAAAGGTCACTTTTTATTTGTGTTTTGGGTCCTAACCCTTAATTAATCCTTCTCTTCTGATTTTATCCTTATTTTATGTCTTGTCATCTAGTGAATAAGGGTCTTACATTCAAATCAAATTTTCTTATTTATAAAGAGCCTCACAAGGCATTTTACATCTAACACTTACTACTTTGGCACATAATTACATAATATCAGACAATATTAGATATCAACACACTAAACACTACATATTACTCATTAATCACACATAGACTTTCATGTTTGATCAAATAAGGACCCAAACAAAAGTTATTCTAGCTTACCATACATGTTGATTATGATTATTTCTTAAATGAGATCTACATGTGATTTGAGATCCCTATAATTAAGGTTAATGTAAGAATTGGTAACTAAATTAGGGGTTATACATCACATAATTATAACATCCCATAACCCAAATTTTCTCTCCATTTTTCATTTGATTTCATTGTTATTTCATGTGTGTAGGTGTTCATTAGGTTTTGGAAAATATTGAGCAAAAAAATGACATAGACAAAGAATAATGAGCTCAAGATTCACCTATATGTCTCTAAAACCATCTCAAAACATCCTTGGAATTATATATAAAAATATACATAGGACATTAATGTTATAACTTAGACATTAGCACTGTAATACTACTATCCTCTCAACCACACTATTATTTGAAAGCAATTTTCAACCCCAGTTGTAGAATGAAAAATTCCCAACTAATCTTCAAGCTTTTTCTATCCTCCTAACCTTTGGAAATTTTTGTTTCACTCTAGATAAATAGATTTTTCCATTATGGTTACATTTTAGGTAAATTAGTTTGATGTATCTATTTGCAATATTTGTCAAAATTTTCCCCTTGTACCTAGCCTTTTTAACAACCTAGTATTTACATGTCTAAGTCCTAATTAATTAAAACAATATGAAAATTAGGTTTTATGAATATGTTATAAAATATATTATAAGTAATATCATAGATGTCAACATTTACAATTTAAGGTACAAGGGCTTATTTTGGAGGTGTTTGATGACTTTATTTGAGTAAGAGGTTATAGAATGAGGATCCCTAAATGATATCTAGGGGGTGGGGGATAATTTTATTATAAATTAAAATTAAATTGGTTTAGGTTTAGACTCCATTTTCATTATTTGGTTTTGAATTTATATGAATTTTTAATATCTAGTAGTTTGTATGCTAGCCATTTTTCTTATGACCAACAATATTACTTGTTTGGCATCAAGAGTGTTTTGGGTTGACATATAAGAAAATGTAGCATGTTGATAATTTTGAGAAGTAATATAAATTTTATTATTGGTGTATTTTATGTAATATCTTTGGTTAAAAGCACCAAATCTAAGACCCACCATGTTTGTATCTAAAGTAGGCATGCTAGATGTAAAAGGGAGAGTCAATGTTAATGTCGAGAGTTGACTTGGCCCAATTATTTTAGTAGATATATGTAGAGTACAAGATGTTTTTGTAAAATTACTTAGCATGACGTCATATATGACTATAATATACTTAACCCTATGCTAATGAGTGTCTTTGGAGAAAAATTTCATTTCAGTAGTGTACTCAAGAACATCTTCCTTTTTACTCTTGGATTAAAGGGTTTCAAGGTTATTTTTTTCTTATGTTTCTTAGTATGGTATGGCTGATAGTATCTAATTATAGTTAAAACCATTTTATAGTTTTTAGAAGTATGATAGTGGGAGATATCAAAGCTAAAAGTGATAAGTTGATGATTATTATTAGTATCAATTAATTCCATAGCACTAGTATATTTGGTATAGAATCACTAAAATTATTTTATAGTTTAATATTGGTATTAATAGAAGTATTGAATTTTTAAAATTATAAAAATAATTTAGTGAGCTTAAAGGGTTTTTTTAATATAAATAAGGTATGTTTGAAAAATTGGAAAAGTAGAGAACATAAGCCTAAGAATCAAGGAAAAGAAAATGTGAAAAATATCCATCTAGTGGTGAGATAAGATTCACACTGGGTTCAATAGATTGTATATTAGTGAACCTAATGCAAATATGATTATAAAAATCAAAGAAATGGAAACATAAATAAGATCAAGCCAATAATGGATTAAGATTCACATTAGATTTATCTAAATGTATATTTGTAAAATATGGTTAATAATATAAAAACCCTCTAACATACGAAAGAGATAATAATTTCCTAAGACCAAATACATAAAAAAAAAATACGTGCCATAAATTAGGGCATAAGATTAATAAAATATTATTTTCAACAGGGGGTATTAAGGATGTAATAAAGAAACCACATGTAAGGAATTGAATAAAAATGGAAACTTAGAACTGAGATGGTAAGAAGATAAGATGACAAGATATAATTTCTAAATGGATAAAATTATTATAACTACATTAAAATGAAGTGAAAATTAACCTAAGCATGGAAAAATGAATCTAAACTATGGTTATATCTGTAGGTCTAGATATCATGCACTAGTATAAGCATAAATATAGTCTATGTGAGAATAAAAGAAAGAACAACATACTACTCTATAAATATGAATAATATATTTATTTACTGAAATAAATAAAATAAATATATTATGGATAGGAATATTTACCTTGAGTTGACTTGTTGGCACATCAATCTCCCCATTGGCTCTTATGGAACTTTGAAAGAGATGTTGTACATGAAGGCATCAAATTTATAGGATGAAGACCTTAATTTAATTAAATAGGGACTCTAAAGACTAAGGAATACCTCCTTGGTTTATTTTATTTATATTTAACATAAAATACCTTGATCAACACTATATTTTCATAATTATAGGATCCCATTTTAGACACATAAAAAATTAAAGCTAAAATAGTGCACTTGTGACCACCCTTTTTACACACTTAGATCATAACCTATTGAAGGGCCTTGTGGCCAATTTATTTCACTTTTATTATGGATGACCCATTATTCTAATTAGAACCATGTACCAAAAATGTCCTTATACAAACTCATAAATATCTTAATCTCACTTTCATATTAACCCACACTTCTAATTTCATAGTTTTTAATCTTAAGAAAATAACACCGTATTTGGATAAAGTGCTCCCAGCAATTATCTAGTTATACTAATAGTGTCATCCCATCAATTAAAAACTAATTTCCAAAAATAAAACTCATAAAAGGGTTGAACCGTGAGTTTAATAAGCCCTATATTAAGTAATTAATAAAATACCACTATAATTCCACATTTAAAAACATTTTACACATAATAGGTTTCCAATTTTAAAATAACCAAAATTCTAGTTTCACATTGAGATAAAATTCCCTATTTATCCCAAATCTTATTAAAATTATCCCTAGTAGCCATGAAATAAATTATACACTTACAAGGTCATAAGTCATGAATAAATCACTTAGTGACATTAGGATTGCATCAATATCTAAAATTTTGTACCAATATTTTACACACACCACCATAGCATGGGATAATTATATGGAATTTGATCCCTCTTTCGAGTATTAACATGTAATAAATTCTCAACATGAGGTTTTCTAAGGTAAAATTCAACTTAAATCGCTAAAATATTTTTATTTTTTGATTTCATTCATATTCATATGTCAATACACTAGGGTTTTGAGTGACAAAAGATTTACATAATGGTATCTACATCAGATTAGAAGCTTTGACAATATATAAATCTTACAAATGAAGGAAAACATAAACCATAAGTTTTATATCTCTTTTACCTATCAATAAAGTACCTCATTTAGACATTATCACCCCCTACTATTGTCTAGTTCCACTGCTATTATCCAGGAGCCTTTCTAACTCTTGTTTCAAATCCTAACTCAGCTACACAATCTCCCTATCAATCTTAGATCAATAAAAAGTCCACATCTTAGTATTATAGATAAATTTATATTTTCCTTTGTACTTTCCATATTTATTATATTTATAGATTTCATATGTTCCAAATTATTTTGTATCATTTATTTCATATATGTAAGATTCTAATTTTGCACATCAATTTTTCTAATTAATGTATAAAATTATCTTAGTTTCCCAAATTCAATAAAAACCCTATATAGTAATTCCTATTTCATACTTAGAGTATAATTTATGTGTGAAAGTAGAGAATATGGATGATTTTATTCTATGAAAATGTTAATATGATACCCATATATCTTGGTCAAAGTCCTAAAAGTGACTTAGCTAAAATGATAAAAAAATATCTAGATCATTTACTTATAGGGAATAAAGATTGACATAGTACTAGGTCATGGACATGAAAATCTAGTATAAATAAGAAAAAATAAACAAATTATGATAATTTCATTAGGAAAGTGTCATTATAAGGAAATAAACGAAATCAATTAGGATCAATTTAATAAGAAATAATGAGATGCTACAAAACTAGATTTATCTAAATAAGTTTTATAGGAAGATGTCAAACTAATAAGTATAATGAGATGAATGAAGATAGAATAGAGGTGGATGAGGATAAAATTATTGAAAGATATGATAATTATGTGTGCATATTAAAAATAATTGTTTATATAATCTCACTCTTGTACATTTGACAAATATCAAGCAGGGCTCTACCATTCAATTCTAGACCTCCATGTTGTTGAAAGGCTCACATTCACTATCTCATTATGCGTAAATAATTATCTCTTATTGTAATTCATATTAGTATGATAACCTAAGGCTCTTGTACAACACAAAAATATTAAAATTTAATAATCATACTTCATAATCATTTTTAGATCAATACATGTTCTCTAGCCCTCTAGACACTAGCATCCATAGAGGGACACTATCACCAAAGGTAGTGTCCAAATACTTTTATAGTGTCCAATATACAAAATTCTTCAAAATTGGTTACTTTTAGAACCTATGGGTTGGAATATTTGTCTTATTAAACCCTAACTAAGATATTTTAAAAAGGTTTGGTATAAATACAAGTCTAAACCTTCTCATTCCTCATTTGACAAATACCAAACAAACACCTACTAAAACTAAATCAATCAAATGCACAATATATCTATTTTTAACTATGCATACCTATTTTCATATCAAGCATAGGATAAATCATACCATAGGTATGAATCATTTAAATAACAACCCATGAGTGATATTTTTTAAATTAAAAGATAGATCATGACATATATTTTTATATAATATATTGCACCCTTGTGAACACACTTTCCCAGAAATAGGGGATAAATACGTAATTTTATATGTAGGTAGTTCCCATTGATAGAGAGGTTTTTGGGGTATCTCAGTAGTGTGATCCCACTAACCCATTTTTTTAGCAAACTCATTCCATGGGTGAAAAAAGGTGAAGATCTAGGGTTTGATCAATATATGAAAAGTGATAATCTATATCCCAAATCTAAATACATAAAGAAAAATGTGATAAAAAATACATAACATCAAATTTGGATGCATACAAATCCAATAATGATTTTTTACTAGACACTTGCATCATATTTATATAGTATTGTTAATGGTAGTGTCTAGTTTCGATAGTAGTGTATGTGGTCACAAAAGTACAATTTTTAGAATCTAAAAACTGGTCTAGAATACTTATCCTACATAATTTACACCTATTCTAGTCTAGATATATCACCTAGACATATAAATTGAACTAAATCTTATTATTTCCTATTCATTGCAATAACTTTCAATAGATGTACTTTACTAATTTTTCATAAATCTTAGTTGTATAAGTTAAGAATATTATTTATCTAATTTTTATATTAATGAGTATATTATAGATTAGTTTATCACCCTTGTGATATAACTATTTATATATTTCTTAACCCTAGATCCCATATCTATAACTTGACATGTCTTGATTATACCTCCAATGATAAAATTTTGATTAAATTATTTCCAAGGAGCCTAAAAGACTATACTTTATGATGTTTTTATGATTTACCACTTCTATCAGTTAAAACATTCAAACCTCTAACCAATTATTTTGTAACACACTTTTGAACAAACAAGGAACTGATGAACATATCAATGAATATGTTTTGAGATATAAAAAATGTTAGTGAAAATGATAGATCCAATGGTAGACAAAGAACTATAAGACATACTCAAGCAAATATTGATTTCCCCATTACATGAGTCCATTTTTTTTTCAAAAAGTTCAAATCTTTCAACGACTTATGTATTATTTTTTAAGGCCATGAAATAAAAATTATTTCTTTAAAAAAGCATAAGTATGTATCAAACATATTAAATACATATAATACCATGCTTGATATCAAATAAATCTATAAGTGAAAAATACATAACCTAAAAAATAAACAACCATAATAGTTAAAGTAATGTCAAAACAACCTAATCAACTCATCTTATCCAATGTGCCTAAGAAACAGTTTACATGCTTAATTTATTCTCTAGCTTCTTTACTTTAAAATCATCTAAAGTGTCATTTTGTAATCATTTAAATGTGTTATTTGAGTGTTAATAGTGTTACTTGAGACTACCTATCCATAGCTTAGACTTAGACCTATCATAGAGCCTATTTTCACACTTATCTAGCCTTTATGTGGGCCACAAACATCCCTAATTAACCCTAAAGCAATCCTAGACCCTCATTTCCTAATCTTACCCCTTTATGCCTAGTGTTATGCTAGTTGGAAACTAGTGACATTAAAAGGACACTAGCACCACATGGTGATAGTGTCCTTTAAATGGTGTTAATGTCCTTTGTCCTATCTTTTCCCAAATGGATATATTTTTAAAACTAAAACTTCTTAGGGTCTGCCTAGAACTATTTTATTAACCACACAAACAACATAATAATATAGATACATGATTTTTATCCCTATAACCAATATATGGAAATCATATGAAAAATACACATTCAAACTCAAAATACGTTTTGCACAATTAAGGTTATTAGTCCCTATTTTTTCCTACTTATTCATACTACCATATAAAATAGCCCTAAACTAAGATTATATAGATTTAAAATATAAATAAGATTCAAGGCATTCAAGGCCATGATAATAATAGAATAACTTGCACTTATAATAAAACATAAGTGGGGATAACTTCATTGGGATTTATCCCTCTTTATATTATTGGTATGTAGGCAACTCTCTTCATAATGGGGTGTTGAGGATGTCCAACCTACCTTACTAACAAACACACTTTTTAGCTCATGCCAACTAGATGCCCTAGCTACATAGAGTATTAGGGTTTGATCAACTAATCATTAAATAAAATAAAATATAGGGTTTCATTATTTATGCATGTAGGAATAGATCTTAGAGATCAAAATATAGGTGCACTCAGAAGCTTGGGATAATCTTACATAGAGGACATTACCACCAATATCATGATACTACCATCACGTTTATAATAATAAAACTAATATATAATTATGATAATACTATCTAAGAGGTGTTATGATGTTAGGATATAGTGTAAAACACTCATACCAACTTCCACCTTAGTTTCTAACAACTAGATCATCCATCTCAATTTTTTTCCTACTAATTTCTTACTTGCACTATTTATTACTATTTTTAGAAAATTTAAAGTTAGTAAATTATATAAAAATAAATGGATGTATTTATTACATATTATTTCCATGATTTAGTCTACTTATATCTTTAAAAAACATAGGATTTACATGTGATAAGTCCTAAAAGGTTAAAACATTTGGTGAACACAACTTCCTTTGAATATTTCACAAACCCTAACCCTAAATAACCCTAGGGTTCACATTTCTAGCATTCAAATTTTAGATACATACATTTTATAATATTATTTAATATAATAATCATAATAATGAAAAAAAAGTGTATCACTTTTTGTTTCAAAATTTAATACTTCCATTTGCATGTTTGTTCCTTTTAATTCAGAATGAACTCAGAAATTAAATAAACACATGTATATATGATGCTTTATATCAATTGAAATGTATGTCATATTTAATTATATCTCTATCATGTTATTATTATCTTATATGGAATTAAATTAATAAATAAATCCTTACATACATACAAGATCTATTGCATAAGCTAATAACCAGGTTTCAAGTTTTAATGTCATATCTTATACATAGGAAATAATCTCCTTCTCCTCCTCATCTCCATGAGGGTGATAGCCACTTTAGATATAACCAAGTCCATGATATCACTCCTCCATGAGATAAATTATCCTATACCATTATCACTAATCTACATACTTAGCCTATTCACACCTCTTCCCTATAGGGTGCGTGCCTACATGTTCAATCAGGAGCAACTAGGGTTTACACTTGTGAGAATATAAGGGATAAAATTATCATTATGAGAAAGCTAATATTAGATTTATGAAATTAAAATCAGTCATTAATTGAACATGTAATATTATTAGAAAATCACATTAACATAGTCTTCAAAATATGCTAGTGTAAACCATGTATATCCATCTACACCTAGCAAAGTTGTGCCTACACTCTTTCATATTCAAACCATAAATCACAATGAAGTACATCTAAAACTAGTTATTTAAAAATATATTAGAAATCAAATAAGATTTAAAGTGAGGTACTAAGGGAAATTATTAAAGCTAAGTTTATCAACCTACCTCATCCACACCTAGTGAGGAGATACATATATTATTATGCATATCATAGAATTCATAGGCACCACACTGATTCATGTTTAGCATTGAAAAGGAAAATAAAATAGATAATGGATATAAATGAATTAAATAGTGACACTTCATACAAAAAATATACAATGACATATCTATAAATTAAAAAAGGGTTAAATTTAGAAACTGTACAATAATGGTTACCAAAGTGTAAATCAGAATAATAAAAACTTCACAAAGCACAATTAGAAAAATAAATAATACAAAAAACATAAATAAATAAAGTAAAATATGTAAATCTACCTCTCCAAAATGAGGCTCAAATTTCAAATCATTATGGGTTTGGTCAAAAATATCTATAATAGTTTGTTTATCATGGTCAAGTTTTGGGCAAGTAGGCCCAAGGCATCACTTCTCCTAGTCTAGTAGTTGATAATGTTGGTCAATAGGGTTTAGTATTTATTGAACATCATAAGGCACATCATTCATAGATACATTTTATCAAGGTATAATATGCAGATACATAGGAAGTATCATATAAATACCAATAAATTAATTTTCAAATTCAAAATCATGTGAATCCAATAAGCATTCTCGAATAAGGATTTCTATAAAAAGAGCCTCCATAACACCATATGCCTACAATAAGCACAATTTAAAAGGGATAAATCACAATCAATATTCTAAATCATAATTCAGAAATGTAAAATACACAGTATGAGGTAATTCCCTCTAACATTTTAGTTTATTATGATTATAATGATGAATAAAACTTAGATTCCTACTACAACACCATTCAACTCTAGCATAGTAATCATATTGAATGAGAGATTACAATTCCTATTTTTAACATAGGCCATAATGATAGTGAGTCTCCCATGAGATTCATCAGTTAGTATTGTTCTTACCTTATTGTACATCCTTTACTTCTCTCTTGATCCTTAAAAATAGTTAATTTTCATGTTGCTTGTGCATAACTTATATCCAGAAAATACAAAAAAAAATAATATCTCAAAAAAACAAAAACATTCAAATAATTACCTAGAAAATTAAAATTATAGATTTTATGCATTGTTATATTTATATTTATTCTATTTTCAAGTTACTACCTATGCTATCTATCTTAGTATAGTAAATTTTATCATACATACATGATTCACTTATTCTTTTCGAGTGCTTGCATATTATTATAGGACTCAAGACCACTACACCAATCTAGATTTGCTATTATCTACCCATTGGGGGTATATACACTAATACATGTGTCTTCACTCAACATATTCACCCACCTAAGGGCACCTTATACAAATTTTTGATTACTATGTTCTATCTTTCTATACCCTAAATCATAGCTTTAACATTATTATATCTTGATATTGATCATGCTACACTTAATAAATGTTTTTGATGGCTATTACTACTTTAGACACATCATATATACATACTAGATCTTACATAAATTTGTAATACATGTTCATGGATACTTTAATTTCTATATTTCTTAGTTTATAATTAATTATATCATTATGCTTATTCTATTTAAGGTCATTTGAATATGTCATTGCTCTTTATCTCTATGACACTTTTATTCATAGTATGTATGCTTTGGACATGTGCCCATGTCCTTGTGTGTACCTTCCTAATTATGTTTGAAAACATTTAAACATTTCATTCTACATGGATCTAAGACAAATTTCTTGTTGATTTCATATGTGGAAATTTAAACATGTCCTTGTATGTCGTATTTTCTTAGCTTTAGTGGCATGTGCCCATGTACCTTGTATTGTGGTCCCTTTGCCTACTTTGTGTGACTCATGTGTTTTTTATGTATGCTTTATTATACATTTCATGGATATGAAACTTGTATTTACTTGTTTTAGATGCTAGTTTTTGATTCCATGAGGTATCTCATGCATCTACCCTTCTTACTTAGGTTATGTTCTATACATCATGCCCTATCCTCATATGTACCTACCTAGTTATTACTTAGATTTGTTGTCATATACATTTTTTGTTGACAAAATATTATCCTTACATAAAAATTGGTCATCCCTTATAGGTTGAAACTTCATAGAGGTTCCTAATGTTTGTCATTATCTTGTCATGGTCTCAAGTGGTCTTAAATAGTCTTATATGGTCATATGTGTCCTTGTTTAACATTGTCCAAGTTCTTGTCTTATGTTTAATTGTTTAGATCTATAGTCAATTACAAGGTATTTTATAGTCAAAATTGGTCAACATTATAATATAGTCTGGAGTTATTATAAAAAGTTTATTTTGGTGTATTTAATGTCATATTATCATGATCTAATGTTTATTTGACTCTTACTTGCAAAAAATAACATTTTTTCCACCTTTTGGCCCATGACGAAGAGTTGGAAATGACACCTCAAGGAGAGAACATTTAAATAAGATTAAAAACGTCCATGGTGTAAAAAAAATGTAATATAAGTCAGAGTCTAATAGCACCTGTAGTTCAATGTCTAATCTTCAAAAAAGGACATTTTTCAAGCAGTTATATGACATTTAAATATCTATTTTTAGTTAAAAAAAAGGTTCATAATTGTCCCTTGGGATAAATTAGATAATTATACATATCTATAAAAAGTTTTAGGTAGAACTAACACTCCAGAATACTTTTCTCCTCCATTACTACCTTTACAAGCTCAAGAAGGCAAATTTGCATTGAATGGTACGACCAAGAGAGATAGGGTTAAGAGATGAAAATTTGTCCATTGTTAGGGGTAAAAGTAAGATTTAAATATATGGAATTGGTTTTCATATTATCACCCTAATATTTATGAATGATCTTTAAGAGTGACAATAAGTCACTATAGCTTATTCATTTGAGAGGGCCTATTCTTGCACCTATTTCTCTAGCTCAAAAATCATGGAGAGAAATGATTTTTAGAGTGGGTTTTATAAGTATTGTATACAATTTTCATGGTGGTTTTATTATTTTAATCATCTCCATAGACTACTTTCACTTGATTGAATAATGTCTTGGTATACAAGTTGTTCTAGTAGATTTTGTTGTAAGTTCTTATTTCCTTTTCATAGTGGCCATTCTCAGAGGTTTCTAGTTACTTTTCACTCAAGGAAGATCCCTAGGTTTCATTAATACCATATTATTTTTCCTAAGATGTGTTTTGATTCATATTCTTTAAATATGTTTGCTTTTGAGAACATTATTAGTGTTTCAACAAGTCTACTAGAGTTTGATCATCAATTTTAGATCAGTAACCAATGATAAAACATGGTGCATGGTTTTTAGATGATATTGTATCACTATAAGTGTATTAAGATGAATATTACAATCTAAATGCACACTTTTAATGAAGATAATAGGTGATTATGTATACATGTTGTGGGACTCTGAAGCATTTAGAAGAAGTTCAAATCTATGAGGGGAACCAAATGCATCTCTTCATACCTTCATATAACCATAAATACTTCATTGACATCACTAAATTTCTTAGTTTGACTAGATACTCAAATCCTTTATATATAGACTTTCTACATTACTTGACACAGGCTTATAATATGTACAATAGAATAAAGTTGAAGGGGATGACATAATACTTGTCTTAAAGCTCTTTAAGGCCTTGAAATAGTGATAAGATGTGTGTAAGTGTTTTATATGTTTGATAAGTTTAATAAATCAAAATATCTTAAAAAAGTGACTATGTGAACCTAAATAATCCATAGTGACCTATAGGACCTAAGCTTGTAAGTCCACATTTTAGACCAAAAATAAATGACCCAATCAACAATAAAGGAGTTTCAAACATAGGAGATTCATCCTTAGACAATCTCAGAGATAATAGATACTAATCATTTAAATAGTCAAGGGAATCAAGAAACTATGTTCACAACTAGACAAGCATCTAAAGCATCATGTATAGAAGGATCATGTGTAAAGAATAAAAGTGATTTGAAGATGTCACAATGAGTTGGTAGACCATATATGTACAAGAGAATCAACACCTTTGGTCAAAATATTTAGGCATTTAGACAAGTGGAAAGACTATTTTTAAGACCAAAAACACACATTCCTAGCACTAATAACACCTATAGGCATGTCTCAAAGGTGTAGGATTTGTGCATATGATGAGGATTAACATATTTGTATGAAGGATACATGAACCCTTTTGAGACTGAAATTAGATTCAATACCTTTGGAAAGGATTAGTGAGATAAAGATAAAGTCCTAAAACACAAAGAGTGTAATCAAGGTGGTTTCTAATACTTACAAGCCTAATTTAGGAAAAAATCATTCTCCAAGATGAAGAGATGAAAAGATTATTATAATATGAGGAATGTTTCAACTAAACTACAAACTGGTCCAAGAGCAATGGGAGGTTAGTGATGACAAGACTAGGTCCAATCTTTTCAAAATACAATCAAGTAACTAAGTAAACATCTACATGCTATAAAGAAAAATAAAGGTTGGTCCAAACCTAAAGGAAAAGGTAGAGAATATTTTAAGGAAATTGAATATAACTTTAGATACTAAACCAAGTTAAAAAAACTCATATTCAAGATCATTGAGGTATGGTGAGGTCTAAACTCAAGAGACAAAATCAAAACTTCTAAGGACACCTATAGGTGGCTAATGAGGGTAAGTCCAATTTAAAGCTAAAGTGTTGAGCTGATAGTAGTGTTTGGAGATGTTTTGAACCAATTTAATACTAAAAATAGGTTTAGGACCATTGAAAAGGTCTGTATATTGGTGGAGAGGGTTTAAACCTAAAGGATAAAGTAAAACCTTAAATAAAGACCTATTGGCTACATAAAGTAGGCTCATCTTATATCATTGAGGAAGACCCAACATGGTGAAGAGACATTGAGATCTATCTAATTTAGTAAAAACATTTCATAGGGTTATTTTTATACCAAATCAAATGACTATGGAAGATGAACCAAACTAGTTTCTAAACCTCATACACATTCATATCAAAACCCTGCACACAATCACAGTCAAACTACAACTAGTCTTGATAAATTAGTGTTTTAAGGCCTTTATAGGCATGACCATACATTCAAATTTAGTTAAATTGGTGTTTATTACTTGAAAAATACATAAATGATATAATTTAGGTTATAATAATAGTGTAAGTAACCACTATTTTATCTGAGACTTGGCCCACTCCTTTGGCAAGGGAGAACCATGAGACTAAGGGATCTCTTTAAAATACAAAAGCACAATTTTTTTTTATAGACCTCATGAATAGCCATAGAGATATTTAATATTAATATAAAAGGTTTCCATAAAATCTTAGGTGGAAACACATATCATTTTCCATCCAAATACCCTTTAGGGATAGCAAGAAGGAGATAGGCTCTTAACCCCAAATACCTTGATTAGCATACCCGTTACATATAGAGGGGTAATGATATCTTTAAAATAATTTAGAATCATTTAAATTTATTTTTTATAGGTTTATAAACCTTTCATTATATTTTGAATGAATTTTGAGACCCAAAACCCAATTTGGACCTATTTCAAGCTCAAAGAACACTAAGCAAGCCACCCAAGGAACAACTTTAGATGCTCATATAATTGCATAAAATTTGCATGTGAGTATGATAAATTTTATATAGCTGAATGAATATATAAATAGTTTTTTCCAATTGGAAGGAGGTCATTTAATTATTTTTTCTTTATGAACAATCATTAAGACCCCAAATAGGTCTTAAACCTCCATTAAACCCTGATAGTGACTAGTCATAGAGAAAAGACATAAAATGCATATCTAATGACATATTTTTATAGTAAAACCTCTTGGGTGTTGTTGAGGAATCCAATTAGGTTACTCACATGTACTCTAATGCTGACATCACTTGTATGGATTTCTACAAATGCACTATTTTTTGCATATTTTTAGTGTTTTATAGGTGTTATGAGAAGGGGAAAGATTCCCAATCATGGGATGAGGTCATATGGAATTTTTAATAGCTATTAAATTTCAAATATATTAATTTTGTATTATGTAGGTGATAAAACTAGCCCCATTTTTAAAGGTAGTCTCAAATAGGCTTAAAATGAGACTAGGTGGTAAGGCCATTTTTTTGTTTGCACACTTCCACTAGGTCTCAAGACCAAAAAATTGTCATGGAGGTTGGTGATGGCATATAAAAATTTAAAAAATATATTTTGGGTGATTTTACACTTTTTCAGAATTTTTGAGCAATAAAATAGCATCCTAGGTAATGAGGCTTGATTGAGGCCTTATTCAAAAGAGAGAAAGACATAAAAGATAGACTTCCACTTAGAGTTAGGAGATGAAATTTGGTATGGATATGTAAGGACATACTTGGTCATATAATATGTGTTTATTTTTTCAATATCATTATTAAAAATCCCTACACAAAGAGGTTTGTAGGTTTTTAGGGCTACAAGGAAACTAGGCCTAGTGAAGGATTAATGAGCAAAATGAGTTTTTGGGAGTTGTTATAAGAAAAAAAATGGTGTGTTTAAATTTTATAAAATATTTTATTACCATTAAAATATTTTATTTGATTTGAATAAGATTTACTTGAGTTTTGGGCCACTTGGACTAATTTATGCATGAGAAATAAAGAGTTTCAAGACACCTATGCACATGAATAATGGAATGGCAAGTAAAATTTTTAATGAGTTTAATAAGATAATTTAAATAATAATTCATGGTTTTAAATTATATTTGTCACTCTTTTCATGCAAAGAATAATAGTTTCCAATATGCTAGTCAAGGTGTCAAGTATGTTTATAACCCATTTACTACTTGGAAGGTTGAAGATGATTCATGAGTAAGACACATGGCCATGGAGGTCTGATGTAATATCCCATACCTCCTCTTCTTTTTTTAACTCTCATGGACACTTGTTAATCTTATTTTACCACACCTCTCTCTTTCTCTCTCTTCATCATTCTCTATATAAGCAACCACTTTTGGCTAACTTTGTAGAATCCACATCTAGTATGGAAAAACCATGCTAGTTTGAATAATATTTGTGTGTTTGAATAAATATTTTAAATCTAGTTTTTATTTCATAACTTCTTTTCTACGTGTTTGAAGTAATGTATATTTGAATGACAAGTGGTAATCATCTATCCTTGTATTCACTTTACTCTTTCATATTTTATGAAAGTAGTATGATCTCTAAAAAGTCAAATGAAGTGTATTTAGTGTATTTGTCTATCTCTAAGTTTAATGATTATCATTAGTGTCTATAATCATACCTCTTGTTCATTCACCTTGAGAAGTACATTGCATATCACCTTCATGATTGTAATAATTATGTTAGAGAAACTTTAGATATTGAAGCTAGTCTTGTGAGTCATCTTTCATAGTGTAATTTAATGGTAGTCTAGTGGACATCAACTTGGTGAATGACCTCATTATAACAAGTTACTTTCATGTTCCTTATTTCTTTTTTAATCCCAAATAGGCAAGTAGTATAGGTGATGATCTACAATAAATATATCTAGGGAGATAGCCCTTTAATCTAGAGGTTTACCTCTACCATAGGCAACCCATAGGCATAAAGGTAATCTAATGTTTCACTCAATTTGGATGAGGCTTGGAATACCTATCCAAGGGTGAAAAATTGAGTGAAACTAGTTCTATCATGACAAATGGGATTATTATCTCAAGTACACCTCGTCAAAGTGAATGATGGTCTTGACAACATCATAGTTGCATAAGTGTCTTCTACTCAACATTTAGTGACTCCACTGAAGGTAATATCTAGTTACAGACCAAGTTTTATTGTTTAATTTGTTCATGATTCATTGTCATTACTAGGTTAGAAATTAGTATAGGTAATCATCTTATAATTTCACTCCCTCAACTTGAACTTACCCTTAAAGTTCAATACCCTAAGCCTATCTTGACATTTGAAGAGCAAGAATATTTTACAGGTTAATAAGAGTAAGAGAGTGAAGGAGAGTTTGAAGATAATATGTCTAAGAAACATACTTTCCTATCCTTCAATACTAAAAATAAAATAAACCTCAATGCCTATGATGATATCCATCCCAATGCCACCAAGAGTGTTTCCACTTTAAATGGGGAAGGTCCTATCACCCCAAGTGAGCATATTAGAGATATATCTAACTTATGCAAATTCCATAATAACACTGAAGTTAACATTGAAATGAAATTAATTACCATTTCTCTTAGGGGAAAATCCCTTGATTAGTATAGAACATTGTTGTGAGGATGTATCACTACTTCGGATGTGATTGGTGAATTGTTGACTCAAAGGTTTGAATATAAAAGTGATAACACATCACTCATACATCAGCTAAATGTTATCCAAAGAGGGCCTAAGGAGATTATGCATGATTTTAGTGAGATAATTCAAAGAAAATGGAATAGGTTTACACCCCCAAGAGACCCCCTAAATTTTTTGTTTTCCCAACATACCTTAGAGCTATTAGGATTGATATAACTATCATGTTGTAGTCCATGGGTGGGTATACTTTGCCTAAATCCTTTGACATTGCCATTAGAGCTAAGAATGGTTTGATAAAATCTATTAAGATTATTCCAAAATAATCTATTCTCATCTTTCCTAAAAAAATTCCACTTATCCAAGTCTTGATTCAATTCCAAGTCCAAGAAAAAAAATTAGAGATACCCCTGTAGACACCGTAATTGTGTCTAACCCTTGTCGTCCTCCCCTTAACCCCCATGTTAGTTTTCCACGCCTGTCGACCATTTTCCCACAAGCCTTGACCCTGGCAGCATGTAAAAATGAGTAGAGAGCTAAAGTTAGCCTTTGTCCCCATTTTGCATTTGCCGACGACGGTCACTACCCGGCCGACGTCGCCGATGTTGGTCACTTATCGACCGACGTTGGCAGCCCTGCTAGCGTCGGTTATCCTTAACACTACGTTCTCGACCCGAATGCAGGAACCGTTATCCGTTATTTGTTATCCATTCAGTTGCCAATCCATTTCTTGATCAGTTATCAGACCTTCCTTCATATCAATCAGTAACCTATTCATTCGAGGGATCAACCAATTCTTGCATCCAACCAATCTACAATCAATCTCTCACATTCTCTCTCCAGTACAGGTATTCTACTTCAGTCATCTTGATGGAGGTCTGCTACATCGAACTTCTATGACACAGCGACAACGTCAATCATGTCTCTGACTCTATCTTCAGCGTATAATAGGTAAGCTTTGCTCTGTGTTTTTGTTTTGCTCTCTGGTTATTGTTTTTTATTTGACATCATTACCCAGATTTAGAGTTAGACCATAGCCCCGACCTTACTTCCACCCGTATCACCTCTATCCACCCTCTACAGAAAATACAGTCTGTAACTCTACCCAGATCCCTGTACAAACCCTCAAACAAATCCTTCTAACTTTTAAACCGACTTCCCAAACCCTCAGACAAAAACTTCAAACCCTTCTACAATCCAAAAACTCTGTCCAGACCTGACTAGACCCTGTCCAAAACTATTTCCCTGACCGACGTCGGTCATTACCCCGACCGACGTCGGCACTCTTCTTGACCGACGCTGGTAGAGAGACCGACACCGGCGACTATGCAGAGTAATTTGTTGCATATCAGGTATGCATTCTACTTTTTGTCTTTTATTTGCTTTCATTTTATCTTTTATTATTTCTACTTCAGTCAAATATTATGCTTTTTATTAGTGGGTTAATATCCCTTAAGGAAGTCTTCGTACTTCAAGGATCAAGTGTTTGCTTGACATCCCACCGTCTCTTCATCTAACATTTTTTAGTGTTTAGTCTCTTTTTCTTCGCAGGTGTCATTCCTCCACAGCCAAAGAGGAGTACCTTCCAACGTCTAATTTTGGTGCACACGACTATATCTGGGTATCTTCTAACCCTAGACAATCTCTTAGTTTCTCATTTCTATCTTTTGAATGTGAAAGCGAAATTAGCGTAGAAACATTTTGGCACGCCTGATGGGACCCTAGGGCCTTCCTTGGGTTCTTTCTTTCTTTCATTCATATAGGTGCATTAGGTTCCTTCCTTTTCACCTCTTTCATCTCTTCTAAATGACATCATAAGCAGGAATAAAAAGAACTTTTCTTTTCTTTCTTGCACTTCTAGACTAGTCAAAACTCATATTCTTCGACTCTTTCTCCATTCATCTTCATACGAACAAACATTTTGACTTGGGATTAAAACACATTGCACTTTCATTTCCATTTGCTTGCATTTCTTAGACCACACTTAGTAATTAATAAACGCATATTGAATTAATCTAGTCCACTTGATGTTACACGACCAAACCACTTGCATAAAACAAACATCTTAACTTACCTGAGACAAGGCCCGACTAGGATTTCATCCCCCAGTGGATACCTTACCCATCCCGGTGATCCTACTTGGACTTCATCACCAAGGGGAAAGCCCACTCTATTCTCTGGCAGAGTCTAATCTATAGGGGAAGTATATTTTGGCTAAGCAGGCCCAGTTTATCACTGGACTCGTGAAGTGAGGGGAGCTTGCTCCTTAGCACCAGGCCTTGTACAAAACCTAACACAGACTTCTTGAGCACCATAACTAACCCGAAACCATCCATAGACTAATTCTCCTAGGTCCCGACTCAAAAGCCAATCTTCTTCTACACATATTCTAAGGCAAAAGCCACTATAATCCTAATAATTTACTCTTAGGGTTTTAGGATCTGCTTGTGTTCTTCATCTTTTATGTTCTTATTTGCTTGTTTGAGCTTGTGAGGATTTTCTTTCTTGCCTTGATTGGTTCTAACTCATAGTCAAGCCAAGGCTCTAGTCGATCACGCGAGGCATCACCCGCTTCTATCTACCCCGTCCATAACCAGTCCTATAATGGAGTTCAACTCAGAGACTGAAAGAACTTCTACTAGACCATCCCCGACCCAAATGCCTATTGTCCCAGAAGGGGACCAAGATTTTGCACGATTCTTGGACCTCAACATCAAAGCCTTGTAGCACAATCTCACGAATAGCCGAATGCGAGACTCCTTGGGTAATCCAATCTATGGAATGCCGACCTCTCTTCTTGAAATTACGACTATATCAACAGCATCCATAGTTTAACCTTTTGACACCCAGGCTATTGCCTCGACCAATGACCAGCCTTTGACCAACCATCCAAGTGTGGCCTCTTCCTCCATCTTTGGGCCTACTTCCACCAGGGTTTCAGCCCCTATCAACCTCAACCCACTCAACCACTTTCTACCCCCTTTCAGAATTTGGTCGTCTCTATTCTGCCTACCCTGGCCCCTATCAACACTAGGGTGGCTACCTATCCATTAGACCATGTTACCACTAACCAACCCCCCATGACAACATCGAGCCTAGCCATGCCTTCTACCCAACCATCCTTAGTCTTCTCTTCTATCCCTATGACTAGTCATCTATACGTTGCACCCTTACTGGTACAATTGACTACATCGTATGCCTCTTCTAGCCTCTTTCAAGTGCCTTACAATTTAGGGGGCACTCCACCCACCAATCCATTAGTAGATATCATCAAAATGCTGATGGACAAGATGTCCAGTCTAGAGACCTCTGTTTCTGGCTCACAAAATACTCTCTCATATGAACAAATTTTCAATGAGCCCATCCATCCTTTCATCCCGATCTGACCATATCCCAGCCAGTGGGAAATTCCTAAGTTTTCTCATTTTCAAAGTAAGGAAGACCCAGAACAGCACTTACGAGCATTCAGACATGCCTGTTACCTTATCACCCACAATGATGTGTTACTTTTACGGACGTTTTCTATGTCTCTCTTAGGTGCTGCACTTGATTGGTACAGCTCCCTTACCAGCCATTCCCTCTTCATGTTCACTCAACTGGCCCAGCTCTTCCTCGATCATTTCTCTATCAACATCACCAAGAAGGTCTCAATCATAGACCTCTATTCTATTCACCAATTCGAGGACAAATCCATTGCTGATTTTGTTGCTCGATGGAGGGGCCTTATCAATCAACTCTCCTTTTCTTTACCCCAACCTGAGCTTATTGAACTTTTCTCCCAAGCCTGTGCCAGACATATTTCTTCCACCTTGAGGGTTCAGACCTTCCGCACTTTTGACAAAGCCTTCACGATGGCCCATAAACTTGAGTTACGTGTCGTCGAGGAGAATAAATTCAAGTTGCGGAGCAAGAATCCCAACTCCAAGACCAATGACCCCTCTTATAAGCCTTCCTCATCCAATCCTAAATCTAAAGCTTTAGCAAACATTGTGGTCGTTAGATCTTCCTCCTCTTCGCCTTCAACTAATCAGCTTGAGCCATCCACATCTCAGAGTGCCACCCACCAATTTCAGTAGAGATACATACAATGACACTATAATCCACTCGAAGAATCATACGCGTCTGTGCTAGAAAAACTCATCAAACAAGGGGTCCTCAATCTCCCCCAGATCCGACCACCTCCACAATTTGATCCCTCATGCACCATCCCTGTGTGGTATAGGGAAAATGACTTATGTAACTACCACCGTGTTAAAGGACATGACACGGGCAACTATAAAACCCTTAAAAACATCATCCAAGACATGATAGAAAAGGGTGACCTCATCCTTGACAATCCCAATGCACTACCTAATCAGGGCATCGACATCTTCAAGTAACCATTCCCCAATCATCCACCAACTCAGAACAATATCCAGACCTTGACTGACAACATTCACAAACATAATATACAAACAGTCAATATGGTCTTGCCCTTCATTTCCAACCAACCTCAAGAGGTGAGTCCATCCATCAATTCATCACATGTGGACGAACCTCTTTCTCCTGTTAGTTCTCTATCAACCTCTCTCATCTTGGAGGATGCCTCAACCTTACCAGCAACACTAGTTTCACCATCCTCCTTCCTGCTACCCATGGAGGACCTAACCCTTCCTACTCCTCAACCGCAAGTGGAGGGCACAATCATCCCTGCTCTTTACCCACTTGAGGAGCCTCATTCTCCAGTTTCTTCTCAACCCAGGGAAGAACCTACCTCTCCTTCATCTCCAACCACAGATGAACCTGTCACGACTCCATCATGCCTGGGGTCTGAGACTGCTACACCAGTCTCATCTTCAACCCCATAACCATCCACATCTTCTCAAGAACCCAAACCTCATCCCACATCTTCTCAGCCATTTTCTCGACTAGTGGAGAAACTCGAACTTCTCCCTTCTAGGAAAGTGGAGCATCAGGGATTATGGGAGTGCCTCACAGCTCTTCAACATGCCTGTGCCCTCTTGTCTCATGTAGCTAATCCTCCCATGGTGAAATCTCCCAAGACCTTTAACAAAAACCAGACTCCCATTTCTAAGCCTCAATCGACCCCACCAAAACCAAAACCTGTATCTACCCCATCTAAACCTATCAAGTCACTTAGCATTTGCCCTGTCTCCAACCTCACTCATCCGCTAGTGAAGGTGGACCTAGACCAGACCTCGACCAATAATAGTCTTCAACCCAAGTCACAGAAGACTGCTAAACCACAGAGGTGAATGCCTCCTCCTCTGTCACCATTGCCCTCCATTTTGGGCCCCCATCCTTCGACCCTGACCAGAGTCCTTCCCACTCTAAATTTTAATCAAAACCAGTTGCCTCCTTTGCTTCCTTTGCCTACCACTTGCCTACCCTCTCCCAAAAGGGTGGTACCTCTCATGAAGAAAGTACCGTCTCCACCTGTCACCACACCATCAGTCTAAAAGGTGGTACAGAAGCCTCCTCTGACTCTGCCCAAGCAAAAGTCACCAGTATTGCACACATCAACGAGCACGAACCCTTTAGTGGGCTCGTACTCTTTGATCTTACATTGACTTTTGTAGACTTCCAACATAACCCTTCCACCCATCAGGCCCTTCCAACCTCTCAGGTCTAAGTCCTCTTGGTTCGATGACATGAAGATTTGCTTATATCATCATACGCCAGGACACGATACCGAGACTTGATGTGCCCTCAAGACCATCATTCACCGCTATCTGGAGAAAGACACTCTTCTATTTGAGGACACTCTTGACCAACCCCTGACTCCTTCTCATAACCCTCTGACCTCTTCAGATCCATCAACATCTCATCAACAGACCATGACCCCTTCATCTCCTTCACCCCCTATCTTTGAAATCAATGCCATTCACATAACCACCAGGTCATAAAGGACAAGGTGAAGGAAAAAGCTACCATTCCTTAGACCTACCCTTTCATCCAACCACCTCAACTACCCAAGCCTAAGATTTCTATCCTTGGCGCACCTCAACCCTCTTCTTCTTCCTCTTTAGGGGCAATTCATGACTCTATGTTGAAACAACTTCACCAGATGCCTGTGAAGATGTCCCTTTATGACCTCATCCAAACCTCACCCTAGCATCATCAAGCCCTCATCAGAGCCCTGCAGGCAGTAGAGGTTCAACCTAAGGACCCCCAGCCACTTGCTGCCCTTGTCCACTCTTTAGCCCCTGTTGCCTCCATCACATTCAGTGATTCTGAGATTCCCACATCCAACATAGAAGATCAGGATGCTGCCCTCTTCATCACTACCTATGTTGATCAGACACACATTAAACACATTATGATTGATGGAGGTGCTAGCATCAACATTATCTCCACCCATGCCTTTGAACAGTTGGCTCTTTCCAAGAATTGTGTCTCCAAAACTAATGCAATCTTGCACTCCTTTAATGATACCACTGCCATGACCATTGGCACAATCATCCTTCACATCTGTGTTGGTCCACGCATAGTCCCAAAGCTCTTCTATATCATCGAAGGAGAGTTTCAATACAACATCTTGTTAGGCCGACCCTGGATCCATGCCATGGCCTGTGTCCCCTCCACCCTACACCGTTGTGTGAAATTTGAGCATGATGGGCAAGTCCATACCATTCCTACTAACCCTTCACCCTTCAAAACTTGTAACACCACCTACCGTCCAAATGACATTCTCATTCCTATCAAGCCATCAACCCCAGCACCACCTCCATCCATGAAAGCTTCAACCAGTTCACAACCGGAGGTCGCCCTCACACCTCCCCTTCAAGCGATGACCATAGATCCCATGGAAGACATCTTCCAAAGACTTTCATTGGGTGAATATCACTTGTTGGCCTTAGACATGTTCCAAACTCCACAAGAGTATGTACACCTTCATCACAACCCTAGTTACGACCATCGGATCGGGATGATCGTGCCTTATGGTCCTCCTCACCTCCAAACCAACCTTGTCTATGGGGGGCTTGATCAAGCTCCTACTGATTACAATCCTCTTTCTTCACCTCAACCTTTCACATCAGACTTCTCATTTCTTGGCAACCTTGCCTTTACACACATTTACCTTTACAGGTGTGCATGGAAGGGTTTTCGCTTTGGACGCTATGAGCAGGGCTCCCATCAGCCCATCAAACTGCTCAACGATGACAATGCCAAGAAATGGTATGGCTTGGGATATCATGACCCCACTTAGACCCCTACAAACCTTTGTCTCGAACCAACCATTGACCAATCTCCTCCTCACCCATTCCTCCTCCTTCACCTACGGAGTCGGTGGTTTCCATCCCTCCTAGTTTTTTTTCCATAAACACCATCCACCTGGAACCCTTGACTTATCAGCTCAATGGGGTGTCCAGGTCTCTCCCTCTCATTTTTCCTAGCATGGTAGAAGATGAGTTGGCAACCATTCACACTATCCACTACATTGATGATGATGCCATTCTTTCCTACATGGGCACCGACGACTCTTTCATCCAGTGCTCTCTCCCTTCTGAGACCCAGGTTATGTTAAATGAATCAACCATTGACATCAACCTCCTTTCTTCTAATGTTCCTCATGTCTTAAAGATTGGAAAATCTTTAGACACTCAGGAGCAGCTTGACTATACCTAGTTCCTCTCAAACCATAGCAAGGCCTTTGCCTGGACCTACCGTGACATGCCTGGCATTGACCCCACCATCGCTACCCATAACATTGTCACCAAACTAGAGGCTAAGCTTGTTAGGCAAAAGCTTTGAAAGATGTATCCTCATGTTGCCCTCCTTGTCAAAGAGAAGCTTCAGCACCTCCTTTCTGTCTCCTTCATTCAGCCCATTGATTATCCATAGTGGGTCTCTAACATCGTCCCAGTCACCAAGGTGACTGGGGGGATCCAGATCTGCACAGACTATCACGACCTTAACCTAGCCTGTCCCAAAGACGACTTTCCTCTTCCTAACATTGACTAGCTTGTTGATCTCACAACCGGCCATAAGATGCTATCTCTCATGGATGAGTTTTTAGGATACAATCAAATCTTGATTGCTCCAAAAGATCAACTCAAGACCACTTTCATTACCCCATGGGGGACTTTTTTCTATCGAGTCATGCCTTTCAGTTTGAAGAATGCAAATGCCACATATTAGCGTGCCATGACCTACATTTTCCATGATCTCCTCCATAAAATCATGGAGGACTATGTGGATGACCTTCTCGGCAAGTCCAAGCTTTGCCATGACCATTTGACCATTCTCAAAATCATATTCTCTCGCCTTCTTCAATACAATGTCTGCCTTAACCCCAAGAAATGTGTCTTTGGGGTCCTCTTAGGCAAGCTTCTCGGCTTTATCATTTCTTTTCGTGGCATTGAGATAGATCCTGCCAAGATCCACTCTATCCTCAAGATGCCGCCCCCGACCAATCTCAAATAGCTTCGCAGTCTATAAGGGAAGCTCTAGTCCATTCACCATTTCATCTCGTAGCTTTCTGACTGCTGCCAACCTTTTCATCATCTCCTTAAGAAGGACGTCTCTTTTACATGGGATAAGGACTGTCAAGAGGCTTTTGAAGCCCTTAAACACTATTTGGTCTCTCCACCAATCCTCATTCCACCTAAAGATGATCAACCCTTCTACCTTTATATCTCTGTCACCAACCATTCGTTAGGTGCCATGATCACGCACTGAGACGAGCATCACCATGAGCAAGCGGTCTACTATATCAACCGAACACTGGTTGACTATAAAACTCGGTATACTCATACTGAGAAACTCTATTTGGCGTTAGTCTTTTCCGTTACCAAGCTCTGCCACTATCTTCTTAACCACAAAACCTTTGTCATCACTCACACTGACCCTCTTAAGTTTATGCACTCCAAGCCATATCAACATCAATGTATGGCTTGGTGGCTCATGCTGCTTACTGAGTTCGACCTCAAATTCATCCAGCAAAAATCTATCAAGGGGCAAACCATCACTGATCAACTGGTAGATGCCCCTCTTCCCAACAAACAACCTTCATAGTGCGAGTTTCCTGACGAGTCTATCACTGCGCTTTCCACCGATGACATTATCTACCAAATGACCATGTTCTTTGACGGCTCCAAATGTCAACTTGGTGGGGGTGTGGGAGTCATTCTCATCCCACTCGATGGTGAGCCCATGCCTTTGTCTTTCAAACTTGACTTTAATTGTACCAATAATATGGCTGAATATGAGGCCTTAATATTGGGACTTTAGACCGCCCTCTCTCTCAACATCAAGTCCATCAACATCTTCGGTGACTCGTAGCTTGTCGTTAATCAGGTCAACGATTCATACCTCTGTAAAAATGAAATTTTGCAAAGGTACAAAAACTGTGCTGACATTTTCCTTGCATCTTTCGACCATTACCTCTTGTAGACTATTCCTCAATCCACGAATAAATTTGCTGACACCATGGCTTCTCTCGCTTCCCATATCCCGTCTTCCTCATCTGCATCCAAACTTTTTGTCACGGTGCATCGTGTGTCGTTGCCTTCTTATATCTCTCCTAACATTAATCATGTCAACACTATAGACTCTAGCCCATGAGATGTTTGGTATAAGCAACTTGTGGACTACTTATCTTTTTATGTCATTCCTCCCAACCTCTCTAACAATGCACAGTGAGCTTTTATCAAGCATACCACTCGCTATACCATGGTAGGGGGTCTTCTCTATAAGTGAGGCTTTGATGGCCTCCTTCTTCACTGTCTCACCTCCACTAAAGCATCTCAGGCCATTAAGCAAGTCCATGATGGGATTTGTGGCAGACATTTTAGTGGGAATTTGGTTGCCAAGTGCATCCTTCATCTGGGTTATTATTGGCCCACCCATCATCAAGACTGTAGCGACTATGTTCGGTGTTGCATCAAGTGTCAGTAGCACTCTAACTTGCTTCATCTTCCTAGTCACGCCTTACAAGTCACTCAGGATTTCTAGCCTTTTTCTCAGTGGGGCATAGATCTCATCAGTGAGATTAACCCTCATTCATCTCTTCGTCATCAATCCATCATCATTGCCACCGAGTATTTCACCAAGTGGGTGGAAGCCATTCCTCTCATCTCCACAAAAGCCGACAAGATTGTCGACTTCATCAGTAGCCACATCATCTGCCGCTTCGGTGTCCCTCATAAAATCATCACCAATAATGGCAAGTCCTTTAAAAACAAGACTATCCAAAAACTTTGTGACTCATTTGGCATCAAGCTCAGTTTCTCTTTGCCTTACTACCCACAAGCAAATGGGCAGGTTGAGGCTTCCAACAAAATCTTGACTAAAATTCTCATGAAGGTGGTTAGCGACACTGGAAGGGATTGGCATATTCACATTCCCTTCGCTTTGTGGGCCTATCGTACTAGAATTCAAACCTCCATGGGTGCTACCCCTTTCTCTCTCATGTACGAAACAAAGGATGTCCTACCTCTCAAAGTACAGATCCTATCTCTCCGCATCTCCTTGCATGACATTCTCTCTAATGATGACTTTCATCAAGATCACTTAGCTCAACTTGAGTTATTTGATGAGCACCGTCTTGCTGCCCTCAATCATCTCCATGTCTATCAAAATCACATCAAGCGAGCCTATGACAAAAATATGCGAGAATGAGATTTCAATATCAGAGACCTCATCCTCAAAGAGAATCAGCATGTGACTAATATGGAGCGAATTAAACAAGGCAAGTTTGCCCCTAATTAGCTCAGACCTTTCATTATCATGCATAAGTATGTATCAGGGACGTATCATTTGTCTTCTCTTGATGGACGACCAGAACCTGAGCCTCTTAATGCGTTGCATCTACGACCATTCTACTGTTAGTCGAGTACTCATTCGCTTGACACTTAACTTGAGCTCGTCCCTTGAGCAATCCTCATCCTCTTAATCCTCATTCCTTTCAACCCTATTCCCCTTAACAAATCCTCTATAACCCTTTTATAAAGTATGGATGCTTTGTCCTAATAAAATGGAACCCTTGACCTTCTATAGTCTGGTCCATGACTCACATTTCTGTCAAAACAAATCAAGATGTCAAAATATCCAAGGTCACAAAATCAAAAATCAAAAAGGCAGACTGCTCCCTCGAAGGACAGTTGTACTATCATTGTTGTAGCTAATAGACTGCTCCCTCGAAGGACAGCTATTCAAAGCCATTATATATAAAGCAAAAATATAGACCACTCCCTTGAAGGATGGCTATGATTAACTCTTGCTACCAACAGCACTTTTTTAGAAGCTTCCCGCATCGATTAGCTTCACAAATGACCACCAAGCAAAATGACATCTCTATGTAGACTTCCCGCATTGATCATTCTGCACCAAAAAAAAAAATCATGGACTTGGCTTGTAGTTGTCTCAGGGTCCCCTATAAAAGGGGTAAGGTTATCTCTGCTCTTAAAATGGGTTACCCTATATCTTCCTATCCTAACACCTGCTCAAGGGACTTCGAGCTCACTTTAGTGTCAAAGTGATTTGATTACCACTCTAACACAACCTCTGGTCAATGACGTAATGCATGAATGGGGCTCTTAGTTCTAACAACCCCTATCTATGCTATCATTCTGGTCCTTGTCAATAAAAGGGCGATTATGCCTTTCACTTCTTTTACACTTTGGTCACATCTAATCATTTATCATTTATTAAATCAGCTCAACCCTCTTTCCAACCAACCACCTAGCCTATTCACACTAGTTTCTATGGACACCAATACACATAGAAACTATAGACCACTCAATTTATGTCCAGCATAAACCATTACTTGCCGGCGCATAAATAGGCTCCTTTCATTTTTGGCATACGTCCATCACCTAATATGGGCAATTGCTAGGGGTGAAAAACCTTGACTTTTTCTCATCATTTCAAGCATGTTCTCTCAAATATATGGACGTGCTAGACCATTCTCATGACTAGACCAACTCTAGACCACTTTGTCTCCTAGTCTGAACTACATTGGTCTGAGGCCCTTAGCACAAGAGCTATGTAGGCAGCACTCAGATGACATGACTGTCTTCTGGGGTTAGCTCGACCACCCTCGTTTGTTCATCTATCTGATGGACAAACCCTATCCTCTTTGACCCATGACATGACCTCGACCACAAGCAATCAATCACTTCGACCCTTTTCCTCCCTCTTTGGGAGAACTACATTGGCCTGAGGCCCTTGGGACAAGGGCTATGTAGGAAACACTCAGTTGACATGGGGTCTTTTAGGGTTAGCTCAGCCATCCTCTTCGTCACTTTCTTCCATCCCATTCTCTCGTCACCTATAAATCACATCACAGCTAGTCATATATTATCATTAGCATAATCATTTTCATCATGTCCATCTATAGTCATTAAGCATCACCATCTAATCTAAAAATCATAACCATTCACATCAAACATCAACATCAATATCATTCAACAACATCATATAACCAGTTCATTTAGCATCATACACATAAACCATAATATCAACATGCATCACATCAAAATGCAATAAACATTAAACACATATTTATAAAACATCCATCACACAGATCACTGATCCAAAATCTCATCATATATATCAATAATGTTCTATACAATTGCACAATCTGTGCATCTCTCTCTCTCAAAAGTTAAATACATCTCACATCATCAGCAAGCAGGCTGGTATATACATCATGTCAAAACTCCACCCTCAAGGCTATGGCTATGGTGGTGGTGGCGGTGGCCGAGAAGACATTGTATCCTCTCCCACCTCTGATCTGGGCCACCTGTACGAACTTGTAATAGTCGCCCGTGACATAGAAAGTTATCGTCTCTGCTTTTCCCTCATCTCAAAGTATCATTGTATCTAAGGGAACCCCCTGATGGCCCTCTCGTAATACGCAATCTCATCCAGCGCATCACTATATCTAACTAGAGATACAGTTTGCGGTGGACCCATCTGTCCTACTGCCGTGCCTTGCGCTGAACCCTACAGCTGTGAAAACCTTGGTTGCACTGACACTGACTATGTGGGATATTGAACTAGCTACTAAGATGGCTATTACATTGAGCCCTATCCCCTCAATCCCTATCCTGCTAATGCCTATACCTAAGCTGCGACCAGTTGACCCTGCAACATAGTGACCTATCCTGTCAAAGTAGCCACCTGTCCTGTCACCCCCACTAGTTGCCCCTATAAAACCATGACCTATCCCTATAAAATGGTCACCTAAACCTGTGCCATGTCCCTCTCCTATCGCATTGTGTCTCTCTCCTCATGGGTTGCATCCTGCTCCCTGGTGATAGCCTGTAAATCTAGCTATGGCCCTGCCAGAACTCTTATGTACTGCCCTACCCACCATGTTGTGTAGGCCTCTATACAACTTGGGTTATCCATCCTAGGCCCTACCGGTTACTCCTCAAAATCTGTCCCCTCTGTCTCCTCTAGTAGTGGGAGCGGTGCCTCTATATCATCCTGCCTATACTGCAAAAATGCGAGAGGAACATCCTATAACAGCCCGTACTGGTGCCACACTCTCTCTGATGGAATCCTCTCAAGCTCACCAGCTCACCTGTCCCTAACCCATCTCAGGCTCTGTACCCCAACCAGCTACTCTCCCTAGTCTCTAAACACTGGATATCCCAAGTATGGTCTCCAGATGATGTTTACTGAGATCAAGGCCTCTAGTACCCCTCTATAATGGTCAATATCTTTGACCACTCCATCTACCCGTGTCTATGCCATCACCTCGCACCATCATCTGAATCCAACCCTAAAACTAGCTTGGATAGCCACTAGAAGGCTGAGAGGTCATATCACTGTGATATGCTCGTATGCCCAGCAGTGCAGAGGGTGGCCTACACACAAGCTGTACCACCACCACTGGCTAATGCCCCATAACTCCCTGTAGACTTGGGCCAAAAAGATTGGTGCCCAGGTAAACACTATCTACCACTCAAACATGTCTTTCAAAACTCTGGTCATGGCAACCAAAAACCTACCTCCCTCTGCATCCGAGAGTGCATACACTGTAATCTCGATCATCATCAGGACAGCCAGCCAATGTGCATCCTCATCTGTCGCATACAGAGGCTCATAAGCAAAACTTGGTAAGTGGTAGCTCATCTCAATGATGTGCTCCCCAAATAGCGTAACCATGTGTATATTGTGTGCCTCTCTTGAGCATGCATAGATGTTTGCTCCGTGTACCAGTAGCTACAAAATCTAATACACATCCTCGATCGTGACCATCATCTCACCCATGGGCAGGTGGAAGGTGTTGGTGGAATGGTCCCACCACTCGATCAGTGCCACCATCAGGCTCACATCTTGTGCCACTCTGTAGTAGCATCTCAACCCGCCTAGTCTAACTATGCTCATCTGCGCCCACTCCTCGACTGTCACACCTCCGTGCATCTGCATCAGCAAAGTCAGGAGGCGATCTCACAGCATCAAAGTCTGTCTCACCTGCATCCACCCAAGTTAATCTCATGTTAAAAATTTTCCTCCCATTTCTATTTTGACCAACCTATCTAACCATCTATGCCTATTCCAACACTCAAGAAGCCCTTGGCATCACTTCAACCCTTCGATTTGACCATTTTTCATCACTCCTTTTGACCAGGCAGCGACTGCCATCAGTTATCATGTCGGTGATGGCACTCACCTAACTGACATCAGTCACTTAGTGACCAATGTCGGTAGGTTAGTGACTGACGCCGGCCCCTGGTTGGCTGACACTAGTGAACTCGCTAATGTCGGTGACTGGTTCAGCCCTAGGGCCGAACGGGGCAAGCCCTAAATTTAGGGCTTCCCCATTATTGACTCCCCAACCCCCCAAATCACTCCTAAATAATCCCTAATCTATCATAGATTCCCTACCCACCTTCTTAGCTACCCTCCCCCCTCAATTTCTACCTAAACAATCAAAAATTTCAAAATAAAAAATAAAAACAAACATCTAACTAAATAGGGCTTAGAGACCCTCCTACCTTGTCTCGGCATTGCCGGCGTGGTGGCACGATGGGTGCCACTGGTGGTGGACCTCCCGTGGGTCCTCTACTACCCTCTACCATCACTTATGCATCAAGCTTCTCCTAGCCCACACGCATCTCTATAGCCTCCAATTTCTCTCCATGTGTCTCTCTCTCTCCACCAATGCTTCTTTGACACCTCACACTGCTCCTCGATCAACCTAATGTCACTTTCACTCACTTAGCTCCAGAGCTCTTTTTTCTCAGTCAACTAAATCACAAATGACTTTTGGTTGGCCACTAATCTAGTTTTGTCAGATTTGACAGGCCACCGACGTTGGCATAAGCATGCCCTATACCACCGACATCGATCGATATCCTACCGACGTCGGTCCCTTTATGTCTCTGATGTCAGTTTAATCACCGACATCAGTAATGTTCAAACCTCCTTTTTTCATCACATTGCTCCAAAATCATGCCCTCAATCAGTCAACCCTCCAGTACTAGTCATTTTGGCCCCCTGGGGCACCCTTGCAATCACTTTTGCCTCCATCCATCGACCACCAGACCTTAGAGATCATGACCATCTCCTCTAACCGTGACTACTTCCAAAGCGATTTTTGCCTTGGTTATTTTTGCATGTATGCTATCTCACGACTGGTTAGCTAATTGTTTGCAGACTATTTTTGACCTTCACAAGTATAAGATCACAAGCTGGTTTATCCCCACTACTTGTGACATTTTCATGTTTTTAGGAGCACTTCCTGAGCTTGGGATACCTAGAACATGATGACCATTAGAGCTTTAACTTAGATTGAATAACCCAATTAGCAGATGACTAAATGCTGGGGCCCAGTTATTTCAATTTTGACACTCCTCGACCCTCAACCTATGACAATTAGACCTGACCATCCTCGTGAAGTGGTGTACATGCAATCATGACTTTTGCAGCATTCTCACTCTAACTTCACCCCTTTTTCATCCAATCTTTGTCAAATCAGTACCCAATTCTAGGTTCCCTTCTCTCAACTCCTACTTTGAGGGGGAATAGCTCATCCATAATTAGGGTAACCAATCCACCTCTTATTTTTGTCTTGCAGTTCATTCAAACAACCAACAAGATAGAATCAACCTTATCCCACACCTGGGGTAACCAACTCCTATTTTTGTCTTGTAGTTCATCCAGAACAACCAACAAGACAAAAAGGGGCAAATGTAAACACCATAATTGTGTCTAACCCTTGTCGTCCTCCCCTTAACCCCCATTTTAGTTTTCCATGCCTATCAACCATTTTCCCACAAGCCTTGACCTTGGCAGCATGTAAAAATGAGCAAAGAGCTAAAGTTAGCCTTTGTCCCCATTCTGCATCTGTCGACGACGGTCACTACCTGTTGGGGGATCAAACCAACAATAGATTACACTTGTGAAAGCAATAAACGCGGAAATAAATCAGATAGATAAGTAACTAAAATGATAAATAGCACAGAACAAGATATACAAGAAAACACCCTGAAAACTTGTATTGAAACTCTTTACAATAGGAATACAATTTGAAGAAACTTCGTTCTTCCACACCTCTCTCAGATGCACACAAGATCTCTCACTAGATCTCTATTCCTCAAGAGCTCTCTCTCAAGTACACTCAAATCCAACAACCTGGATTGATGCAACTCTGTACTGTCCTTCAAACATTCACAATGTTCTACTCTTACAGTTCTACACACAACACTTTCATTCTAAGCTAAGAAGATCTTCCTACATATAGAAATAGGGAACTTGAGCATGCTCTTACAACAAACAGTTAAGCCTCTTGAACAAGGGCTCTAAAAATAATATTACTAATAATAGAGATGCGAGCTTGAGTCTACAACTCAAACTCATCATGCAAACACTCGCTGCTGTCCTCGGAAATAGATTTCTGGACCCGCAGGTAACCGACGTCGGTTCCTGCCTGTTCGCCTGTGACCGTCACCGGCCGACCCTACCACCAACGTCGGCGCCTCTGCAACTGCTACTAATCGACATCGGTCGCTCCTGACCGACGCCGGCATCTGTGTAGACCCGAACCTGTTTTAACTATGCTCCTTGGTGAAGCTTTTAGCTCCACACCCTAACAATCTCCCACTTGGAGATAAACCAGCTGCACCAACCTGTACAGCATCATCTTCTTGCTCCTCCATCTTCAACTCAATCATGAAGACCAATAGAAGTTGAATGAAGATTCAACTTCTCCATCGTAACCGGCTTTGTTAGCATATCAGCAGGATTCTTGTCTGTATGAATTTTCTCTAGCTTTAACTCACCATCTTCCAATACCTGCCGTATGAAGTGGTACCTTAGCTGTATGTGCTTGGTTCTAGAGTGAAAGGCTGAGTTCTTGGCCAAATGGATTGCACTCTGACTGTCACTGTACAATCTGCAACTCCCATGCTCCCTTCTAAGCTCTTCCATGAACCGTGTCATCCATATCATCTCCTTGCTAGCTTCTGTAGCTGCAATATACTCTGCTTCTGTAGTTGACAAGGCTACAACCTTCTGCAACTTAGATATCCAACTCACTACCGTTCCACCTACAGTAAAAACATAACCTGTGGTGCTCCTCCTGCCATCTAAATCCCCTGCCATATCTGAATCTACATAGCCATGTAGAGAAGTATCTGAACCTCCATAGCATAGGTGCTTGCTGCTAGTTCCTCTCAGATATCTAAGGATCCATTGAACCACTTTCCAATGTTCCTTACCTGGATTGGCCATATACTTGCTTACTACTCCCACTGCTTGGGCAATATCTGGTCTAGTACACACCATTACATACATCAAACTCCCTACTGCGGAAGAATATGGAACCGTGCTCATGTACTCTACCTCGTCATGTGAATTTGGACATTGTTCTTTGCTTAACTTAAAATGTCCAGCCATAGGTGTACTTACCGGTTTTGCATCCTGCATATTAAACCTCTCCAACACCTTATTCACATAATCTTCTTGAGACAATATCAACCTATGATTTTTCCTGTCTCTCCTAATGCTCATGCCAAGGATCTTCTTAGCTGCTCCCAAATCCTTCATGGCAAACTTTTGAGCTAACTTCTCCTTAAGCTCTGAGATATCCTGCATGTGAGACCCTGCAACTAGCATGTCATCTACATACAACAATAAAATAATATATCTACCATTATCAAATCTCTTGAAATATACACAATGGTCTGATTGACACCTACTATAGCCATGCTCAGTCATAAACCTATCAAATTTCAAGTACCATTGCCTTGGAGCTTGCTTGAGGCCATACAAGCTTTTCTTTAACCTGCACACAAACTTCTCCTTACCCTTGACCTCAAAACCTTCTGGCTATTCCATATAGATTTCCTCATCCAAATCTCCATGAAGAAATGCTGTCTTAACATCTAGCTGCTCGAGATGCAAATCCTCAAAAGCAACCAAAGACAATACAACCCTTATAGAAGTCATCTTAACAACAGGAGAAAAAATTTCACCAAAGTCAATACCTGGCTTTTGTGCAAATCCTTTTACCACTAATCTGGCCTTATATCGCATCTGACCATCCTCACTTTCCTTCAACCTGTAAGTCCATCTGTTCTTCAGTGTTCTCTTACCAGCTGGCAACTCAACCAAATCCCATGTTTGGTTCTCTCTTAAGGACTCCATCTCCTCAACCATGCCACGCTCCCACTTACTCCTGGACTCCACCTGTATTGCTTCTTCAAAACTTTCTGGTTCTCCACCATCGGTTAGCAATAAATAATATAAGGAAGGAGAATATCTAATTGGAGGCTTACTTACCCTTTTAGACCTCCTGATGGGTGTCTTGGACTCGTTCTCAACACGCTGTCCACCCAAATTTTCTGACAGTGACCGACCTCGGCCACCTGTAAACCTGTCACTCGCCGTCGTCGGTTCTGCCTGACCGACCTCGGTGCCTGGTCTACCGACATCGGTCTCTGTGTGACCAACATCAGTTTTTGTACTGTCGACGCCGGTTCCAAGCCTACTGACGTCGGTCTCTGTGTTTTCCTGCAAGTGATTATTTCTTTTTCCCGCGAGCTCATTTTGGACCATAACTTCGTCCAATTCACTATTGCTCTGCCCAGATTAATCCAGCCTCCTTATCTGATCACTGTACATCACTCTTTCATTGAAAACAACATCACGGCTCCTGATTACCTTGTTAGTTCCTAGATTCCAAAATCTGAAACCAAAATCATCTGAGCCATAGCCTATAAACGTGCACCTCATAGACTTAGGATCAAGCTTCTTTCTATTTTCCTTATCTATATGCACAAAGGCTTCACTACCAAAAACTTTGAGATATGAGAGATCTACCTTTTTACCTATCCATGCCTCTTCTGGAATTCCACCATCCAGAGCTGTAGAGGGTCCTCTGTTAATCAGGTACACTGCGGTGTCAACTGCTTCTACCCAAAACTCTAAGGGCAACCCTGCATGCAATCTCATACATCTTGCACGCTCCATGATAGTTCTGTTCATCCTTTCAGCAATACCATTCTGCTGAGGTGTCCTTGGAACCGTCCTTTGCCTACGGATTCCTTGTGTATAACAATACAATTTGAACTTAAGACTGCAAAACTCACCACCATTATCAGATCTCAAGCACTTTAACTTTCTGCCTGTTTCATTCTCAACCATGGCTTTCCAAAACTTAAAAGTCTCAAAAACATCAGATTTCTTTTTAATATAGTAGATCCATACCTTTCTTGTGGCGTCATCTATGAATGTAACATAGTACCGTGATCCGCCAATAGAGGCTACCTGAGCCGGTCCCCACACGTCTGTGTGAACAAGCTGCAACTTCTGCCTTTTCTTAGTAGACCCGATCTTGAGAAAACTAACCCTTTTCTGTTTTCCAAATACACAATGCTCACAAAATTCTAGATCCATACTTTTCAAATCTGAAAGCATACCTTTAGACTTAAGTATTGACATCCCCTTCTCACCCATGTGACCAAGCCTTGAGTGCCACAATTTACAATCCACACCTGAAGTAGATAAAACTGAAGGAGATTTGTTAGTAACACAATTACACAAGTAGAGAGTACCTTCTCTCTTACCTCTGGCCATAACTAGTGCACCCTTGGTCACCTTCCAAGAATCTGCTGTGAGAGTTACTGTACAACCCTCATCACCTAGCTTACCTGCAGAAATCAAATTTCTCTTTAAACTAGGAACATGCATCACTTCCCTCAACACCCATGTGTTGCCATTCTGCATCTTCAGCTGCACTTTACCTTTGCCAATAATCTTACAAGGCTCATCATCCCCTAAGTACACTATTCCAAAATCTCCATGGATATAGTCACTGAAATACTCTCTGTTAGGGGTAGCATGGAAAGATGCACCAGAATCTAATACCCAAGATTCTATGTTATTATGCAAAGAGAAAATTAAAGCATCCTGTGCAATACCTGCAACCTTGGCTTCTTCCTTTCCTTTGTGTTGGTTGTCCTCCTTGGGCTTTGACCAACAATCTCTGCTTATGTGCCCCATCTTTCCACAGTTCCAGCATTGTGGCTTCCTGCCATTCCTGGATTTGGATCTTCCTCTCACCTTAGACTTAGATCTTGATCTCCTCTTGCTCTTTTCTTTTTGCCTTCCCCTGCTCTCAAAATTTAAAGCGTTCCCAGATGTCTCTTCTGTGCTTTTCCTGCGTATTTCCTCATTCAAGATAACACTAACCACATCCTCTAATTTCAAAATATTTGATGCAGATGCAGTATTAGAAACTGTCATTACTAAGCCATGCCAGCTTTCGGGCAAAGAACATAATATCAAAAGATCTTTTATTTCATCTTCAAATACAATATTGACAGAACTTAACTGATTAACAATTCCATTGAAATCATTCAGATGAGTAGAAACAGATCCACCTTCATTCATATGCAAATTAAACAATTGCTTCATAAGATATACCTTATTTGAAGCTGAGGGTTTTTCATACATATTTGCTAACGTGGTCATCAACTCTACCGTAGTTTTTGCCTGTGACAAATTACATATCACAGTGGAGGCCAGACTCAGTCTTATAGACCCAAGAGCCTTTCTGTCAAGAACTTCCCATTCTTCATCCTCCATGTCCTTGGGCTTCTTTGCTATCCCACCTAACGGTAAGTAGAGATCCTTCTGATATAGATAGTCCTCTATCTGCATTCTCCAGTGTTGGTAGTTCTTTCCATTAAACTTTTCCATTCTCAGCTTACTTTCCTCTGCCATTGCTTCTCCCACTCAAACAGAAATTCCTGCAGAAACACCTGTGAGCAACCTGTAATCTGTAACCTGTAACCTGTAACCAAGGCTCTGATACCACTTGTTGGGGGATCAAACCAACAATAGATTACACTTGTGAAAGCAATAAACGCGGAAATAAATCAGATAGATAAGTAACTGAAATGATAAATAGCACAGAACAAGATATACAAGAAAACACCCTGAAAACTTGTATTGAAACTCTTTACAATAGGAATACAATTTGAAGAAACTTCGTTCTTCCACACCTCTCTCAGATGCACACAAGATCTCTCACTAGATCTCTATTCCTCAAGAGCTCTCTCTCAAGTACACTCAAATCCAACAACCTGGATTGATGCAACTCTGTACTATCCTTCAAACATTCACAATGTTCTACTCTTACAGTTCTACACACAACACTTTCATTCTAAGCTAAGAAGATCTTCCTACATATAGAAATAGGGAACTTGAGCATGCTCTTACAACAAACAGTTAAGCCTCTTGAACAAGGGCTCTAAAAATAATATTACTAATAATAGAGACGCGAGCTTGAGTCTACAACTCAAACTCATCATGCAAACACTCGCTGCTGTCCTCGGAAATAGATTTCTGGACCCGCAAGTAACCGACGTTAGTTCCTACCTGTTCGCCTGTGACCGTCGCCAGCCGACCCTACCACCGACGTCGGCGCCTCTACAACTGCTACTAACTGACGTCGGTCGCTCCTGTTTTAACTATGCTCCTTGGTGAAGCTTTTAGCTCCACACCCTAACACTACCCAGCCGATGTCACCGAGGTCGGTCACTTATCGACCGATGTCGATAGCCCTGCTGGCATCAGTTATCCTTAACACTATGTTCTCAACCTGAGTGCAGGAACCATTATCTGTTATCCATTATCCATTCAGTTGCCAATCTGTTTCTCGATCGGTTATCGAACCTTCCTTCGTATCAATCAGTAACCTCTTCATTCAAGGGATCAACCAATTCTTGCATCTAACCAATCTACAATCAATCTCTCACATTCTCTCTCCTATACAGGTATTCTACTTCAGTCATCTTACTGGAGGTCTGTTACATCAAACTTCTGCGACACAGTGACAATGTCAATCATGTCTCTGACTCTATCTTTAGCATATAACAGGTAAGCTTTACTCTGTGTTTTTGTTTTACTCTCTGGTTATTATTTTTTATTTGATATCATTACCCAAATTTAGAGTTAGACCATAGCCCTGATCTTACTTCCACTCGTATCACCTATATCTACCCTCTGTAGAAAATACAGTCTGCAACTCTACCCAGATCCCTGTACAAACCCTCAAACAAATCCCTCTAACTTCTAAACCAACTTCCCAAACCCTCAGACAAAAACTTTAGACCCTTCTGCAATCCAAAAACTCTATCCAGACCTGACTAGACCCTGTCCAAAACTATTGCCCCGACTGATGCCGGTCATTACCCTGACCGACACCGGCACTTCAACTGACGTTGGCACTCTTCTTGACCGACACTGGCAAAGAGATCGACACCGGTGACTGTGCAGAGTAATTTGCTACATATCAGGTATGCATTCTACTTTTTGTCTTTTATTTGCTTTCATTCTATCTTTCATTATTTCTACTTCAGTCAAATATTTTGCTTTTTATTAGTGGGTTGATATCCCTTAAGGAAGTCTTCGTACTTCAGGGATCAAGCATTTGCTTGATAGCCCACCGTCTCTTCGTCTAACATTTTTTCATGTTTAGTCTCTTTTTCTTCACAGGTGTCATTCCTCCATAGCCAAAGAGGAGTACCTTCCAATGTCTGATTTCAGTGCGCATGACTATATCTAGGTATCTTCTAATCCTAGACCATCTCTTAGTTTCTCATTTCTATCTTTTGAATGTGAAAGCGAAATTAGCGTAGAAACAACCCCAAAGAAATAAGATGATGCCATTAATTTTGATGAAAATTGTAAGGCCTTAGAATTTCATATTACGCAACTAAGTCAACAAATTGGAGCTCACCAAAATCCCTACTCCTACCCTCTACAAGAAAATATATTACACATCAACATAATGGGCAATGGATGTGACAAAGTTAGCCTAACTTTAATAGGCCACCCAATTCCTATAATCCAAACTCTACTCCCAACACAAAAGCCATGGTTGAATTCCATAGTAATCTAGTTCAAGGATAAGAATGGTAGCTTGAAGGATAGTTCATGAATGACTATGAGGTTGAAATACAAGCTATGGTTGCTCAAAGAGGGCCTACTCAATTGAAATAGAAGATGAGATATTCATGCAAGCAAAATCAAATGGAGAGTATCAAATCCAAAGAGTGAGCTTGGAAAACATTCAAGTGGAAGATAGACTTGATCTTCTGTATCTTAGAATGATGATGAGTTTCAAAGTGTGATAGAGAATGATGATAAGGAAGGTGGTGAAATTATCCTTGATCAAAATGTAGAGGTTCATGGATGTGATAGTCATGAAAAAGATGATGATTTATGGTAATAGTTCCATGTCATAGTCTAAGAGTTTGAACTAGTAAAGAAGGTAATTATCCCTCAATAGAAACATGAAATTGATAGTGAGGTCATTAGTGGACATATTGAGTATGACAAAAAGTTTCAAGACATTATCAACCAAGCTCCTGTGATGGAGTTTAATCAAGCCAAGGTATAAAGTTTTGTGTTTGAAGATAGACTTAAACCTCAATCTAGGGTTCAACCACTTGCAGACATGTTTGAGTAGTAAGAAGATAAGCATGATATATTTAGACATTAAGTACATCATGGTTCTAAAGAAGGTGAAGCTGAGATAACTCCCATGAATCCTAAGAAGCAAGTTGACAATCATCAAATGAACATGGATGAGATAAATAAGGCTATACTATTAAGTATTCCTAATGAATAACTAAAATTATCACTCCATAAAGTTTTAAATGGTGTACTTGTGGCTAGTATACATCCTATTATTGGTATGTCTTTTGATCATCTTCACATGTAATGTTTTTCCTAAAAGCATCCATCATATGGTGAATTACTCTCATGGAGAAGTTGTGACTCAAGGAACATTATTTTTTATCCTCTATGAAGTAATAATTTTTTTTTCATCACCTCAAACATGTTTTGAGGTTTGTATATAGTAGGTTAGGTGTGTTTTTTTTGAGTCTTTTATGTGGTTTTCCCTAAATGATTTGGAACATAGTGTGTGTTTCCTCTTTTTTGTGTTATGTGGTGTGAGTTTGAAGTCTTTTGAAGTCATATCCATTTTAGATTGAGTATAATATTAAATCCATATCCTAATGGAATAAGAAGGCTACTGGTCTATTAACACTACATGCATGCTACCCCTATGAATCACTAAGAATGTTGGAAATTTGTTGAACTCATGTCGAAATTGGTCACCCATTATAGGTTGATACTTCATAGAGGTATCTAATGTTTTACATGGTCTCAAGTGGTCATAAATAGTCTTACATGGTTATATGTGTCCTTTTTTAGCATTATCCAAGTTGTGGTCTTGTGTTCACTTGCTTAGTCTTATTATCAAGTATAAGGTCTTGTATATTAAAAATTGTTCAAAGGTATAATATAGTATATGTCATTATAAAAAGGTTATTTATGTGTATTTAATTTCATATTATCATGCTCTAACCTTTATTTGACTCTTACTTTCAAAAAATCATATTTTTTCCAAGTTTTGGAACATGAAGAAGAGTTGGAAATGTCACATTAAGAAGAGAATGTTTTAATAAGATTATAAATTTACCTATCATCAAAAAAAGGTTAGAGAATGTTTAGGAGTAGTCATAGTTTGACATCACCTATAGTTCAATGCTTAATCTTGGTAAAAAGACACTTTTTAAGCACTTATATGGCCTTAAAAGAATATTTTTTAGTTGAAAAGAGTTTATGTGTCCCTTGGCATCCCCCAAATCATTTTCCATCTCTATACTAAGTTTTAAGTTGAAATTACACTTTAGACTACTTTTCTTCTCCATCGCTTCCTTCACAAGCTCTAGAAGGAAAATTTGCATTGAATGGTATGGTCATGAGAGAGAGAGAGAGAGTTATGAGATGAAAAATTGTAAATTGGTAGGGGTCCAAGTAATAATAAAATAAAATTAATTGGTTTGTATATTGGTGGCCTCTACTTTTTAAATGATCGTTAAGAATGACAGTAGGTCACTATGGCTTATTCATCCAAACAGGTTCTTTTCATACACCTATTTATCCAAATAGGAAATCAATGGAAAGTAATTATTTTGAGAGTGGTTTTATAATTTTTCTATATCATTTTCATGGTTTTTTGATCAGTTTAATCATCTCCATGAAGTAATTTCACTTGAAGTAAGAATGTCTTGGTATACAAGTTGTTATATTGGATTCTATGGTAACTTCTTATTTATTTTTCATGGTGGTCATTATCAAAGGTTTCTAATTATTTTTCACTCATGGAATATACCTTAATTTCATGTAGGCCATATTCTTTTGCATAAGATGTGTTTTGGTCCATATTCCTCATGTATGCTTGCTTTTAAGAACATTATTAGTGTTTGAACAAGTCTACTAGAGTTTGATTGTCAATTTTAGATTAATAACTAGTGATACATCATGGTACATGGTTTTGAGATGATATTGTATCACTAAAAGTGTAGAAAGATTAATAGTGTAGTCTAATTTCACACTTTCATTGAAGATCATAGGTGACTATGTATACATGTTAAACAGACTATGAAGTGGTTGGAAAAATCTAAAAGCCATAAGGATAACCCAATGCGTATCTTCATACCTTCATATATCCCTAATTAATTCACTACCATCACTAAATTTCTCAAGTTGATGAGATACTCCAATCCTTTATACAAAGACTTCTTACATTACTTGACACAAACCTAAAGTTTGTATAGTAGCCTAAAGTTGAAGGGGATGACAAAATACTTGTCTTGAGAATTTATAAGGCCTTAAAATAATGATAAGATGTGTGTAAGGGTTTTATAAGTTTGATAAGTTCAAGAACTCAAAATATCTTAAGAAATTGACTATGTGGACCTGAAAAATCCATAGTGACCTATAGGCCCTAAGCCTATAGGTCTACATTTTAGACCAAAAATAAATGACCCAATAAACACTAAATAAGTCTCAAGCATAAGAGATTCAAGCTCAAATTATCTTAGACATAAGAGATGCTAGTCAATTTAATAGTCAAAGGAATCAAGAAACTAAGTGTATAGTCAGATAAACATCTAAAGCATCATATATGGAAGGAACATGGGTATAGAAGATAAGTTATTTGAAGATGTTAAAATGAGTTGGGAGGCTCTGTATGTATAAGAGAATAAACTCCTTTGGTTAAGATCTTTAGTCATTTGGACAAGTGGAAAGACTAGTTTCAAGATTAAAAAAACACACACAATCCTATCCCTAAGAGCACATGTAGGCATGTCTCAAAGGTGTATGATAAAGTGCATATAATGAGGGTTAATATAGGTATATTAAGGATACATGAACCCTTTTGAGACTGTAATTAGATTCAATACCATTGAAAAGGATCAATGAGAGGGAGATAGATTCATAAAACACAGAGAGTGTAATCAAGGTGGTCTCTAACACCTACATGCCTACTTTAGGAATAATTAATTCTCAAAGATGAAGAGAGGATTATAATAGTATAATATGAGGAATGTTGAAATTAATTTTAAAATGCAAACTATTCCAAGAGCATTGGGAGGTTAGTAATGACAAGACTAGGTCCAAGATTTTCAAAATGTAATCTAGTAACCAAGTAAACATCTACATGCTATAAAGAGAAAAAATGCTAGTTCAAACATAGAGGAAAAGTCATAACACATGTTTGAAGGAACCTAAATATAAATTGGTATCCTCAAACCAAGTTCAAAGATTTATATTCAAGATCATTGAGGTATGGTGAGGTTTAAACTCAGTAGACATAATCAAACTTTCTGAAGAAACCTATAGGTGGCTAATGAGGATCAGTCTAATTTCAAGCTAAAGAGTTGAGATGATAGTAGTGTTTGGAGATGTTTTGAACAAATATAAGACTAAAAATATGTTTAGGACCATTAAAAATGTCTGGATGTTAGTGCAGAGGGTTTAAACCTAAATGATAAAGTGAAACCCTAAACAAACACCTATATGATACATAAGGTAGGCTGGTCTTAAAATATTGAGTAAGACCCAACATGGTGAAGATATATTGAGTTATATCTTCATCAGTATAAAATTTTCATAGGGTCATGTTGATATCAAATCACATGACTATGGAAGATGAACCAAACTAGTATATAAACCTCATACATAGTTATAGTTAAGCTACAACTATTCTTTGAGAAATTGGTGTTTTAAAACCTTTATAGGCATGACCATGGATTTAAATTTGTTAAAGATGGTGGATATTAATTTAAAAACACACACATGGTCTAATTTAGGCCACACTAATAGTGGAAGTACCCACTATTTTTTCTTAGACTTGGCCCACTCCTTTGTCAAGGGGCAACCATGAGACTAATGGTCTCTCTGAACTCCAAAGGCACAAAAGAAGTTTATAGACCTCATGAAGAGTAATAGAGGTATATAATAGTAATATAATAGGTCTAAATACACTCTAAATTGGCAACACATATCAGTTTCCATCTAAATACCTTTTAGGGCTAGCAAGAAGGAGATAGGCCCTTAACCCTAAATACCCTTATTAGTGTACCAGTTGCATATAGAGGGGTAATGAGAACTTAAATAGAATTATAATAAATTAAAGAGAAATTTTATAGGTTTATAAATCAATAAAATCATTAGGAATGAATTATTATACCTAAAACCCATTTTGAACCTATCTCAAGCTCAAAGAATGTTAAGCAAGCCACTTAAGGAGCAATATTAGATGCTCATACCATTATTTAAACTTTTCATGGGAGTATGAGAAAATTGGGGTAGTTTAATGGGTATATAAATAAATTTTTAAAAGTTTAATAAGTTCATTTTATTATATTTTCTTTATGAA